>BLSH010147052.1:8631-21304 GCA_018402905.1 Glandirana rugosa
GGCCGAAGTTGCCTCAGCGAAGAATCTGCGTGGTACCTCCTAAGGGGCAAATGAGGTCGTGAGGGGGGGGATGGTGTGGTCGTTCTTCACTCGAAGGTTTTATGCCAACGATTACTGGGTAGAGAGTTACATCGCCTAAACAAATATTTCAAGAGATTAGAGAACCTTTCCCCCGATCGTTTGTGTCCTATTTTCGAGGTCATCTATTTTAGAGAGAGCTACGTCCAGTTGTTCCTGCAGCACTTGAAGATGATCCGAGTTTTGGTTGGTTTTGGATACTGTGAAGTCGAGTTTCTGTTCGATAGCATCCATTCTTGAACCAATATTATTGAGATCTGCCTTTAAGTCCCCCGTTATTTTTGCTGCTGTGTTTGCTAGCCCCCTTTCCAAGAGATTAGAGAACTTTATAAACAAATCCGCTACATTGAGAGATGGGTCATTAGCAACCGTATTTTGGAAGCTCACTTCTTGCTGGTGTGGTAGGGGGGGGAGTGCTGGAGTAAACGGGGAATCCTCCATGGTGCGTCTAAGAAGCGACTCCGTTGAAGCCGGGGACACAAACTGGGGCTGTTGGGGCGACACACTGGGCCCTGGTGTTAGATTGAGAGTGGCCGGTGAGATGATGTTTCTTTGATCTAAAATGTGATCCATAGAAGGCGCAGGAGAGGAGATCCCAGATGCATTCATTTCTCGAGGAGATAAGGGGCCAGGAACCATAGAGAAAGGTAATGACCTTCTGGCTGTTGTGCCCTGCATGCGTGGGGTCTTAAGTAGCTCCTAGGAAATGGTGGGTTATGTTGGAGATCTGCTGTTGTTAGTAATTCTACTGGGTTGGGCAGTTTGTAAAGAGCTCCTGGTGGGGCTAGTGCCAACCCTCGTTTTCTAAATTAGTATGAGTCTCCCCTATGACAAAAGGCCTGCAATGGGAGTCTATTTGGGAGCGTGGCAGAGAGTCAGTTGTCCTTACATGGGCTATGGCTGTGATGAGGCTTATAGAGAGGAGAGCTGCTGTCTATGGACAGTTCGGTGGCCGGGTTGGTGTGGAAAACAATGCCTGGAAGGCTTCAGGCCTCGTTAGCGGCCATCTTGGTCCACCCTTGCTGGGGAAACTATCTCTAAAAGGGCTATAGATCGCCTTGTCCACGGCCTCCCCTTACCCTGTGGGTGTTCAGCTGGGTGTTCTGTGCTGTTTATCCGAGCCAGGGGTCTTGTAGCTGCGCTGAGAGAGCCGCGCCTCGTGTCAGACTGCGGCCGCGGCCATGTTGGTGCACCCGGATCGGGGCCGTACTGGTGCCTCTGTGCCCGCGGTGACCTTTGTGGACTCCCTCGTTCCGTCCTCCTGTGTCCGGTGCTCGCGGGGATATTCCCCTGTCAGAGGGGAGCCCTCCTGGACATGCAGCCGCCGTGTAGGACGCTCGGGGCCGGGGTGAGCGCGGAGCTCCGGGATCAGCCGTCCATGTCGGAGCTCCCGCGCATGCGCACTGTGAATACCGTTTTAGCGCTATTTACTGCAAATTGCCGATATTTTGCGGCAGCGCTATAATAAATGACCCCCTATATGTTCTTGTCTTCACGGCACAACACCTACTTTCAAATAGAATTATTTGTATCAGATAAATGGCTACTCCAGAATGTAATCTCTATGAGTATACACACTGCCACCTGGTCTGATCACGCTCCTGTGAGCATCAAAATTTCTGACAAATCCCCTACCTCGAGAACCTTCCTATGGCACACTAACAATGCCATCCTACAAAATGATACATACAATGCTAGACTCAGAAAGCAACTTTTGGAATACTTCTCTATCAATTCAGAACCCACCTCGGAGTCGGAGCCGGTGACAGTGTGGAATGCTCATAAGGCAGTCATGAGAGGGCTACTTATACAATTAGGATCTGGAGAGAAAAAGAAAAAAGCACAACGAATCAATGTCATAACCAAAGCAATCTCAGACATAGACTCCAGAAATAAAATACATCCTTCAGAATCCCTCCAGTCCAAACTATTTTCCCTGCGCCTTGAACTCTGATCTCTCCTGCTAGATTCCTATGACAAGGCACAGAGAACATTCAAGGCGAAAATGTTCACAATTGGGAACAAAGCAGGCAAAGCCATGGCGGCATATGTTAAGGGTAAATGTATCAAATCTAAAATTACACACTTACACCATCCTCACACGAACAAAAAATTATTGAAGCCCCAAGCTATCACAGAAGCTTTTAGTCTGTACTACAATGATCTATACAACTTGAAAACAGACACAGAAACCCACCAACCTACACAGTCTGAAATTCAAGAATTCTTGAGACAAGTCAAACTCCCTTCTTTAGATTCACACCAACTCTCGGCACTAAATGAACCCTTCACATTAACATAAATCATGGGAGTAATCTCCAATCTACCAAACTCAAAGTCCCCAGGACCTGATGGGTTCACAAGGGACTACTACAAGCAATTTGGAAATATCCTCTCACCACACCTATGCACGGTCCTCAACTCTATAGCTTCATCTTCGTCCTTTCCCTCGGAGATGCTTGAGCCAATTATAGTCACCCTCCCAAAACCTGGTAAGGACCCCACAACCCCAAACTTTCACCCAATCTCACTTCTGAACATAGATTCCAAAATCTATGCACAATTATTAGCTAATAGATTATCCAACATCCTGCCAAACCTTATACTTTACTCTTTATGAAAGGTTGCCAATCCTCAGATGCTACCAGGAGGCTAATAAACTTACTTCATCATGCAGAATTCACCAGAACGCCTTCTCTGCTCCTGTCTTTGAACACAGAGAAGACGTTTGATAGGGTGAACTGGACATGCTTATCCTTGGTTCTGGAGAAGTTTGGTTTCCAGGGATGTTTCCTAAATGCCTTATTGGCACTATACTCCTCACCATCAGCAAAGGTCTACACATCAGACGCCCTATCAATTCCCTTCCAAATTTCCAATGGCACTAGGCAGGGCTGCCCCCTATCTCCCCTGATCTTTAATATAGTAATGGAGCCACTGGCCGAGCACATTATAACTAACACTTTGGTTTCTGGTTTATCCATAGCATCTCAAGAAAACAAAATCAGCCTGTTTGCTGATGATGTAATCCTTATTCTCACTAATCCTACATCCTCCCTACCTGAAGTACAAAAGACATTAGCCTGGTTTAGCAAAATATCATACTACAAAGTAAATAAAACAAAATCCTCTATACTAGATCTCTACATTGATGTCACCACACGCAACTATCTACAACAAAAATTCCCTTATACCTGGGCAGACGATAACATTCCCTACTTGGGAATCCAGTTGACCAAATCAATTAAATCACTCTTTCAAGCTAATTACCTACCCCTCAAATTGCAACTACAAAGACCCGATACAATTATGATCACATGTGTGAACGCATACTCTCAAACCAAAAGTGGTATGCAATCATAGGTCCTGAACAAACTACCCAATTTGCCGATCAGTTCAAGGAACTGATTGGCACAGCATACACAGATGACCTGATCGATATGGGTACTTACGATTATCTCAATGTCCAATTCCCACGCAATGCTACCTTCTATGCGTTGCCAAAAATACACAAGAACATGACTGACCCACCAGGGAGACCAATTATTTCAGGCATTGGAGCGCAGTATGAAAATGCCAGCAGGTTTATTGATTCTTCCTAATGCAACATGTCATCAGTTTACCCTCTTTCATTAAGGACACCCTGGATTTATTGAAACATATAGAGGGCCAACAAATTCCCTCAGGTGCCCTATTAGTTACACTTGATGTGGAAGCGCTCTATTAGAGCATTCCCCATAATAAAGGGATCCAGATGATACGCTCTTTCCTTATGGAAGAACCTAGCACCCAGTGGGACTTTAATGAATCTTTACTACAGTTACTTTATCATGTCCTAACCCACAATTGGTTCACGTTCAGGGATACCCACTACCTCCAGGTACAGGGCGTGGCTATGGGCACTTGTTGTGCCTGGCCTATGCCAACCTGTACATAGGGGGGTAGGAAAGAGATATGTGGCAGACCAAAGAGCTGGATACATTTATGGAACATGTTCTATGCTGGTACAGATTCATGGACGATATGTTCGTTATATGGACAGGCACAGAGAGAGAACTATGTGAATTTGTGGAAACCATCAACAACAACACCTTTAATTTAACCTTTACACTGTTTTATCTTCACCATATGGTGACTTTTTTTTGGCCTTGAGATATTCATTGATCAGGACCTATGTATAGCAACCAACCTGCATCGCAAACAAACTGTAGGAAACACAATCCTGCATGCAAGTAGTGACCATCCACCCGCCCTCATACGTAGTATCCCTTACGCACAATATTTACGCCTTAAACGTAACTGTACACGACTTGAGGATTTTCAAACACAAGCAGCAGGTTTATGATCGAGATTACTACTCAGAGGATATAGCAAATCCCTTCTACGAAAAGCCTATAATCGGGCACTACAACAGGATAGACAATCCCTGCTTTATAAACCTGCTATCCGTAAACAGACTGCAACAGTCAAATTCATTACCCAATTTTCAATACAACATCAGGATCTGCGTAGAATCCTAGGTAAACATTTGCACATTTTACTACAGGACCCATATGTCTCAAAGTACATCAGAGACTCTCCCGAAATAGTATTTCATAGAGCACCCTCAATCAGAAACCAATTTACAACCAGTCATTACACTCCAGGGAAAGAACAAGCACACCAAACCCAGGAAGTCTTTAAATGTGAGCAATGCAATATGTGCCCATGGGTTAACCAAGGTACAAAATTCAAACTACCTAACGGTCAAACTTTTCAACCCCATTTCCATGCAGACTGTGACACACAAGGCATTGTCTATCTAATGACATGCAGGTGTGGCACATTTTACGTGGGGAAAACTATTAGACCCTTCAGGAAGAGAATACATGACCATATATACTATTCCTCTGGTGGAAAAATGGTGACCCCAGTTAGCCGCCATCGAGACTTGTATCATGGTTTTGATGTCACCTGGGTCTCATTCGTAGTTCTAGATGTAGTCCCACAGGACTTAGGGGAGGGAATTGGGACAAAAAATACTCCAGTGGGAAACCTTATGGATTGAACGACTTAGCGCAATCCACCCCCCTGGTTTGAACAAAACCTGCTCATATAAACCTTTTCTCTAGGGGGGGCATGGCCGAGTGCAGACCGTGATGGCGGACACATCTGAAGCCCCATCCCCAGCCACATAGGACACTGCCAGAGACCCGAATCAGCTGGACCTCGCCCGCGACACAGCCATCATGACTAAGAGACTTAACGCTTGCTCTGCTCCACAGAAGCTGACGGACTTTTATCCGCCGTCAACCTCTGCGCCCGGTCTGCAAGATGGAGGCGGTTCTAGGCAAGGAACGTTCGTTCATCCTCCGAACGAAGAAGATCCAATGCACGCGGCTCGCCAACATAAAAACGGGCAAACATCAGCCAATGCCAGAGGGCCAGGTGAGCAGACACCTCCAGATAGCCCCACTGCTAGAAGCCCCACTAAAAGTAAAAAGAGCAGACAAGAGGGGGAGGGCAGGCCCCAAACACGGTCACCAGGCCTGGGACCAGGCCAGGAGCCTACCCCTCCCGCTCCTTTGGTAGAGGACTTTCCCTCATCGTCACAGCCGGCCTCCCTAGTGGACATAAAAGACATATTGCTGTCTCTACGCAGCTCTCTTCATGCCGACATGTCTCATATGATAACTGGAGTCTCCCAATCTATACATGATATCTCTATTAGAGTCTCCCAAGCGGAAGAGAAAATAAATGATGTCTGTCATGCACATAACGACCTGATCGATTCCTTCAACGATCACGAAAGTGAACTACAGAAAATTAAAGCTAAGCTTGCCGATCTCGAAGATAGATCACGCAGAAACAATATTAAATTCAGGGGTATCCCCAAGAGTATCCCTGATGCATCCTTGACAGAATTCCTGCAGTGGCGGAACTGATACCGGGTGCAGACCCCAGGGACTTAACCATTGATAGATCCCATCAGATCCCCAAGCCACCCTTTCTAGCTGATTCGGTCCCTAGGAATGTACTAGCAAGAATTAATTTCTTTCACATCAAGGAAAATGGGATGAAAGCAGCTAGAAGTAGTCCCAACTTATTGGACAAATTTGCTGGCATAGCCCTATATACGGATCTATCCGCAGCAACGATCCGCACCAGGAGACTATTCCTCACCCTCACGAAAGCCTTAAGAAACCACAATATACCTTACCAATGGGGTAGACCCACGAAGCTGATCATAACGAGACAACACAAAACATATACGATTTTCTCCCTAGATAAGGGCCTCAAACTCCTTAAAGATTGGAAAATTCTTCCACAAGAGACTGAAGGGATGGACAAAAATCCACCCCCTAAAATACCCATGGAATGGTCCTGAATAAGCGGCACCAAGCACCATCCAGTCCTAGCAGTTCCTCCACTCTTAAGTGCCCGCCAGCCCTTAGCAGGCCAATGGAACTCTACCTCATCTACTACTCCCCAGTCCCGAACACCCCAGTCCCGGGATCCGTTCTCCCCCAGTTCTGCAACGTGTTGTTGCACATCTATGTGGGACTTTTTTTCCAACTTTTTTACACCCTTTATTTTCTCTTATTGAGCCACAGAGTGTTCTGTCCACTGACATCCACAGAGACTTCCCACATCATCATCGTGACAATATCAAGACGACAACATGCAACTGACGACTTGTTTCTTCATGTGATCACCTTTAAGATCGAATGTACAGCCTGGCTAAAGCACCCTCACCACCTTTCTACTATCCAAGAAACTGCGACCGAAGACATTAATTGGATGACTTTCCCCCATCGCTCTTAATCTAGTATTGTACAATGTACAAGGACTGAACAGCCCATTTAAAAGGAGTGCAATTAATAAAGAGCTATGGGCCCTCCAAGCTGATGTCCTCTTTATTCAAGAGACTCATTTCGCTAAGTCCAAAATTCCTCATCTGTATCTGAAAGACTTCACCACTATCTTTACTGCGTGCTCAGACAAGAAGAAGGCTGGAGTTCTTACAGCGATAAGATCGACCCTGCAGTTCCAACTCCTCTCATCACTGGAGGACACAAATGGATGGTTTCTTATCCTAGTGTGTAAGATTAATGACACTGTTTTTACCCTTGTTAATGTGTATGTCCCAAATGTCAGACAGATTTCTTTCCTAAAAAAAACTAATGAAGAAAATTGTTCCGATCCGACAAGGATTCCTACTCATTGGAGGAGACTTAAATGCAGTGGGAGATTCATTGTTAGATTCCTCCACTAAATCCCAAAGAAGATCCTGCAATCTGAATAACTTTTTCCACACCCACAATCTGTTTGACATTTGGAGAATCCACCATACAAATGAAAGGGATTACTCCTTTTTTTCTATGATACACCACACATACACCAAAATAGATATTTTTGTGACAGACCAATGGACTCTTCCACATATAACCACATCTAAAATAGGCGCAATATCCTGGTCGGATCATGCACCTATTTCTATTGCATTCTCCTCCTCACATACCTTAAGGCCCATGTCAGTGTGGAGAATGAACACCTACCTGCTTAACCTCCCGGAAACTGAAAAATTTATCAAGGATGCACACAACATATTCTTTTCAATGAACGATACACCTTCCACAGACCGTTTTGTCCTGTGGAATGCGCATAAAGCCTACACGAGGAGCATATTCCTGCAACTTAGTTCCCGAGCAAAGAAAGATAGAGACAGCAAAATGAAACACATTACCCAACAAATTTGCAAATTAGAAAGCGTTAATAAAAAGAATCCTTCCCATCAAATCTCAGCAAAGTTTTTAAAGTTACGAATCGAATTGAGAGACCTCCTAATGTACCAACATGAGAAACACATGAAAGCTGTTAAGGCACAATACTATGCTTTGAATAACAAAGCGGGCGCCTTCCTAGCAAGACGTTTCAAAGGTAAACGCATGCAGCATAAGATACCACACATGACCCATATGCACTCAGGCCACAAAGTTACTTCCCCTACAGATATAGCAGAGGTATTCAGATCCTACTACTCAGCCCTTTATGACCCACTTACCCCCCAACCAACAACGCAACAAATACAAGCCTTCCTTGCACCTATTTCACTCCCCCAACTATCCATGGAGCAGTTAAACTTACTTTCCCAACCATTTACAGCGGTTGAGATCAATAAAGTTATCTCACAATTACCAAAATCCAAAACTCCAGGAATTTACGGTTTTCCTAATGAATACTATCAAAAATACACAAACACATTGACCCCTCACTTAGTTAACATGTTTAGCCTAGCAATGACTAAAGGCTATTTCCCCAAAGAAATGCTGAAGGCACTAATCACAACAATACCCAAGCCAGGCAAAGATACATCTCTGCAAAGCAACTATAGGCCGATATTCCTATTTAATGCCGATTCAAAGATTTATGCTAAGGCGTTAGCCCTGAGACTATTAGACATTCTTCCCTCATTGATTCACCCAGACCAAATGGGCTTTATCAAGGGACGGCAAGCCCCGGATGCTACAAGAAGAATCTTGAACATCCTCAGATACGCTGAACTACAGAAGACACCCACCTTGCTGCTCGCGTTGGACACAGAGAAAGCATTTGACCGTGTGCACTGGGGGTACCTTAGAGAAGTCTTAAGAAAATTTGGTTTCTCAGGCCCAATATTGCAAGCAATGCTTGCGCTCTACACAGAACCATCAGCTAAAGTCCTTACAGCGGGTACACTCTCTAAGGAGCTCAAGATCACAAATGGTACGAGGCAGGGGTGCCCACTGTCCCCGTTGATATTTGCTCTCCTAATGGAACCCTTAGCACATACGGTCCGAACTTCCCAAACTATCAAAGGCATCCAAATAGGTCACACTCAAAATAAGATAGGCTTTTTTGCCGATGACGTCATAATAATAGCCACAAACTCTTTCCGCTCCCTTCAAGAGTTATAAGCATTACTCCTTAATTTTTCAGCAGTCTCCTATTATAAATTCAATGAAAACAAATCTTATATACTAGGAGTAAATATTCCAACACCCCTTAAGCAGAAAATTCTTTCCCGTTACCCATTCACATGGGCTGACTCCCACATCCAATATCTACACATAAACATTCCCAGCTCCTCAGACAAAATGTATAAATGCAACTTCCAAACCTTCTTAGACAAACTCCCAAAAGAGCTAGCGGCATTATCCAAATTAGAATTACTGGTCACCGGCAGAATTCACCTATTCAAAATGATAGTGCTTCCTAAACTATTGTACTTGTTCCGTACAATTCCAACCCCGATTCCACAGTACTTTTTTCGGAAAACACGCTCCCTGATTCTACGATACATATGGAACAATAAAAAACCCAGGTGCGCAACCTCCATTCTAACAAAACAGCAATTCGAGGGGAGGCTTAGCGTTACCGAACATTTATCACTATTACATAGCTTCCAACCTGGATCAGGCTAAATTTTGGTGGAACCCTTCCTCCTAAAAGATTTGGTCCACGATGGAAACTCCCCTCCTAGAGAATATCCACCCTAAGACACAACTATTAAACTCCCTTTATCGCAAACACATACCCAATACACCCTATTTAACTATTTAGGCAACTACCCAGGCTCTAGTTTCTCTGACCACTAGCAACCCAGCTACTAGGAGTCAAAGGACCATCCAGCTTCCCCTGGAAGTTTTAAGGGCTCACATCCCGAACATTCAACTGTCCACCTGTGTCAGGTGTGGTATCACGATGCTCCAACAGATTGTTAAAGAAGAGAAACCTATCCCTTTTGCAGATATTCAAGCCCAATATAATCTTCCAAACACGGAGCTCTACCGCTACATTCAAATCTCGCATCTACTTAAACAACAATTAATACCTACGTTGATTCCGATGGATGAAGACTTATATCAAGTCTTAGAGGCAAACGACAAAGGCAAAGGTATCTCTTACTTTTATAATTGATTGTGTGACTCCCGTAACTCTACCAAAACAACTTCAATGATCAAATGGGAAAAAGACTTAAACCTAATAATACCCGAACCCCACTGGCAAACGGCCTTCCGACAGACTTATAGAGCAACACTTTGTGCGGACCACTGGGAACTGTATCAAAAAGTAGTCCACAGGTGGTATTACACCCCTTATATACTCTCTAAGATATCACCAGAACACACTGAAAAATGTTGGAGATGTTGCAAATCCATAGGATCTCTGATCCATGTATTATGGTACTGTAAGTCCCTCAAATCCTTCTGGAACCAAGTATTCAGATTGATCTCAGAGCTCAACTTTTTACCAGTAACACTGTCCCCCTCCCAAGCCCTCTTACATACCCAGCTTAACGATCTAGATAGCAAATCTAGGCCGTCAATTCGGCACATCCTATTAGCAGCTAAATTACTGATAGTGAGAAAATGGGGCTCCCAAGAACCCCCAAATTTAACGGAGCAAATAGGTGAAGTTAACAAATGCTACACTTTAGAATATATATTTGCGATTAAGGATGACTCACTCCGCAATTTTAATAGAAACAGGTCCTCGTGGCAATCACACCCATACTACTCTAAGGTAGCCTAAGCCTTGGCTGGCAATGGGAATAAAGGCTAACTACTTCATAGTTTGATTCACATAAAGCAAATAGTGGCACACAGGTATGTCCTCACAGCAAGAATCCTGTGACCCCCCCAGGACACGGTATGTTCCCATTAGGGGTATCGGGAGGGGTGTACCAGGATGCTCTACGCGAAATGGTACCACGCAAATTTAAATTTTTAACCTACTTTAATAGTTTAACTTCTCCTAATTTCTTATGTCTACATTATTGTCGTTTGCTTATGGATAATTAACATGCAACACAATCAAGTGTATGTCAGATGGACACAAACAATAATGATGTTTAAGAAGCTTTATTACTTTTCTCTCTGTATTTTTGTTAAAACCAATAAAGATATTGAAACATAAACCTTTTCTCTAACTCTATAAATTGATGCGTTCCCGAATACAATCTGAAATTCCACACGGCATCTTCTACCACATGCCTTATATAACATAGGGACTCATGTATCTCATCCTGTTGTAGGATAGTATAATATCTAAAGGGTAAACAGGTCTCTTCCAGTCAATTTAACATTTGAACATGTTTATATCCCCCCCTTGCTGGGGATCAACCCAGAGGGAGGAGGAGGGTAGATGTGCGGCTGAAAGCGCCGTCCTCAATGGCCCGTGATGATCCTTCCCTGGATGTTGCTGGGTGGAGGGGCGGCGCCTCGGGAGCCCACCAGGGGGAGCTCCTCCACCTGGGGAATTCTGGGTTGGCCTCCCTCTGTCGTTCATACCGCTCTATGGCGGAGAGGCGTCGGGGGGCGGGTCCCGTTGCCGGGCCGACAGATGTCATGGGGGGGCGGGATCCGCCCACGTTGTGATGTCTCGGTCGGGACGCACTTTAGCCTGTGCCGATAGCTGAGCAACAGACACGCTCGTGGTCTCGGGCCGGCCAGTTGTCTACAAACACCAGGAGGTGTACCACATATACAGCAGTGACACACAGCATAAATAAGAATCCTGAGTCAGGTGACTGGCAGCCACTCATTCCCAAGGAAGTAGCTTGAGCGGTGGCTGGGGAGGGAATGTATTCCTTCCTCCCCCCGCATTTTTCTCCACTCCTGGTTGGGGTTTTGGTCTGTAATCCTTTCCACTTTTTGTATCTAATTTCTAGGGCATTACAGGGCCTATCATTACTTGACCCACGGAAGGTTTAACTGATACTGGTAACATACAAAAAACTGGTTTGTAACCGAGAAAGGAATGGTCGGCATATGCTTATTATTCTTACCAGCCAATTCCACCTGCTAAATAAAGTAATCTGTCCTCGGTGTCCATGTATAAATACCTTTGGTCTTAATATGCCCAGACTCCTGTTGGGTAAATATTGTACCTATTATACCTACCAAACATTCCATCCTTTCTCTCCTCACCCCCTCCGTCCACTCCCCAGCACCCCACCCTCCACTTCCCTTCCTTCTGTTCCTCACAAACCATAGAGGACAAAGGAGGACCAAGGCACCCACATGAATGGTTCTACGCATTGACGACATCGCGCCCCACATGATCCGGAGCACAGGCTAACTATGGGAAAGCCGGTGTTTTGATTATTTGATGCGCATTGATGTTTTATGGATTGTAAGTAGTGTTGAGCGAACCCGGACTGTAACGTTCGGGTCCGTACCGAACTTTCGGGTGTCCGTGGCACGGACCCGGACATTTCAAAAATCGTTCGGGTTCGGTCCGGGGTTCTGCTATTTTACTCCACGTGTTGAGAAGCTGCAGGGCAGCCAATCAACAAGCGTTTCACTGGTTTGCCCTTAGAAGCCATCACAGCCATGCCTACTAATGGCATGGCTGTGATTGGCCAGTGCATCATGTGACCCAGCCTCTTTATAAGCTGGAGTCACAGTGCTGCAGTCACATGCTCCTTGGGTTAGTGTAGGGAAAGGAAGCTGAAAGCTTGAGGGACAGATTTGAGACATTTTAAGACCTGATCCTGCATCCTGAGATAGATTACTTTACTACTGCTGTCTGTGCTGTTGCTCTGAGGACAGATAGCAGAAATTAGAGATTT
>BLSH010147090.1:844-15879 GCA_018402905.1 Glandirana rugosa
GATATGACATGTACCCCGTGGGATATGATATGTACCCTGTAGGTATAGGATGTCCCATGTACAGTATAGGGTGTCCCATGTACAGTATAGGGTGTCCCATGTACAGTATAGGATGTCCCATGTATAGTATAGGGTGCCCCATGTACAGTATAGGGTGTCCCATGTACAGTATAGGATGTCCCATGTACAGTATAGGGTGTCCCATGTACAGTATAGGGTGTCCCATGTACAGTATAGGATGTCCCATGTATAGTATAGGGTGCCCCATGTACAGTATAGGATGCACTCAATACTTGGTCGGAGCTCCTTTTGCATGAATTACTGCATCAATCAATGCGGTGTGGCACTGCTGAGGGGTTATGGAAGCCCAGGTTGCTTTGATAGCGGCCTTCAGCTCTTCTGCATTGTTGGGTCTGAGGTCTCTCATCTTCCTCTTCAAAATACTCTACAGATTCTCTATGGGGTTTAGGTCAGGCGAGTTTGCTGGCCAATCAAGCACAGCGATACCATGATCATTAAACCAGGTATTGGTACTTTTGGCAGTGTGGGCGGCACCAAGGCTTTTCTGCGCTGACTTTGGACTTTATAAAACATAGTGGACCAACACCAGAAGATGACACGGCTCCTGAAATCATCACTGACTGTGGAAACTTCACACCGGACCTCATGCAACTTGAATTCTGTGCCTCACCACTGCTCCTCCAGATTCTGGGACCACGATTTCCAAATGAAATGCAAAACTTTCCACAGTCAGTGATGATTTGGGGAGCCGTGCCATCTGCTGGTGTTGGCCCACTGTGTTTTATCAAGGTCCAAAGTCAGGGCAGCCCTCTACCAGGAAATTCTGGAGCTCTTCTATGCTTCCCTCTGCTGACCCTCAGCTTTATGGAGATGGTGATTTCATTTTCCAGCAGGACTTGGCACCGCCCACACTGCCAAAACTACCAATACCTGGTTTAATGAGCATGGTCATCGCTGTGCTTATTTGGCCAGCAATCTCGCCTGACCTAAACCCCATAGAGAATCTGTGGTGTCAAAAGGAAGATGAGAGACACCAAACCCAACAATGCAGAGGAGCTGAAGGTCACTATCGAAGCAACCTGGGCTTCCCTAACACCTCAGCAGTGCCATAGGCTGATCTCCTCCATGCCACGCCACATTGATGCAGTAATTCATGCAAAAGGTGCCCCGACCAATTATTGGGTGCATCCTATACTCTACATGGGGCATCCTATACTGTACATGGGGCATCCTATACTGTACATGGGGCATCCTATACTGTACATGGGGACACACTGTACTGTACATGAGACACTGTACATGGGACACCCTATACTGTACATGGGACAACCTATACTGTACATGGGGCATCCTATACTGTACATGGGACACCCTATACTGTACATGGGACATCCTATACTGTACATGGGACATCCTATACTGTACATGGGGCATCCTATACTGTACATGGGACAACCTATACTGTACATGGGGCATCCTATACTGTACATGGGACACCCTATACTGTACATGGGACATCCTATACTGTACATGGGACATCCTATACTGTACATGGGACACCCTATACTGTACATGGGGCATCCTATACTGTACATGGGCCATCCTATACTGTACATGGGACATCCTATACTGTACATGGGGCACCCTATACTGTACATGGGACACCCTATACTGTACATGGGGCATCCTATACTGTACATGGGACACACTATACTGTACATGGGGCATCCTATACTGTACATGGGACACACTATACTGTACATGGGACATCCTATACTTTACATGGGGCATCCTATACTGTACATGGGACACCCTATACTGTACATGGTGCACCCTATACTGTACATGGGGCATCCTATACTGTACATGGGGCATATTATACTGTACATGGTGCACACTATACTGTACATGGGGCACCCTATACTTTACATGGGGCATCCTATACTGTACATGGGACACACTATACTGTACATGGGGCATCCTATACTGTACATGGGGCATCCTATACTGTACATGGGACATCCTATACTGTACATGGGGCATCCTATACTGTACATGGGACATCTTATACTGTACATGGGACACCCTATACTGTACATGGGACATCCTATACTGTACATGGGACACCCTATACTGTACATGGGACACACTATACTGTACATGGGACATCCTATACTGTACATGGGGCATCCTATACTGTACATGGGACACACTATACTGTACATGGGACATCCTATACTGTACATGGGACACCCTATACTGTATGTGGGGCATCCTATACTGTACATGGTGCACACTATACTGTACATGGGACACCCTATACTTTACATGGGGCATCCTATACTGTACATGGGACATCCTATACTGTACATGGGACATCCTATACTGTACATGGGGCACCCTATACTGTACATGGGACATCCTATACTGTACATGGGGCACCCTATACTGTGCATGGGACATCCTATACTGTACATAGGGCATCCTATACTGTACATAGGGCATCCTATACTGAACATGGGGCACCCTATACTGTACATGGACATCCTATACTGTACATGGGGCACCCTATACTGTACATGGGACATCCTATACTGTACATGGGACACCCTATACTGTACATGGGGCACCCTATACTGTACATGGGGCACCCTATGCTGTACATGGGACATCCTATACTGTACATGGGACATCCTATACTGTACATGGGGCATCCTATACTGTACATGGGACACCCTATACTATACATGGGGCATCCTATACTGTACATGGGGCACCCTATACTATACATGGGGCATCCTATACTGTACATGGGGCACCCTATACTGTACATGGGACACCCTATACTATACATGGGGCATCCTATACTGTACATAGGGCACCCTATACATGGGGCATGTACATACATGGGGCATCCTATACTGTACATTGGGCACCCTATACTGTGCATGGACACCCTATACTGTACATGGGGCATCCTATACTGTACATGGGGCATCCTATACTGTACATGGGGCATCCTATACTGTACATGGAACATGCTATACTGTACATGGGGCACCCTATACATGGGGCATGTACATACATGGGGCATCCTATACTGTACATGGGGCACCCTATACTGTACATGGGGCATCCTATACTGTCCATGGGGCATCCTATACTGTACATGGGGCACCCTATACTATACATGGGGCATCCTATACTGTACATGGGGCACCCTATACTGTACATGGGACACCCTATACTATACATGGGGCATCCTATACTGTACATGGGGCATCCTATACTGTACATGGGGCACCCTATACTGTACATGGGACACACTATACTGTGCATGGGGCATCCTATATTGTACATGGGGCATTCTATACTGTACATGGGACATCCTATACTGTACATGGGGCACACTATACTGTACATGGGGCACTCTATACTGTACATGGGGCACCCTATACATGGGGCATGTACATACATGGGGCATCCTATACTGTACATGGGGCACCCTATACTGTACATGGGGCACCCTATACTGTACATGGAGCACCCTATACTATACATGGGGCATCCTATACTGTACATGGAGCACCCTATACTGTACATGGGCACCCTATACTGTACATGGGACACATCCTATACTGTACATGGGACACATCCTATACTGTACATGGGACACACCCTATACTGTACATGGGGCATCCTATACTGTACATGGGGCATCCTATACTGTACATGGGGCATCCTATACTGTACATGGACATCCTATACTATACATGGACACCCTATACTGTACATGGGACATCCTATACTGTACATGGGACACCCTATACTGTACATGGGGCACCCTATACTGTACATGGACATCCTATACTGTACATGGGGCACCCTATACTGTACATGGGACATCCTATACTGTACATGGGACATCCTATACTGTACATGGGACACCCTATACTATACATGGACATCCTATACTGTACATGGGAATCCTATACTGTACATGGGACACCCTATACTGTACATGGGGCACCCTATACTGTACATGGGACACCCTATACTATACATGGACATCCTATACTGTACATGGGAATCCTATACTGTACATGGGACACCCTATACTGTACATGGGGCACCCTATACTGTACATGGGGCATCCTATACTGTACATGGGACACCCTATACTGTACATGGGACACCCTATACTGTACATGGGACATCCTATACTGTACATGGGGCACCCTATACTGTACATGGGACACCCTATACTGTACATGGGACACCCTATACTGTACATGGGAATCCTATACTGTACATGGGACATTCTATACTGTACATGGGACACCCTATACTGTACATGGGGCACCCTATACTGTACATGGGACATCCTATACTGTACATGGGACACCCTATACTGTACATGGGGCATCCTATACTGTACATGGGGCACCCTATACTGTACATGGGGCACCCTATGCTATACATGGGGCATCCTATACTGTACATGGACATCCTATACTGTACATGGGACATCCTACACTGTACATGGGACACCCTATACTGTACATGGGGCATCCTATACTGTACATGGGGCACCCTATACTGTACATGGGACATCCTATACTGTACATGGACATCCTATACTGTACATGGGACACCCTATGCTATACATGGGGCATCCTATACTGTACATGGACATCCTATACTGTACATGGGACATCCTATACTGTACATGGGGCACCCTATACTGTACATGGGACATCCTATACTGTACATGGGGCACCCTATACTGTACATGGGGCACCCTATACTGTACATGGACACCCTATACTGTACATGGGACACCCTATACTGTACATGGACATCCTATACTGTACATGGGACACCCTATACTGTACATGGGAATCCTATACTGTACATGGGACATTCTATACTGTACATGGGGCACCCTATACTGTACATGGGACATCCTATACTGTACATGGGACATCCTATACTGTACATGGGCACCCTATACTGTACATGGGCCACATCCTATACTGTACATGGGGCATCCTATACTGTACATGGGGCATCCTATACTGTACATGGGACACACCCTATACTGTACATGGGACATTCTATACTGTACATGGGGCACCCTATACTGTACATGGGACATCCTATACTGTACATGGGACATCCTATACTGTACATGGGGCACCCTATACTGTACATGGGACACCCTATACTGTACATGGGACATCCTATACTGTACATGGGACATCCTATACTGTACATGGGCACCCTATACTGTACATGGGCCACATCCTATACTGTACATGGGGCATCCTATACTGTACATGGGGCATCCTATACTGTACATGGGACACACCCTATACTGTACATGGGACACCCTATACTGTACATGGGCACCCTATACTGTACATGGGACACCCTATACTGTACATGGGACACACTATACTGTGCATGGGGCATCCTATACTGTACATGAGCACCCTATACTGTACATGGGCATCCTATACTGTACATGGGCATCCTATACTGTACATGGGGCACCCTATACTGTACATGGGACACAACCTATACTGTATATGGGCACCCTATACTGTACATGGGGCATCCTATGCTGTACATGGGGCATCCTATACTGTACATGGGACACACTATACTGTACATGGGGCACCCTATACTGTACATGGAGCACCCTATACTGTACATGGGACACACTATACTGTACATGGGGCATCCTATATTGTACATGGGGCATCCTATACTGTACATGGGGCATTCTATACTGCACATGGGGCACCCTATATTGTACATGGACACCCTATACTGTACATGGGACACCCTATACTGTACATGGGGCATCCTATACTGTACATGGGGCATCCTATACTGTATATGGAACATGCTATACTGTACATGGGGCACCCTATACTGTACATGGGGCACCCTATACATGGGGCATGTACATACATGGGGCATCCTATACTGTACATGGGGCACCCTATACTGTACATGGGGCATCCTATACTGTCCGTGGGGCATCCTATACTGTACATGGGGCACCCTATACTATACATGGGGCATCCTATACTGTACATGGGGCACCCTATACTGTACATGGGACACCCTATACTATACATGGGGCATCCTATACTGTACATGGGGCATCCTATACTGTACATGGGACACCCTATACTATACATGGGGCATCCTATACTGTACATGGGGCACCCTATACTGTACATGGGGCATCCTATACTGTATATGGGACATCCTATACTGTACATGGGGCATCCTATACTGTATATGGGACATCCTATACTGTACATGGGATATCCTATACTATACATGGGACACCCTATACTGTACATGGGGACCCCTATACTGTACATGGGGCACACTATACTGTACATGGGGCATCCTATACTGTACATGGGGCATCCTATACTGTACATGGGACATCCTATACTGTACATGGGGCACCCTATACTGTACATGGGGCACCCTATACTGTACATGGGGCACCCTATACTGTACATAGGACACCCTATACTGTACATGGGGCATCCTATACTGTATATGGGACACCCTAAACTGTATATGGGGCATCCTATACTGTACATTGGGCATCCTATACTATACATTGGGCATCCTATACTATACATGGGACATCCTATACTATACATGGGGCACCCTATACTGTACATGGGGCATCCTATACTGTACATGGGGCACCCTATACATGGGGCATGTACATACATGGGGCACCCTATACTGTACATGGGGCACCCTATACTGTACATGGGGCATCCTATACTGTACATGGGGCACCCTATACTGTACATGGGGCATCCTATACTGTACATGGGACACCCTATACTGTACATGGGGCATCCTATACTGTATATGGGACACCCTAAACTGTATATGGGGCATCCTATACTGTACATGGGACACACTATACTGTACATTGGGCATCCTATACTATACATGGGACATCCTATACTGTACATGGGGCATCATATAATGTACATGGGACATCCTATACTGTACATGGGACACCCTATACTATACATGGGGCACCCTATACTGTACATGGGACATCCTATACTGTACATGGGGCATCCTATACTATACATGGGGCACCCTATACTGTACAT
Organism: Glandirana rugosa; assembly: GCA_018402905.1. Taxonomy (NCBI): domain Eukaryota; kingdom Metazoa; phylum Chordata; class Amphibia; order Anura; family Ranidae; genus Glandirana; species Glandirana rugosa. Next base: position 8,035 of record BLSH010147090.1, read on the forward strand.
TAGACATCCTTTACTGTACATGGGACATCCTATACTGTACATGGGACATCCTATACTGTACATGGGACACCCTATACTGTACATGGGGCACCCTATACTGTACATGGGATACCCTATACTGTACATGGGACACACTATACTGTACATGGGGCACACTATACTGTACATGGGACACGCTATACTGTACATGGACAGACTTTCACTAAGCCAACATTTCTGTATTAAAAATCCTTTTTTTTTTTGGTCCTATGTAATATTCTACTTTTCTGAGATACTGAATTTTGGGGTGTCACACGCTGTAAGCCATAATCATCAAAATTAAATAATCTATCACTCTGTGTGCAATGATTCTATATAAAATATATGAGTTTCACTTTTTTTAATAGAATTACTGAAATAAATTAACTTGTTTGATGATATTCGAATTCTATGAAATGCACCTTTATATCCCATAGTCTGGAGTCTCTATAACTTTTCAACAAAGTAAATAATATTCACTGATTTAGGGTATTTTCACCAAAGAAATGTAGCAGAATATATTTTTACCTAAACTAACTGCTTGCCGACTGCATAGCGACTATAAGCGGCGACAGTGTGGCTCTGTCCAGCGAATCGCCGCTTATAGTCGTCACTCGTGGGCACGACGGCTAGGGGGCGAGCGAGCGAGCGCCGCCGGCGGTGTACGCTCGTGCCCGCCGCACGCTCCCTGAGCGGGGCCGCGGGTCGGGCGGACTCGATATCCGCCGGTCGACCAGCGATGCCCTGTGACAGAGCCAGAATGGGGAACCGCCGATGTAAACACAGCGGTTCCCCGCTCTGTCAGGCGGGTTGTAAGAGATCTACTGATCCCCGTCACTGGGATCAGTTGGATCTCTGGTGCCCCTGGCAGCCCAGCCCCCTCACAGTTACAACACACCTAGGGTACACAGTTACCCCCTAGATCTCCCCCCGCAGGTTAACCCCTTCACTGCCAATGACATTTATACAGTAATCAGTGGATATTTAAATTTCTGATCGCCGTATAAATGTCATTGGTCCCAAAGAAGTGTCAAAAATATCTGACATGTCCGCCGCAATATCGCAGTCACGATAAAAATCGCAGATAGCCGCCTTTACTAGTAAAAAAAAAAAAAAAATCGTAAAAATGCCAGAAATGAATTCTCATGGTTTGTAATTGCAGCAAACCAATCAATAATCGCTGATTGTGTTTTTTTAACCAAAAATATAAGGAAGAATATAAATCGGGCAAAACCGATGAATACAATTTTTTTTTATATAATTTTTTGTATTTGTATTTTAGCAAAAAGAAATATTGTGTTTTTTTGCTAAATTGTCGCTCTTCTTTTGTTTATAGCGGCGATCAGAAATGACGCAGAGGGGATCAAACACCACCAAAAGAAAGCTCTATTGTTCTATAATTGTTTGGGTATATATCTAGGTTAATACCTAGTAGTGCCATTTCTGGTGTTAGTTCATTAAGAAACCCTGTGAAAGAAGCTACAAAAGATGATATGGAATTCCAGAAGCTTGATAAATTTTTACATAAACCTCTACAAGAGTAATAGTAAATTTGTTACCTCTATAACGTACAAGTAACTTCCTCATCAGTATCCTCCTCTAACACCCCTTTCCTTCCTTCCTTTCTTTCCAACCTCCCTGTTTACAGTTTGTTCCCAATGGGGTAAACAAGGAGTATAGGCAACATAGAAGCTTAATATCGGTTTCACCTGTTAACTGTTTGTTTGACTGACTTTGATAACAAATAATTTTGATTAAGAATCACATAAAGATGCATAATAGCAAATTTTATGTATATGACAAAGCTATTCTGAAAAATGTGTGTTATAACATTTATACCCAATAAAAATCATTGAAAGAAAAGAAAGCTCTATTTGTGTGAAAAAAAGGACGCAAATTTTGTTTGGGTACAACGTCGCACGACCGCGCAATTGTCAGTTAAAGCGACGCAGTGCCGAATCGCAAAAAGCGCTCTGGTCCTACAGTGGGAAATCCTTCCGGGGCTGAAGTGGTTAATGAAGAAAGATTATTTATTTACAAAATTTTATAACAGAAACAAAGAAAAAAAATGTGTACTTTTTTCGTTAATTTAGCAAAAAAATTAAAAATTCAGCGGTGATTTTCTTACCGACCGCTGGCCGCCATTTAACGCCCTGGGCTTTCAGTGGGGATATCTGGATGATGGGTGCAGCTGCAGGCATCATTCAGATATCATTTTTTTCAGCCAGCGATTCCCTTCAACGTAAGAACAATCATAGCGGCTGCTCAGCCGCTTAATCGTTCTTACAGGCATCCCGCCGCCCTCCGGTGCTTCTCCCATCTCGTCTGTACGATCGGCGAACCCGAGAAGGAATCCACCACCGGCGGAAGTGGGTCATAGAGATTTCAGAGGGACAGATGGTCCCCGGCAATCTCTATGTCTTTCGGGGGCCTGGGCACAACGTTATGACGTCACATCCAGGCCGGCAGAAGTAAGCAAAGCTGGGGACTCGGCAGGAAAGCCTGAGATCCTTCATTTTTTTTGTGATCTCAGGCTTCCCTGCCTGGAGGAGAGATCAGGGGTCTTATAGACCCCCTATCTCTCCATAAAGAGGACCTGTCACGCACTATTCCTGTTTCAAGGGATGTTTACCTTGTAATAGGAGCAAAAGTGATCAAAAAACTTTTTTTTTTAAAAGAAAGTGTAAAAAAAAAAATAAATAAAAAAAAAAATAAATAAAGCACCCCTGTCCCCGTGTGCTCGCACGCAGACGCGAATGCACACGTAGGTCACACCCACATATGTAAACAACGTTCAAACCGCACATGTGAGGTATCGCCATGAACGATAGAGCGAGAGCAATAATTCTAGCACTAGATCTCCTCTGTAACTCTAAGCTTGTAGCCTGTAAAAAAAATTGAAAGCGTCGCCTATGGCGATTTCTAAGTACGGAAGTTTGGCGCCTTACCACAAGTGTGCGCAATTTTAAAGCGTGACATGTTTGGTATCTATTTATTCGGCGCATCATCATCTGTCACGTTATACAAAAAAATTGGGCTAACTTTACTATTTTTTTTTTTAATTCGAAAAAGTGTTTTTTTCCCCCAAAAATTCTGTTTGAAAAATCGCTCTGAGTGACAAAAAAAGTTGCAATGGCCGGCATTTTATTCCCCAGGGTCTCTGCTAAAAAGAAATGTTTGGGGGTTCTGAGTAATTTTCTAGCAAAAAAATTATGATTTTTGCATGTAGGAGAGGAGTGCTGGAATTCGCCCAGGTGGGCAAGTGGTTAACCACTTCAGCCCCGGAAGGATTTCCCCCTTTAGGACCAGAGCACTTTTTGCGATTCGGCACTGCGCCGCTTTAACTGACAATTGCGCGGTTGTGTGACGTTGCACACAAACTAATTTTGCGTCCTTTTTTTCCCTACAAATAGAGCTTTCTTTTGGTGGTAATTGATCCCATCTGCGTCATTTCTGATCGCCGCTATAAACAAAAAAAGAGCGACGATTTTGCAAAAAAAAAAATGATGTTTCTTACTTTTTGCTAAAATACAAATCCAAAAAAATGATATAAGAAAACGTTTTGGTTTTGGCCGATTTATATTCTTCCTCATATTTTTGGTAAAAAAAGTCGCAATCGGCGTTTATTGATTGGTTTGTGCAAAAGTTGCAGCGTTTAAGGACGATGAGAATTCATTTCTGGAGTTTTTATTTATTTTCTTACTAGTAATGGCGGTGATCTGCGATTTTTTTAGCGGTACTGCGATATTGCGGCGGACATGTCGGACCATTTTGACACTTTTTTGGGACCATTGGCATTTATACAGCGATCAGTGCTATAAAAATGCATGGTTTACTGTGTAAATGGCATTGGCAGGGAAGGGGTTAAGCTGCAGGGGACGCTCTAAGGGTTAACTGTGTTCCTTCAGTGTGTTCTAACTGTATGGGGGCTGGGCTGGCAGGGGGAGGGGAGTGATCACGGCTCCCATATACAGGAAGCCTGTGATCACAGCCATTTGCCCTCTGTCAGAGTGGAGATCCGTGTTTACTTACACTGACCTCCGTTCTCTCACTGCGGGGGGGCCATCGCGGGATCAAGTCCGCCTACCGCACGCGCTCACAATACTAGTTATCTCCGCCCCTGTCAGGTGACGGCGGTTTGCGATAATGAGCCACTCTGTCGCCGTCGCGCTGCGGCGGGTGGTCGGCAAGTGGTTAAATCCCACCAAAAGAAAGCTCTATTTATGCGGAAAAAAAAATTGTACAATTTTCATATGGATGCAGTGTCGCATGACTGCGCAATTGTCATTCAAAGTGCGACAGCGCTGGAAGCTGAGAACTGGTCTGGGCAGGAAGCGGGTGAAAGTGCCCGGTACTGAAGTGGGTAAAGTGTTTATTTTTTTCCAAAAAAAAATAGCATTTGAACAAATGTTTGAGATAAAAATTTGCAATACCCACCATTTTATTCTCCGGGGCCTCTGCTTGAAAAAAATTATAATGTTTGGGGGTTCTAAGTGGTTTTGTAACAAAAAAAAAAGGTTTTTTTTACACGTTGGCAAGGAATGGCGGAATTGGCCGGGGCTGGAAGGCGTTAAATAGTTGGTATGACGAACGTTTCCACCTTCGGCTTATTGTAAATCTTTAGTCCCCGCCGCCGTCTACTCCCCAAAGCGCTTTCAAAGCATGAAAATACAAGAAGGAAAGCTGATATTTATGTTCTTATCTAAATGTATATTTAACATTCGCGGATGAAATTATTATGAGCCGCGGACGCATTAACTGGCGGAAATGTTTAGATTCGGTGACACGCATAGGAGGAAGGTTTACTCTCGGGGTCTCCTGCTGTTCTCATTCTTCAGAGCGATCTCCTGCCGCTACTTGGGTGGGCGGACTTCTTCCCAGCTCAGGAGAGAATTATAATTTGTATCAAGTGAGTTCCTTTATAGGAAAAAGAGGAAGAAACTCTGTGCAGGTGATTAACCACTAGGTGGCTTTTACGGGCGGCAGGATTGTTCAGGGATGTGCAGTCAGGGGAGGCAGGCGAGGCAGAGCCTCACCTGCCATGGACGTAAAAAAAAAAAATCGACTTGGAGGGTCGTAGGTTGGCGACCTGGGGTCACAGAAACCCCAAATTAAAACAAAAAACAAAACAAAAAAAAAAGATCGACTTCGAGGGTCGTAGCTTGGCGACCTGGGGTCACAGAAACCCCAAATTAAAACAAAAAACAAAACAAAAAAAAAAAGATCGACTTCGAGGGTCGTAGGTTGGCGACCTGGGGGTTACAGAAACCCCAAATTAAAAACAAAACAAAAAAGATCGACTTCGAGGGTCGTAGCTTGGCGACCTGGGGTCACAGAAACCCCAAGTTAAAACAAAAAACAAAACAAAAAAAAAAGATCGACTTCGAGGGTCGTAGCTTGGCGACCTGTTGTCACAGAAACCCCAAATTAAAAACAAAAAACAAAACAAAAAAGATCGACTTAGAGGGTCGTAGCTTGACGACCTGGGGGGTCACAGAAACCCCAAATTTGGTAGTGGTGTAGCTGAAGTCCGGGGCACCTTGCGCAGCTTGTCAGAAGCTACATACAGAGCGGCCAGTTTAAATACAAGCTGGCACACGGGTTGATTTACTAAAACTGGAGAGGGCAAAATCTGGTGCAGCTCTGCTTGGTGGCCAATCAGCTTTTAACTTTAGCTTGTGCAATTAGGCTACTTTCAGGTTTTACAGACGCTATTTAGCTAAAAATAGCGCCTGTAAAGCGCCTCAAAAGCCCCCCCCCCCCTCCAATCCACCCCAAAGTGAAAGCCCTGAGTGCTTTCACACTGAGGCGGTGCGCTAGCAGGATGTTACAAAAAGTCCTGCCACCCGCATCTTTGGGGCGGTGAGGGGAGCGGTAATATACCGCTCCTCTACCGCCCCTGCCATTGAAATTAATGGCAAGCGCTTCCGAAGCGGCTGCACGCCGCCTCGGTAGCGCTGAGCGCCGGCACTTTTAACCCCTTTTTAACCCCTTGTGGGGGGGGGTTAAAAGCGCGGCGCTCCCGCCCGCATAGCGGAGCCCTATCGCTGGTAAAACTCACAGGGTTTTACCGCGACCGCGGCTACCGCTTCAATGTGAAAGTAGCCTTAAGCTATGGCAATAAAACCTGGAAGCTGACGGAGAGGATGAACTCACAGTCCCTCTCCTCGCTTTGAGCTCAATGGACAGCTTGGAGCCTTGGACCAATGGTAAAGCACCATTGGCCCAAGCTGTCCAATAAAAATGCTGCAGTGGAGGCTGTCCTCTCACTGCAGTGTCATAGAAGGGGGCGTGGCTAAAAAGACAAATACTGCCGCCCAGCCCAGCCCTCTTAACTACAAGGACATACATGGGGTTTATGTGTATAAGATTTACCCACAAGCCCGTGTTTTTCTCACACAGTTAAGAGGGAGAATGAGAATCTGCTGCTGCAGAAAAGGTACAAGCTAAATCATATATTATTATGCTATATGTTATAAGATAATCATTTATTATTTATCTATTTACTGTGACATTAGTGGTTGGAAATTATAACTTCAACCTTCAGTAATTTGTCCATTAAGCCACCTGGTTGAGTCCAGTTTTTGAAAATGTAGTAAATCACCTTAAAAACAATTTATAATAATTATTTGTATATTACTTATGGGAATTTACCCCTCGCCACCCAGGCCAATCCTGACACTTCCCTCCTACATGGAAAAATCATCATTGTTTTTGCTAGAAAATTACTCAGCACCCCTAAACATTATTTATATTTTTTTAGCAGACACCCTAGGAATAAAAATGGCGGTTGTTGTAACTTTTTATGTCACGCGGTATTTGCGCAGCGATTTTTCATTCGCGTTTTTTTAGAAAGAGACTGGTTCACGAATTTAAAAAAAAAAACAGTAAAGTTAGCCCGATATTTTTGTATAATGTGAAATATGGCGCCGAGTAAATAGATAACTCGCATGTCGCGCTTTAAAATTGCGCACAGTCGTGGAACGCCGCCAAACTTCAGTACTTAACCACTTCCCGACCGCCGTATGCAGAATGACGGCCGGGAAGTGGCTGAGTTATCCTGACTGGACGTCATATGACGTCCTCAGGATAACAAGCCGCCGCGCGCCCGGGGGGGCGCGCATCGCGGCGATCGGTGGTGTGGGGGGTCAGTCTGACCCCCATCAATGCCGATCTCGGTAAAGTGCTTCGATCCGAAGCACTTTACCATGTGACCAGCCGTGACCAATCACGGCTGGTCACAGTGTAACACAGGAAAGCCGTTTATCGGCTTTCCTGTACTCAGGTCTGCAGACCTGATGAGGGGAGAGCTGATCGGCTGCATCCCTGATAGGGAGGGTTTGTGCTGATGATTTATCAGCACAGCCCTCCCTCGGATCGCCATCCTAGACCACCAGGGAGCCTGCCCAGTGATGTGTCCACCCAGGACCACCAGGGAGCCGACCAGGGACCACCAGGGAGCGATCTGGACCACCAGGGAGACCCCCCTAGACCACCAGGTAAGTGACTAAGTGCTCAGGTCCACCTTCACTCAGTGCCACCTTCAGATGCCACCCTAGACCACCAGGGAATGAGCCCCTATTAATGTATATGCCCACCAGTGCCCACCAGTGCCCCTATCAGTGTGTACCAGTGCCACACATCAGTGCCCACCATTGCCACCTACCAGTGCCCACCTATCAGTGCCCATCAGTGCCACCTATCAGTGCCCAGTGCCACCTATGAGTGCCAATTAGTGCTGTCCATTAGTGCCCATCAGTGCCGCTTAGCAGTGTCCGTCATTGCTGCATATCAGTGCCCATCAGTGCTGTATATCAGTGCCACCTC
>BLSH010147200.1:17323-29178 GCA_018402905.1 Glandirana rugosa
AGAGAAAGAGAGAAAGAGAGAAAGAGAGAAAGAAAGAGAGAAAGAGAGAAAGAGAGAAAGAGAGAAAGAGAGAAAGAGACAAAGAGAGAAAGAAAGAAAGAGAGAAAGAGAGAAATAGAGCAAAAGCGGCAAGTGGTTGAGAAAGATACAAAGAGAGAGCGAAAAAGAGAAAGAAAGCAAGAGAAAGAAATAAGTTGTTGAGAAATACACAAAGATACAAAGAAAGAGAGAAAGAAAGAGGCAAGTGGTAGAGTAAGATACAAAGAATGAAAGAAAGAGGCAAGTGAAAGAGACAAAGAGACAAAGAGAGAAAGGGAAACAGAAATAAATAGGGATGTTGAAAGAAAGTAAGAAAAAGAAAGAAATAGAGCAAGAGAAACAAAGAGGCAAGTTGTTGAAAAAGATACAAAGAGAGAGTGAAAGAGAGCAAGGAAAGATAGAGAGGAACATATAAAGAGTTTGGTGAACGGAGAAAGAGAACGAGAGAAAGTGAGAGAGAAACATAGAAAAAGTTGTTGAACGGAGAAACAAAGAGAACGAGATAAAGAAAGAAAAAGAATGAAAGAAAGTTGTAGGGATAAATAAAGACAAAGGGAAAGAGAGAAACAGAGAAACAGAGAAAGTGAACGGAGAAAGAAAGTAAGAAACATAGAATGAGATGGTGAACGGAGAAAGAAAGAGAGAAAGAAACATAGAAACACATAAAGAGTTGTTGAATAAAGAAAGAGAACGAAAGAAAGAGAAAAAGCGAGAGAGAAACATAGAAAGAGTTGGTGAACGGCGAAAACGAGATAAAGAGAGAAAGAGAGAAAGAAAGAAAGAGAGAAACAGAGAGAGAATGAGAGAGAGTTGGTGTACGGAGAGAAAAAGAGAGAAACAGAAAAAGAGAAAGAGTTGGTGAAAGAGAGAAAGAGTTTGTGTACGGAGAAAGAGAGACAAAGAGAAAAAGAGAAATGGAGAAAGAGTTGGTGTAGGTAGAAAGAAAGAAAGAAAGAAAGAGACTAAGAAAGAAAGAGAGAAACATAGAAATAGAGAAAGAGTTGGTGTATGGAGAAAGAGAGACAAAGAGAAAGAGAGAAATGGAGAAAGAGAGTTGGCGTAGGGAGAAGGAAGGAACGAAAGAAAGACAGAAAGAGAGAAACATAGAAAGAGTTGTTGAACATAGAAAGAAAGAAAGAGAGAAACATAGAAAGAGATGGTGAACGGAGAAAGAACGAGAGAAAGAGAGAAAGAAAGAAAGAAAGATAGAGAGGAACATATAAAGAGTTTTGTGAACGGAGAAAGAGAACGAGAGAAAGTGAGAGAGAAACATAGAAAAAGTTGTTGAACGGAGAAACAAAGAGAACGAGATAAAGACAGAAAAAGAATGAAAGAAAGAAAGTTGTAGGGAGAAAGAAAGACAAAGAGAAAGAGAGAAACAGAGAAAGTGAACGGAGAAAGAAAGTAAGAAACATAGAAAAGGATGGTGAACGGAGAAAGAAAGAGAGAAAGAAAGATAAAACAGAGAGAGTTGGTGTACGGAGAAAGAGAGACAAAGAGAAAGAGAGAAATGGAGAAAGAGATTTTGCGTAGGGAGAAGGAAGGAACGAAAGAAAGACAGAAAGAGAGAAACATAGAAAGAGTTGTTGAACATAGAAATAAAGAAAGAGAGAAACATAGAAAGAGATGGTGAACGGAGAAAGAACGAGAGAAAGATAGAAAGAAAAGAAAGATAGAGAGAAACATATATAGAGTTGGTGAACGGAGAAAGTGAGAGAGAAACATATAAAGAGTTGTTGAACATAGAAACATAGAAATAGATTGTGAACGTAAAAAGAAAGAGTGAAACATAACGAGATTGTGAACGGAGAACGAGAACGAGAAAAAGAGAGAAAGTGAGAAAGAAACATAAAATGTTGGTGTAGGGAGAAAGAAAGACAAAGAGAAAGAAATAGAGAAAGATGGTGAACGGAGAAAGAAAGAGAGAAAGAAAGATAGAAACACATAAAGAGTTGTTGAATAAAGAAAGAGAATGAAAGAAAGAGAGAAAGCGAGAGAGAAACATAGAAAGAGTTGGTGAACGGCGAAAACGAGAGAAAGAAAGAAAGAGAGAAACAGAGAGAGAATGAGAGAGAGTTGGTGTACGGAGAGAAAAAGAGAGAAACAGAAAAAGAGAAAGAGTTGGTGAAAGAGAGAAAGAGTTCGTGTACGGAAAAAGAGAGACAAAGAGAAATAGAGAAATGGAGAAAGAGTTGGTGTAGGAAGAAAGAAAGAGAAAAAGAGAGTAAGAAAGAAAGAGAGAAACATAGAAACAGAGAAAGAGTTGGTGTATGGAGAAAGAGAGACAAAGAGAAAGAGAGAAATGGAGAAAGAGAGTTGGCGTAGGGAGAAGGAAGGAACGAAAGAAAGACAGAAAGAGAGAAACATAGAAAGAGTTGTTGAACATAGAAAGAAAGAAAGAGAGAAACATAGAAAGAGATGGTGAACGGAGAAAGAACGAGAGAAAGAGAGAAAGAAAGAAAGAAAGATAGAGAGGAACATATAAAGAGTTTTGTGAACGGAGAAAGAGAACGAGAGAAAGTGAGAGAGAAACATAGAAAAAGTTGTTGAACGGAGAAACAAAGAGAACGAGATAAAGACAGAAAAAGAATGAAAGAAAGAAAGTTGTAGGGAGAAAGAAAGACAAAGAGAAACAGAGAAACAGAGAAAGTGAACGGAGAAAGAAAGTAAGAAACATAGAAAAAGATGGTGAACGGAGAAAGAAAGAGAGAAAGAAAGGTAGAAACACATAAAGAGTTGTTGAATAAAGAAAGAGAACGAAAGAATGAGAGAAAGCGAGAGAGAAACATAGAAAGAGTTGGTGAACGGCGAAAACGAGAGAAAGAGAGAAAGAAAGAAAGAGAGAAACAGAGAGAGAATGAGAGAGAGTTGGTGTACGGAGAGAAAAAGAGAGAAACAGAAAAAGAGAAAGAGTTGGTGAAAGAGAGAAAGAGTTCGTGTACGGAGAAAGAGAGACAAAGAGAAATAGAGAAATGGAGAAAGAGTTGGTGTAGGAAGAAAGAAAGAGAAAAAGAGAGTAAGAAAGAAAGAGAGAAACATAGAAACAGAGAAAGAGTTGGTGCACGGAGAAAGAGAGACAAAGAGAAAGCGAGAAATGGAGAAAGAGAGTTTGCGTAGGGAGAAGGAAGGAACGAGAGAAAGACAGAAAGAGAGAAACATAGAAAGAATTGTTGAACATAGAAAGAAAGAAAGAGAGAAACATATAAATAGATGGTGAACGGAGAAAGAACGAGAGAAAGATAGAAAGAAAGAAAGATAGAGAGAAACATAGAAAGAGTTGTTGAACATAGAAAGAAAGAGAACGAGAGAAAGACAGAAAAAGAGAATGAAAGAAAGAAAGTTGTAGGGAAAGAGAAAGAAATAGAGAAAGAGAGAAACGTAGAAACAGAAAGAGTTGGTGAAACGAGAGAGAAAAAAAAGATAGAAACATAGAAAGAGATGGTAGACGGACAAAGAAATAGAGAAACTTAGAAAGAGATGGTGAACGGAGAAAGAAAGAAAGAGAGAAACATATAAATAGTTGGTGAACGGAGAAGGAAAGAGAGAAAGAGAGAAACATATAAAGAGGCGGTGAACGGAGAAAGAAAGAGAGAAACATATAAAGAGTTGGAGAACGGAGAAAGAGAACGAGAAAAAGAGTGAGAAGGAAACATAAAAAGTTTGTGTAGGGAGAAAAATAGACAAAGAGAAAGAGAAACATAGAAACAGAGAAAGAGTTGGTGAACGGAGAAAGAAATCAAGAGAGAAACATAGAAAGAGATGGTGAACGGAGAAATAAAAAGAGAAAGAGAGAAAGAGAGACAGAGATGGTGAACGGAGAAAGAAAGAGAACGTGAGAAATAGAAAAAGACAGAAAGAGAAACTTAGAAAAAGTTGGTGAACGGAGAAAGAAAGAGAAAGAGAGAAAGAGAGAAAGACTGAAGACAGAAAGAGAGTTGGTGTCTTTCTTTATTCGTTTCTCCTTAGAAAGTAATAAAGAAAGAGAGAAACATAAAAACAGAGAGAGTTGGTGTACGGAGAAAGAGAGACAAAGAGAAAGAGAGAAATGGAGAAAGAGATTTTGCGTAGGGAGAAGGAAGGAACGAAAGAAAGACAGAAAGAGAGAAACATAGAAAGAGTTGTTGAACATAGAAATAAAGAAAGAGAGAAGCATAGAAAGAGATGGTGAACGGAGAAAGAACGAGAGAAAGATAGAAAGAAAAGAAAGATATAGAGAAACATATATAGAGTTGGTGAACGGAGAAAGTGAGAGAGAAACATATAAAGAGTTGTTGAACATAGAAAGAAAGAGAACGAGAGAAAGACAGAAAAAGAGAATGAAAGAAAGGTGTAGGGAGAGAGAAAGACAAAGAGAAAGAGAGAAACATAGAAAGAGAGAAAGAGTTGGTGAATGGAGAAAGAAAGAAAGAGAGAAACATAGAAATAGATTGTGAACGTAGAAAGAAAGAGTGAAACATAACGAGTTTGTGAACGGAGAAAGAGCACGAGAAAAAGAAAAAGTGAGAAAGAAACATAAAATGTTGGTGTAGGGAGAAAGACAAAGAGAAAGAAATAGAGAAAGAGAGAAACGTAGAAACAGAAAGAGTTGGTGAAACGAGATAGAAAGAAAGAGAGAAACATAGAAATAGATTGTGAACGTAAAAAGAAAGAGTGAAACATAACGAGATTGTGAACGGAGAACGAGAACGAGAAAAAGAGAGAAAGTGAGAAAGAAACATAAAATGTTGGTGTAGGGAGAAAGAAAGACAAAGAGAAAGAAATAGAGAAAGATAGAAATGTAGAAACAGAAAGAGTTGGTGAAACGAGATAGAAAGAAAGATAGAAACATAGAAAGAGATGGTAAACGGACAAAGAAATATAGAAACTTAGAAAGAGATGGTGAACGGAGAAGGAAAGAGAGAAAGAGAGAAAAATATAAAGAGTTGGAGAACGGAGAAAGAGAACGAGAAAAAGAGTGAGAAAAAAACATAAAAAGTTGGTGTAGGGAGAAAAAAAGACAAAGATAAAGAGAAACATAGAAACAGAGAAAGAGTTGGTGAACATAGAAAGAAAGAAAGAGAGAAACATAGAAAGAGATGGTGAACGGAGAAAGAACGAGAGAAAGAGAGAAAGAAAGAAAGAAAGAAAGATAGAGAGGAACATATAAAGAGTTTGGTGAACGGAGAAAGAGAACAAGAGAAAGTGAGAGAGAAACATAGAAAAAGTTGTTGAACGGAGAAACAAAGAGAGCGAGAGAAAGACAGAAAAAGAATGAAAGAAAGAAAGTTGTAGGGAGAAAGAAAGACAAAGAGAAACAGAGAAACAGAGAAAGTGAACGGAGAAAGAAAGTAAGAAACATAGAAAGAGATGGTGAACGGAGAAAGAAAGAGAGAAAGAAAGATAGAAACACATAAAGAGTTGTTGAATAAAGAAAGAGAGCGAAAGAAAGAGAGAAAGCGAGAGAGAAACATAGAAAGAGTTGGTGAACGGCGAAAACGAGAGAAAGAGAGAAAGAAAGAAAGAGAGAAACAGAGAGAGAATGAGAGAGAGTTGGTGTACGGAGAGAGAAAGAGAGAAACAGAAAAAGAGAAAGAGTTGGTGAAAGAGAGAAAGAGTTCGTGTACGGAGAAAGAGAGACAAAGAGAAATAGAGAAATGGAGAAAGAGTTGGTGTAGGAAGAAAGAAAGAGAGAAAGAGAGTAAGAAAGAAAGAGAGAAACATAGAAATAGAGAAAGAGTTGGTGTACGGAGAAAGAGAGACAAAGAGAAAGCGAGAAATGGTGAAAGAGAGTTTGCGTAGGGAGAAGGAAGGAACGAAAGAAAGACAGAAAGAGAGAAACATAGAAAGAGTTGTTGAACATAGAAAGAAAGAAAGAGAGAAACATATAAAGAGATGGTGAACGGAGAAAGAACGAGAGAAAGACAGAAAGAAAGAAAGATAGAGAGAAACATAGAAAGAGTTGTTGAACATAGAAAGAAAGAGAACGAGAGAAAGACAGAAAAAGAGAATGAAAGAAAGTAGTAGGGAAAGAGAAAGAAATAGAGTAAGAGAGAAACGTAAAAACAGAAAGAGTTGGTGAAACGAGAGAGAAAAAAAGATAGAAACATAGAAAGAGATGATAGACGGACAAAGAAAAAGAGAAACTTAGAAAGAGATGGTGAACGGAGAAAGAACGAGAGAAAGAGAGAAAGAAAGAAAGAAAGATAGAGAGGAACATATAAAGAGTTTGGTGAACGGAGAAAGAGAACGAGAGGAAGTGAGAGAGAAACATAGAAAAAGTTGTTGAACAGAGAAACAAAGAGAACGAGAGAAAGACAGAAAAAGAATGAAAGAAAGAAAGTTGTAGGGAGAAAGAAAGACAAAGAGAAAGAGAGAAACAGAGAAAGTGAACGGAGAAAGAAAGTAAGAAACATAGAAAGAGATGGTGAACGGAGAAAGAAAGAGAGAAAGAAAGATAGAAACACATAAAGAGTTGTTGAATAAAGAAAGAGAAGGAAAGAAAGAGAGAAAGCGAGAGAGAAACATAGAAAGAGTTGGTGAACGGCGAAAACGAGAGAAATAAAGAAAGAGAGAAACAGAGAGAGAATGAGAGAGAGTTGGTGTACGGAGAGAGAAAGAGAGAAACAGAAAAAGAGAAAGAGTTGTTGAAAGAGAGAAAGAGTTCGTGTACGGAGAAAGAGAGACAAAGAGAAATAGAGAAATGGAGAAAGAGTTGGTGTAGGAAAAAAGAAAGAGAGAAAGAGAGTAAGAAATAGAAACAGAGAAAGAGTTGGTGTACGGAGAGAGACAAAGAGAAAGCGAGAAATGGAGAAAGAGAGTTTGCGTAGGGAGAAGGAAGGAACGAAAGAAAGACAGAAAGAGAGAAACATAGAAAGAGTTGTTGAACATAGAAAGAAAGAAAGAGAAACATATAAAGAGATGGTGAACGGAGAAAGAACGAGAGAAAGATAGAAAGAAATAAAGTTAGAGAGAAACATAGAAAGAGTTGTTGAACATAGAAAGAAAGAGAACGAGAGAAAGACAGAAAAAGAGAATGAAAGAAAGTTGTAGGGAAAGAGAAAGAAATAGAGTAAGAGAGAAACGTAGAAACAGAAAGAGTTGGTGAAACGAGAGAGAAAAAAAGATAGAAACATAGAAAGAGATGATAGACGGACAAAGAAATAGAGAAACTTAGAAAGAGATGGTGATCGGAGAAAGAAAGAAAGAAAGAGAGAAACATATAAAGAGTTGGTGAACGGAGAAGGAAAGAGAGAAAGAGAGAAACATATAAAGAGTTGTTGAACGGAGAAAGAGAACGAGAAAAAGAGTGAGAAGGAAACATAAAAAGTTTGTGTAGGGAGAAAAAAAGACAAAGAGAAAGAGAAACATAGAAACAGAGAAAGAGTTGGTGAACGGAGAAATAAATCAAGAGAGACACATAGAAAGAGATGGTGAACGGAGAAAGAAAAAAAGAGAGTAAGAGAGAAAGAGAGAAAGAGATGGTGAACGGAGAAAGAAAGAGAACGTGAGAAATAGAGAAAGACAGAAAGAGAAACTTAGAAAAAGTTGGTGAACGGAGATAGAAAGAGAAAGAGATAAAGAGAGTAAGAGAGAAAGACTGAAGACAGAAAGAGAGTTGGTGTCTTTCTTTATTCGTTTCTCCTTAGAAAGTAATAAAGAAAGAGAGAAACATAAAAACAGAGAGAGTTGTTGTACGGAGAAAGAGAAACAAAGAGAAAGAGAGAAATGGAGAAAGAGAGTTGTTGTAGGGAGAAAGAAGTTGTTGAACAGAAAAAGAAAGAAAAAGAGAAACAGAGAAAGAGTTGGTGAACGGAGAAAGAATTCAAGAGAGAAACGAGAAACATAGAAAGAGCTGGTGAACGGAGAAAGAAAAAGAGAAAGAGAGTAAGAGAGAACGAAAGACAGAAAGAGAGAAACAGAAAAAGTTGGTGAACTGAGAAAGAAAGAGAAAGAGATAAAGAGAGAAAGACTGAAGACAGAAAGAGAGTTGGTGTCTTTCTTTATTAGTTTCTCCTTAGAGACAAAGAGAAAGAGAGAAATGGAGAAAGAGATTTGGCGTAGGGAGAAGGAAGGAACGAAAGAAAGACAGAAAGAGAGAAACATAGAAAGAGTTGTTGAACATAGAAAGAAAGAGAGAAACATAGAAAGTGATGGTGAACGGAGAAAGAACGAGAGAAAGAGAGAAAGAAAGAAAGAAAGATAGAGAGGAACATATAAAGAGTTTTGTGAACGGAGAAAGAGAACGAGAGAAAGTGAGAGAGAAACGTAGAAAAAGTTGTTGAACGGAGAAACAAAGAGAACCAGATAAAGACAGAAAAAGAATGAAAGAAAGAAAGTTGTAGGGAGAAAGAAAGACAAAGACAAAGAGAGAAACAGAGAAAGTGAGCGGAGAAAGAAAGTAAGAAACATAGAAAAAGATGGTGAACGGAGAAAGAAAGAGAGGAAGAAAGATAGAAACGCATAAAGAGTTGTTGAATAAAGAAAGAGAACGAAAGAAAGAGAGAAAGCGAGAGAGAAACATAGAAAGAGTTGGTGAACGGCGAAAACGAGAGAAAGAGAGAAAGAAAGAAAGAGAGAAACAGAGAGAGAATGAGAGAGAGTTGGTGTATGGAGAGAAAAAGAGAGAAACAGAAAAAGAGAAAGAGTTGGTGAAAGAGAGAAAGAGTTCGTGTACGGAGAAATAGAGACAAAGAGAAATAGAGAAATGGAGAAAGAGTTGGTGTAGGAAGAAAGAAAGAGAGAAAGAGAGTAAGAAAGAAAGAGAGAAACATAGAAACAGAGAAAGAGTTGGTGTACGGAGAAAGAGAGAAAAAGAGAAAAGCGAGAAATGGAGAAAGAGAGTTTGCGTAGGGAGAAGAAAGGAACGAAAGAAAGACAGAAAGAGAGAAACATAGAAAGAGTTGTTGAACATAGAAAGAAAGAAAGAAAGAGAGAAACATATAAAGAGATGGTGAACGGAGAAAGAACGAGAGAAAGATAGAAAGAAAGAAAGATAGAGAGGAACATAGAAAGTGTTGTTGAACATAGAAAGAAAGAGAACGAGAGAAAGACAGAAAAATAGAATGAAAGAAAGAAAGTTGTAAGGAAAGAGAAAGAAATAGAGAAAGAGAGAAACGTAGAAACAGAAAGAGTTGGTGAAACGAGAGAGAAAAAAAAAGATAGAAACATAGAAAGAGATGGTAGACGGACAAAGAAATAGAGAAACTTAGAAAGAGATGGTGAACGGAGAAAGAAAGAAAGAGAGAAACATATAAAGAGTTGGTGAACGGAGAAGGAAAGAGAGAAAGAGAGAAACATATAAAGAGTTGGAGAACGGAGAAAGAGAACGAGAAAAAGAGTGAGAAAGAAACATAAAAAGTTTGTGTAGGGAGAAAAAAAGTCAAAGACAAAGTTAAGAGAAACATAGAAACAGAGAAAGAGTTGATGAACATAGAAAGAAAGAGAGAAACTTAGAAAGAGATGGTGAACGGAGAAAGAACGAGAGAAAGAGAGAAAGAAAGAAAGAAAGATAGAGAGGAACATATAAAGAGTTTGGTGAACGGAGAAAGAGAACGAGAGAAAGAGTGAGAAGGAAACATAAAAAGTTTGTGTAGGGAGAAAAAAATACAAAGAGAAAGAGAAACATAGAAAAAGAGAAAGAGTTGGTGAACGGAGAAAGAAATCAAGAGAGAAACATAGAAAGAGATGGTGAACGGAGAAAGAAAAAGAGAAAGAGAGTAAGAGAGAAAGAGAGACAGAGATGGTGAACGGAGAAAGAAAGAGAACGTGAGAAATAGAGAAAGACAGAAAGAGAAACTTAGAAAAAGTTAGTGAACGGAGAAAGAAAGAGAAAGAGATAAAGAGAGAAAGAGAGAAAGACTGAAGACAGAAAGAGAGTTGGTGTCTTTCTTTATTCGTTTCTCCTTAGAAAGTAATAAAGGACTGATTGGGGGCGTGGCCTGAAGCAGCATGTGATCGGACGTGTTTTTCAGCAGCTCCAGATCTCCTCGGCATAATCCTTTGCAATCCTGCGTGCCTGTACCCTGTGAAGCCTCAATCCACCTCTGCCTGGTTGCTGTACGGCTTCCCCTGCTCTGTGAGGTGATAGTTGATGGGAAAGAGGAGAAAGAAGCAGCCTCCAGCCGCAATGAATATCACCACTCGTTCAGGACTTGGGGGCCAAGATGGCCACCGCCCCACCGCCCCACTCCCCTCCTTGGCATCCACACCGGAGCTGTTTGGAGAAGACCCTGAACTCCCCCCTTCTCTGCCTCCCTCTCTGGGAGCTGGGGCTCCGCAGGAGTTGCTGTCACAGACTTCTCCCAGCGATGAGGACATGGAGGAAGAACCTACCCTGATGGATGTACTCAAAACTGTTAAGGTAAATCACTCTGACCTGATGGGGAAGGTAGCGGAGCTGAAATTAGACATTACTATTATGTGCCAGGACATGCATAAGATTCGGGACAGGGTCTCAAAGACTGAAAGGCGCCTCAGTGATTTGGAGGATAATGTTAACCCCCTCCTGCCTGCAGTTAAAACGCATGGCGCTAAAATCAAGTCCCTGGAAGACAAGGCTGACGATTTGGAAAATCGTCTGAGAAGGAACAATTTGCGCCTTGTGGGATTGCCTGAGCGGGTGGAGGGTTCTGACCCAGTGTCATTCCTAGAGTGCTGGTTTATGCAGGAGTTCGGTAAGGACTGCTTGTCACAATGTTTTGTGCTGGAAAGAGCTCATAGAGTTCCTGGCAGGCCGTTCCCAGAGGGTAGCCCTCCCCGCACTATGGTGATCCGTCTGCTAAATTATCGGGACAGAGACTCCATATTGCGTGCGGCACGACAAAAGGGGAGTCTCAAGATTAACAACGCCACAGTATCCTGTTTCCTGACTACTAGCCTGCTGTCCGGACCCAGCGTGCTAAATACCAGCATGTCAAGATGAAACTGAGGGAGAAAACCATACAGTATTCTATGCTATTTCCCTCTACACCGAGAGTGGTATATCAGGGGAAAGTTCATTTTTTTCAAACCCCTGCTGCCGCCCTGTCCTGGTTTGAGTCGTTGGAGCAGCCTGGTCGTCTATCTGGTGGCCCATTGAATACCTGAAGAGGCTCATCTTTTTTCCTCTCTGTTATTTTGTTGCGAGGTGGTAGGCACTGGCTTACCTGCACTTCTGTGTTCATGACAGGGACGTCTTGTCACCCTTTGTCCCACGGACAAGAGGATCAGGATCCGTGAATGGGACTGAGCTGCTTTAAAAGTTCTCTGTTCATCTGATTCTTTTTATTTTTCTGAACTATATACTGTTAATACGTTGGCTGTTTAGGCCATGCCATATGTTGGCGGTTTAGGGATAAGGCCCACTCCTTTTTTTTGGAGCTGGGCAGGGGTATGTCCCATGGGGGGTGTTTCCCCTCCCTCTGGGTACACTGTTGTGTGTGTGTGACAAGGTGCTGGTATGCATTGGAATGACTGAGTGTATGAATGATTGTTTCTGTCCTCACCTCCCTCTCCTCTTCTGGGTTTGCGGCCGTGCCGGGGCTGGTGATTTTACCCTCTTACTAAATGGCTGACATTAAGTGCATTGCATGGAATATTAGGGGACTGAACTCTAAATTTAAAAGGGCCTCCATGTTCAATTTCCTTAAGAATCATAATCCCCACATTTTGTGCCTGCTAGAGACGCATTGTGGGGGGTACCCTGTATGGGGACGGGTCGAGGTTTTTTTTCCTCACCCGGAATAGGGATTTGGCGGTTGTATACCGTACCGGATTTGTCGGTTGCATAATTGTCATATATCAAGTCTTTTTATTTTTCTTAGTCTACTTGTCTCTTGAAAATTTCGTCGAGTCAGGGT
>BLSH010147444.1:7589-17776 GCA_018402905.1 Glandirana rugosa
TCTCCTGGACCTATTGTCCCCCTCTTCTGTCTTGAATGCCCACTCCCCCCAGGGGCTTAGCCAGGGCTGCCTAGTTTAGTTTAGTCGTAATACACGATATAAATTATTGGACAACCTTTCCGGGTGACTTCGGGGTTAGCTAAAACTATCTCGTGTGTCCCGGGAATCTGGATCTCGGAGCCTACTGAGGGGGGGGTCTCTGTAACAGACGACAAATTTGTCAATGGGAGATTTTCACCCCCCTCACCCGTAAGTTCTGTCTTCTCCCCCTGTTATCCAGGTCCTCTAAATGCCGATTGATAGAAATCAAATGCTGTGAGTGAGTGAGTGTGACATGCTCAAGCCTCTTAATGGCCTTTTCTCTGTGTCTCCCCGCTCTGTCATTTGCTGCAATCTGTTCTGTTAATGTATGGAGCTCTGCTTTCATGTCTGAAAACGCTGCTGAGAATGACCGTTTAATGTCCGCAGCTATTTCCGACATATCGGAGTAAGTGAGGGGATGGTCAGAAGGAGAGATATCTCTTACCATGTCCTCTGAGGTGGCCAGTGAGGCTGTGTCACACTCCTCGTCCTCCTCGTGTTCCAGCTCCGGCGCCATCTTGGCTGCGGCCGAGTGTCTCTTTCCTTTTTCTTGGAATTTGAACAGGTCCGAGATATTTTTGTTCGCCGAGAACGTGGATGATCGTTGCTGGCGCTGCTGTGAGCTTGCCTTGGTAATTTTGCCCATTGTTGTGCGATCTGTAAGCCGCGATGCCGCAGGATTGTCTGGCCGGGTCCCGGAGCTCTTCTCCTATGCGGCCATCTCTCGCGCCTGCCGAGCCACGCCCCCGATACCTTAACTTTAACTACTGAAATAAATTACTAATCGTTAGAAATATCATTCAAGACATTATTTCTATTAAAAAATTTAGCAAAGGTCTATCCTGTTTTGTAACCATACTTCCGAATTCCTATGATCACCTTCAATCTTTACCTTTTTATTGAATCATCTTACCCTATTTAGACTTAATAATATTTAAGTATTAAAGATGATAAGAAACATAAAATTTTTAATGAATGCCTAAAATTGCATATATATCCTTATTATTAAAACTATTGTCTGATTCCATGGTTTGACATCCAACCCCAATGGTATATGACATAAGTTCATAACAATTTTAACTTTGGTAAAACAATATTTATTACTTGAATTATCTCAATTAATTTACATAAATAAATTAACTAAAAAAAAATATTTGTATCCACCTTTAGCTGATAAAGAAACTCATATGGTCAATCTATATAGATTGCCAAATTCATCAGTAATATATTTTTATAATATATTATATATTCACTTATTTATTTTCTTATGAATTGTTTTATAAACAAATAAAACAAAATTCAGAAGTTTGATGACAAAAGTGCTCTAAAATGAGTATTTCAGAATTTCTTTCATTAGCTTAAAAAAAATCAATCAATCTGGTATCTGGATATGCAAAAAGAATATCTACATTTAAAAATAAATCTATTCATTATTTTGTTTATAATATTATTATTTTTATCTTCTTAATCCCCCTCGTTATCCTGTGACTACATTAAATCTTATAAAATAATTTAATCAAATTCTTGTGAGTTTTTTTTTCTATATTCTTATTTCTAAAAGAAATTTGATCGTGATGAAATAAGATTATTTTTAAAACTAACATCTGTCATACAGTGTGAGTGACTGTCACTTTGACAACCAACCAAATACTCAAATTCAGCTTGCAGTGTAAACACATGTTCAGTAAGTTTTATAAATTCCACTGTGCCGATATATGGCGCCTTATATACAAGCACAGGAATCCTTTCCAACAAGTGTACACTTAAAATTTGGAAAATATCTAATTACTCAAATGTGACCCTGTCTCTCACACTGTATTAGTTTAACCCAAAAATATTTATTCCCTACTTAAACTGACAAACCTTTTTAACATCCAGTTGTCACTTTTGGCCAAGCTTGTGAATTAACACCTGTTTTCCCTTTAAAAACACCCTCAGTGTAACATAAGATGTCTTAAAAACAAACGGTGTAAAACTTCACAGCAATGGACAATACACTAACATTTGTAACAACACTAGCTTTTATAAAGTTTTCTTGTCTCTCACTTACATTTGCATGTAAAATATTTGAGAGAGAGAGAGAGAAAGAGAGAGATCTCTATATTAGTCAGAAATACCAAATGTATAAATACTTTATTTTAGATATTTAAATTATTGTATACAAGGCCTCTCATTTTATTAAATATATTTGACCTTTATCCTCTATAAGCTTTAGTAATTCATTAAAATTTTCCCCGACAGATGCTTGCCTGAAAAATACTAATGAATTCTCGAATATTTATTAAGACCCAAAAAATATTCTTAAAACCACTACATTAGTAAATAATAATTTAAATATATATTTGTATCTCTTGGGACTCTTTTCCACATCTCTGAAGGTTAACACAAAAATGTGTTGTACTGTACTCCAAATTATTTTAAGATGAGTAGCTAATTAGTATGTAACTGGATCTAGGCTTCTTCTTACAAGATGGTAGTACTGTCACAAAGATTGATATGTTACAGTTGGTCTGTTCATTGCCAGACTTAGTTACCATACATTGTACAATTGTTGTACAATCAGTAACAATCTCGTTTTTATCTTTTTCAACATTTTTAAAAATTTTTTTATCAGATTTTGATTGTACATCTGCTAATAATCATGTACACTGCTGTTCAATATGACTCTTCTTATTATAGCAAAGACAATTGATTTATTAAGATAACAATCTCGTGAAACTCACAGATTGGGTTCCCCCATAAACTGTGATTGGCCAATTCCCCGAGAAAATTCTTTCCCAATCATCGTCTTTACTTTTACCAAAAATACCCATTGCAAATAATTTTTAACATAATTTTTAACAATTTGACTTTTTAGAATATTTTAAAACTTTCATATTTTAATATTTCAAGGGTAGCTTTAGTAAGATAATCTATCACCTTTAATTTAATTACCAAATTTCAATTTAAAAATTTTCATAAAAATTGTTCAGCCATTAACTATTTCCTGCAACCATATTTTGTAGGAATTTTCTATTATACACTAAACATGTTCTTTTCCATCATGTGGTTTACATACAGTTCTTATTCCAACTAAATACATAGATTTTTCTTAAACTTTGTTTTGCCCCTTGTATGTTGACTGTAAGGCTTTTCATATTCATAACAATAATTTACATGCAGCATTAAACTTAATTATTTCTGTATTAAACAACTTATTCTCATACTGGCTTGTTCAATTAACCTACTGCATGTCTATATAGCATATTTTGATGGTATCATTTCTCCCGATATTATAGGGACTCTTTTTTACTCCTGAGCTTAAACCATTATCTTGCTTAAAACAAACACTCACCCTTGTTTAGAATGATAGTTCTTATGCGCGCTTAAAAAAACAAGAGACGAGCAGTCCATTTGTATTTTTGTCTTGAGATGTTACATTTTGTCTTCTGTTGTTCTGTTGACTTTTCTGTCATTCCGTTGTCTGTTCTTTCGTTCCATGTGTGTATTTTTTTCTTCTTTGAAGCTTTTTCCTGTTCTTATTTTGAAATACCTTTAGACTTCCATCTGTTTAGTTTCCTTGAAGAAAAGTGTCTGATATCTTTTGTCCTGGGCGTCTGTCCCTATTTTTCAGTATCTGATTTCCAAACTTGCCATTGTTCCAAAGGGAATGTCTGCCAAATATTCCTTCAATGGTGGCTTTTTAATAATAACGTGGAGATGTTTTCCTTGTCACATTTTTTTTTTTTCCTCAGACTATCCAAGCCTGATATCCCGTGAAACCTCTCACGTACCTTAGCAACCAGTATCCCCTGGTTGTGTCCCGTGACCTTGGCAGAATCCTCCACGCCGTAACGTTACGCTTCAAACCAGAAATCCTTTTATCTTTAAAAATAGGGGGACACTGTCCGAACCGTGATGTTTTTTTTTTCTTCTGCTTGCTAAAACATACTCACTTTTTGTAGCAAGATCGTAAACAGGCATCAAGATTAAACAATCTATGTGCGTGCCCGCATTCTCCACCATGATGTTGAAAATCCTTTCTCGGCTTTCATCAAAGAAACTTGTATGAACGACATCATTAGAAAATCTTTTTGGTTTATTCTTCATAACATAACATCAGACAAACTTACGTAGCAACATAATATGAAGTCTACATGATGAGATATGGTATGGCTTCAGATGTAAGTCAGGAGGAGGAAGAGTTCTGACAGGTGTTCACGTCACATCTCCGAGAATGTAGGCTTTCATACCTTCATCATCTGTCTCCCTTCCTAGCTAACATCCAAAGTCACGAATTCTTATACTGTTTGAAAACCTTAGGTCAGCTCTTTTCAAAGTAACCTTCCCTACTTATAAGGCCTTTATATAGAAAGACCACTCATGACTCCTCCTAACATGCTTCACATGAGGTTTGAAATAGAATTGCACATACAACATTTTGTTTCTCTGTAAAAAGCACATTGAAATAACATTTACAAATATAACTAACATATTACATTATATTTCATACATTTCATATATTTCAGAGCCCAATATTATTCAAAATAATATTATAAATTCATAATTTCCAACAACCATGATCTTAGATCTCGTTGAATATTATGAAGGATTGGAAGATAGTTTTTTGCGTAGAGGTAAGTCAGTCTAGATGGTAATTGATCTCCAAGGTATGTTATCACGTCTGAACTCCATTTAAAGGGGAAATTCGATTGGCATTGTCTTACTGTTTCTTTATGAAACAATATGTTCAGGGTGTGTGGTTTTGAAAAATGAATCTGTACATAGTTACATCGTCAGCGAGGTTGAAAAAAGACATAAGTCCATCAAGTCCGACCTATGTGTGTATTTTTATGTCAGTATTACATTGTATATCTCTTGATGTTGTGGTCCCTTAGGTGTGCATCTAATAGTTTTTTGAAATGATCTATACTCCCAGCAAAAACCACTGCTTGTGGAAGATAATTCCACATCCTCACTTCTCTTACCGTAAAGAACCCTCTACGCAGTTTAAGATTAAACCGCCTTTCTTCTATTTTTAGTGAATGGTCGCGTGTCTTTGTGTACTCTCTTGCGCTGAATAGTTTTGTCCCTATTGTGGGGTCACCAGCACAGTATTTGTACATTGAAATCATATCCCCTCTCAAGCGTCTCTTCTCCAGACAGAATAAGTTCAGTGCTTGTAATCTTTCCTCATAACTAAGGTCCTCCAATCCCTTAATTAGCTTTGTTGCCCTTCTCTGAACCCTTTCCGGAACCAGGACATCCTTCCTGAGGACTGGTGCCCAGAACTGGACGGCATACTCCAGGTGCGGCCTCACCAGATACTTGTATAGTGGGAGAATTATTTATTTATCCCTGGAGTTGATCCCTTTCTTGATGCATGCCAACACTTTGTTAGCTTTGCTTGCAGCAGCTTGGCATTGCATGCCACTGCTGAGCCTGTTCTCTACTAGGACCCGTAGGTCTTTTTCCATCCTAGAGTCCCCCAGAGGCTCTCCCCCCTAGTGAGTAGTTTGCGTTCATGTTCTTGGTACCCAAATGCATTATTTCACATTTTTCTACATTTGCCACTTGTCTGCCCATCCCATTAATTTGTTCAGATCTTGTTGCAAGGTTTCCACATCCTTTGGAGAATTTATTGCCCTGCTTAGCTTGGTATCATCCACAAATATTGAGCTTGAGCTGTTTAATCCGTCCTCCAGATCGTTTATGAAAAAATTGAATAGGATTGGTCCCAGGACAGAACCTTGGGGAACCCCACTTTCTACACCAGACCATTCCGAGTACTCCCCATTTATCCCCACCCTCTGGACTCACCCCTGTAACCAGTTTTCAATCCAGGTACTCACCCTTTGATCCATGTTGAGAGACCTTTGTTTGTACAGTAAACGTTTATGGGGAACTGTATCAAATGCTTTTGCAAAATCTAGATACACCATGTCTACAGACCATCCTTTATCTAGATGGCAGCTCACCTCCTCATAGAAGGTTAATAGATTGGTTTAGCAAGAATGATTTTTCATGAAACCGTGCTGATTACCGCTAATGATACCATTTTCATTACAATAATCTTGTATATAATCCCTTATTATTCCATCCAAGAGCTTGCAAATTATTGATGTTAAGCTAACTGGCCTGTAGTTCCCAGGGATATATATTGGTCCTTTTTTATATATTGGTACTACGTTGGCTTTCCTCCAATCAGCTGGCATCATACCAGTCAGAAAACTGCTCTTAAAGATTAGTCACAATGGTCAGGCAATAACTTGGCTGAGTTCCTTAAGGACCCTCGGGTGTAAGCCATCTGGTCCAAGTGACTTATTAGTGTTAAGTTTTTCAAGCCTATTCCAAATTTCTTCCACAGTTAGCCATGAGGGTGCTTCCTGTGGCGTGTCATGAGGACCAACATTGTAGTTCTGAATAATTGAGCCCCCAGTTTCCTTCGTGAATACTGAGGAGAAAAATAAGTTTAACACCTTTGCCATTTCTCCATCCTTTTTAACCAGATTACCTTCATCTTTCTTTATGGGGCCAATATGATCTGACCTCCCTCTCTTACTGTTTATATACTTAAAGAATTTCTTGGGATTCTTTTTAATATCCTCAGCTATGTGTCTTTCATGTTCTACCTTAGCCACCCTGATTGTACCCTTACATTCCTTATTGCGTATTTTATAAATATGGAAATCTGACAGAGACCCCTCAGCCTTGTATTTTTTGAAGGCCTTCTCCTTTGCTTTTATGTGTGCCTTTACGTAAGAGTTAAGCCACCCTGGTCTTTTATTAGCTCTTTTAAATGTATTTCCCGTTGGGATACACACCTTTGTTTAGTGTGTTCTTGAAGCACTCCCATTTTTCTTTGCATTCATTGTTCCTAGAATTTTTTCCCAACTAACATCTTCCAGCAAGGCACGTAGTTTATGGAAGATGGCTCTCTTAACCAGTTCCACACTGCCTACCGCCTATTTACGGCGGCAGTGTGGACGCTGGGCGCGAATCGCCGTAAAAAAGCGGCGATCTGCGAGTGGCCGCTAGGGGGCACGCACGCGCCGCTGCACTCCTGGGAAGTGTGCCCACGGCTCGGGCAGACCCGATGTCCGCTGGCGAGCCCCAATGAGCGGCCACAGGCAAAGAACTGGGAACCGCCAATGTAAACACGGCGGTTCCCCGCTCTGTTAGTGGGGGCATGGGAGATCTACTGATCCCTGTCACTGGGATCAGTTAGATCTCTCATGCCCATGGTAGCCCAGCTCCCCCACAGTTAGAACACACCCAGAGAACCCCCAGATCGCCCCCTGCAGGTTAACCCCTTCCCTGCCAATGACCTTTATACAGTAATCAGTGGACATTTAAATTTCGGATCGCTGTATAAATATCATTGGTCCCAAAAAAGTGTCACAAATGTCCGACATGTCCGCTGCAATATTGCAGTACCGCTAAAAATCGCAGATCGCCGCCATTACTAGTAAAAAATGTAAAAAAAATAAAAACCCCAGAAATGAATTCTCATCATCTGTAAACACGGCCACTTTTGTGCAAACCAATCAATAAACGCAGATTGCAAATTTTTTTTTATCACAAATATGAGGAAGAATGTAAATCGGCCAAAACCGATGAAAAAAAATGTTTTTTTATATTTTTTTTTTGGATTTGTATTTTAGCAAAAAGTAAGGAATTTGGGGTTTTTTTTGCAAAATTGTTGCTCTTCTTTTGTTTATAGCGGTGATCAGAAATGATGCAGAGGTGATCAAATACCACCAAAAGAAAGCTCTATTTGTGGGAAAAAAAGGACGCAAATTTTGTCAGTTAAAGTGACGCAGTGCCGAATCGCAAAAAGTGCTCTGGTCCTAATCTGGGAAATTATACCGGGGCTGAAGTGGTTAAAATTCATTGTCTTTGTATTCCCCTTTATGTTTCCTATTTGTGTAATTTATACTGAAACTAATTGACCTGTGATCGCTATTTCCTAGATTGCCCCTTACTTCCACATCTGTGATCAGGTCTGTGTTGTTAGTAATCAGAAGGTCTAATAATGATTTTCTTCTTGTTGGTGCATTTACCATCTGACCCATGAAATTGTCCTGCAGGACATTTAGGAAATGGCGAGGAAATGGCGAGCCTTAGCTGAATGTGCAGTACCTTCCTCCCAGTCAATATCTGGATAATTAAAATCCCCCATTATAATGACACTTCCCATCCTAGCCTCTATTCCAAATTGCGATAGGAGGTCCGCCTCCCCCTCCTCCCTCTGGTTAGGGGGCCTATAGCATATTCCCAGTATTACTTTCCTGTAGATTAGATAATACTTTAAATTCAAGAAAGTCCTTGAGTAGGCTAGGGATCGTGGTGTTGGGCTTTGAGAGGAATAGGAGAACATCATCCGCAAAGGCTGCTATTTTGTAGGAGAGGTGGGCAATAGAGATTCCCTTGATGTCGGGGTTCGCTCTGAGGCGTCTAAGCAAGGGTTCAAGGATGAGAACAAAAATTATGCGGGACAGGGGGTAACCCTGTCTTGTTCCATTGGAAATTGAGAAGGCATTTGACAGGTGGCCATTGACTCGGACTCTAGCTGTGCGGGATGAATACAATGCCATAATAAAGTGCATCATATGTTCTCGAAGGCCAATGGTTTTAAGGGGTTTCTGACATGTAGTCCCATGCCACCCTGTCGAATGTCTTCTCTGCATCCAAAGAAAGAAAAAAGCCAGGTTTCCCCACAGTGATCAGCCAGCGATGGATGTTAATTGCTTTTATGGTATTGTCCCTAGCCTCTCTTCCAGGTATGAATCCTACCTGGTCTAGGGAGATCAGTTTAGGTAGTAATGGTAGTAGGCGATTGGCCAATATCTTGGATTACAATTTCAAGTCTACGTTTAGTAGAGAAATTGGCCTGTAATTGGTAACCAATGAAGGGTCTTTACCCTGTGGGCTCCTAGGAGGTCACACGAGGGTAGTGACCGGGAGACTAGGGAATTGATGCTTTTAAGAAATGGGGAAGAAGGGTGTCTGTGAAAGATTTATAGTAGACGACTGTAAAGCCATCTGGGCCTGGGCTCTTTCTTGTTTTCATCTGTTTGAGGGCTGTGGTAGCTTCTTCTGCTGAGATAGGTCATTCGAGATCTTTTGCCTCAGATGCCGATAGTGATTTGGGGCTGTATTCTTGTAAAAAGTTTTTGATTAATTGTATCCTGGGAGATCTTATCAGAATCAGGGAAGGACAGCTTGTAAAATTGAGAGTAGTATTGAATAAATGTGTTCGCTATCTCGTCATTAGATGTTATGTGGTTTCCCTGGGAGTCGGATAAGAAGAAATTTACCCGATTTATTGGCGTATTCGTAGAATACTTTTTGGGAGAGTACATAGTTATGTTTTATTCTTTTGTTAAGTTCTTCCAGCAACTCCTTTCTGGCTTGTTGGAGTTCCTGAAGGGAAAGCGTATCGTGCGATTGCTTATGAGTTTTTTCCAGGGTGTGGATGCGAATGATTACGTTGTCTATGGGGGCTTGATCTTCTCTTTTACGTTTAGCTTCTTGCGCTATCATTTCACCCCGTATAACACATTTATGCGCCTCCCAGGTAGTCAGTGGGGAAATCTCCGGGGTTGCATATTCCGTGAAGAACTGGTGGATGTGCTGGTGTATCGTAGATGTAATGACAGGGTCTGTAAGTAAGCAGTGGCGTCACTAGGGTTGGTGTCACCCGGTGCGGAAAAACATGGTGTCGACCCCCTCCACCAACTATAGTCCTCCCTCAGTACAGACCCCCCCTCCACAAAGTACAGACCCCCCACTAATTACAAACCCCTCTCCCGCAGTATAGATTCCCCTCCCTCATTACAGGCCCCCTTCATGAATTAGAGAGCCCCCTCCATCAGTACAGGCCCCCCTCCCTCAGTACAGACCCCCCCACTAAGTACAGACCCCCTCTATCAGTACAGACCCCCCCTCCATCAGTACAGGCCCCCATCCCTCAGTACAGCCCCCCCACTAAGTACAGTCCCCCCTCCCTCAGTACAGACCCCCCCACTAAGTACAGACCCCCCCCTCCATCAGTACAGACCCCCCCACTAAGTACAGACCCCCCTTCCACAGTATAGACCCCCCTCCCTCAGTACAGACCCCCC
>BLSH010147448.1:6468-31370 GCA_018402905.1 Glandirana rugosa
TCACGACACTCCCTGTATAATAGGAAGATCTTACTACAGTATGAGATAATTTTAGAAGGATAATATGTCCCTCACAGCACTGACAGGAACCTCTACCTTCTCCACTATGAGATAATTTTAGAACGATAATCTGTACCTCGCAGCACTGACAGGAACCTCTCCCTATTCCACTATGAGATAATTTTAGAACGATAATATGTCCCTCAGAGCACCGACAGGAACCTCTCCCTACTACACTGTGAGATGATTTTAGAACGATGATCTGTCCCTCACAGCACCGACAGGAACCTCTCCCTACTCCACTATGAGATCATTTTAGAACAATAATATGTCCCTCAGAGCACCAACAGGAACCTCTCCCTACTCCACTATGAGATGATTTTAGAACGGTAATCTGTCCCTCACAGCACCGACAGGAACCTCTCTCTACTCCACTATGAGATGATTTTAGAACTATAATATGTCCCTCTCAGCACCGACAGGAACCTCTCCCTACTCTACTATGAGATGATTTTAGAATCATAATATGTCCCTCCCAGCACCGACAGGAACCTCTCCCTACTGCAGTATGAGATGATATTAGAACGCTAATCTTTCCCTCACAGCACCAGGAACCTATCCCTAATGCAGTATCAGATGAAATTAGAACACTAATCTTTCCCTCACAGCGCCAGGAACCTTTACTTACTCCAGTATCAGATGATATTAGAACTCTAATCTTTCCCTCACATCACCAGGAAACTGTCCCTAATGCAGTATCATATGATATTAGAATGCTAATCTTTCCCTCACAGCACCACCAGGAACTTGTCTCTAATGCAGGATGAGATTATATTAGAGTGCTAATCTTTCCCTCACAGCACCAGGAACCTGTACCTACTCCAGTATCAGATGGTTTTAGAATGCTAATATTTCCCTCACATCACTGCCAGGAACCTGTCTCTAATGCAGGATGAGATGATATTAGAATTCTAATCTTTCCTTCACAGCTGCGGCAGCATCCTCTCTCTACTCCAGTACAAGACGATGTGACACGCGGCACTACGTGACTCCAGCTCATATAGAGGCTGGGTCACCTGATGCACTAACCAATCACAGCCATGCCGTTAGTAGGCATGGCTGTGATGACTTCTAAGGGCAAAGGAGTGAAACGCTTGATGATTGGCTGCCCTGCAGCTATTCAACAGGCGCCAAAAATAGTCTGGGTCACATGATGCCTTGGCCAATCACAGCCATGCCATTAGTAGGCATGGCTGTGTTGGCTTCTAAGGGCAAACAAGTGAAACACTTGTTGATTGGCTGCCCTGCAGCTATTGAAAAGGCGTGAAAAATACCCGAATACTGTACCCAAACCCAGACTTTTTCTCAAATGTCCGGGTTCGGGACACGGACACCCCAAAGTATGGTACAAACCCGAACTTTACAGTCCGGGTTCGCTCAACTTTACTTATCACCCATGGAGGTAAGTACAGTTAGGAACTGTGTGAAGGTGGGGAGGGTGTATGGTGTTAGTTCACCTTTTCATTTTTTCTGAAATGGTGAACTAACCATTCAAAAACATTCTGTGAATGTAGGGAATTTTGGGTCTAACCCCCATGTGTGGTTACCAAGGTACTTTTCATTCACAGTTCACTGATGCAGAAAATGGAGCTGACCTTATCACGTAAGTACTTACTCAAAAAGACTACACATCCTGAGGAAGAGGAAAGAGGCAGTGGACCTGTGCCATCATATGACTGGCCTGAACATCTAATTGTTAAAACTAATCATTGCATCTAAGACAGTGGTGGTTGCTCCATAAGGGGTGCACGGACGCCACCCCCCATCCATTGTCCGGTCCCCTGGTCTACATACAGGGATGCCGGACTATTGATTCCAATGGGGAATGTTTTTTTAGCATGTGTTTAGAGCCAGAGGCTCTAATAGGCTTCAATAAAGGATAGGCTCCCTGAGCAAAGCATTGCGCCCGAAGCCCACCCAGTTGTGTGACGATAATGAATGAGTATTCGTGATTGCCACACTAATCCTCCTCCCGGCCAATCAAGAAGCCCCTATTGGCCAGGGAGTCTTATGACTCCCTGGCCAATCGTGCCTCAGGACACACTTCCTGTTTCTGTTTGGCCTGTGCTTCGGCCTGGCTCCAGCTCTTCCTTCTCCCTGGCTCCATAAGGTAAGCCAGATCGCCGCCGCCCATTTTCCCGGGAGGCCTGATTACCGCCGCCCGTGTCTAGGGGGTGCAGCCCCCCAAAATAATGAGTACTAGGTGACATTGATCTAAGATATTTCCCCAACTCTGTGAGAATGAGAAGCGGAAATTAATAATTTATGCAATCAAGAAGAAAAATAGTGGAGGGAAATCAGAAATTGAATCTGCAGTAATCATTTCTATTAGACAGACATTCACTCTTAGTTTTCATTTCTCTTCTCATTACCTAGGTGTATACTTTCATTTAAATCTTAGACAATTTCAGGGTCAGAAAAATGATATAATTCTGTAAGTCCTGGCTGAAGGTACTTTCAAAACAGCCTAATTTTCACACTGCACAATCCTCATATCATGTCTCAGCGAGGGTATACCCTACTGTGTTACTGACAGGCAACTTCTGTCTTTCACTTTCCAGATGCAATGTAGCCTTTTACTGTATGCTAGAGACACAGATCCACATTCTCCCTTGTCCTTTCAAGTATTTGTTTCAGGGGGTGGTATTTTGGGGTTTTCATTTATTTTCAGGGTATTTTGATTTTTATTTTATAGTGATATGGCCTCTATTTTAGCTTAACCCTTTCTCTCTCTGAGCCTTTCGCTCTCTGAGACATATTCAGGGTGTAATATGTAACATCTTACTGTAGCACTGGACCCCACACCACTCTGTTGCTCAATTGTGACGATGATCGGGGATCTTTCCCCCTCCACTTGCTGTCACAATTTAAAAAAAAAACATGTCCATGTGGGGGTACCTTCTCCTGCCCAGCTGCATCATTCATTCACAGAGTGCAGTGAATGTGAAAACTACAAGTACTGACAGCCTTTGTTGGCTTGTAGTTCTCAAAGAACTACCAGGGCACTGTTGAGAGCTCTGGTAGTTAATTGATTCTTCTCAGTGTAAAACTGCCTGTCCCTTGCAATGTATAGGCAGCCAGCTTATGGACAGTCTGCTAATTGCGGGCCCAATGCTTTCAAGGCTCCTAAAAAAAAAATAGTAAATGGAAATTTTTTTACGTGCACTTACCTAAATTTGCATTTTTTTTAAAGTGAACTTATATTTTATTTCCACAAAGAGTTTATTGAGAGAAATTATAAGGATGTACAGTCTCATTTAAAAGAACAAATATTACAGACAATTTTTGTAATCGTAGCTAACAATAATGCCATAGCAAATACAAGAAAAACATTTATCTCTGAGCGTGTAGAGAAAAGTTTAAGACAATACACTGGATGGAACGAGAATATTGAGTTTGGGAATGCTGAGGGAGGAGGCATTATGGGTAGTTGCCCGTTTCAAATGTGGGAGGGGGTGTTGTGCCCCTGGTGGAGACCGAAGAGAGGGAGATGAAGAAGG
This sequence comes from Glandirana rugosa, assembly GCA_018402905.1. Taxonomy (NCBI): domain Eukaryota; kingdom Metazoa; phylum Chordata; class Amphibia; order Anura; family Ranidae; genus Glandirana; species Glandirana rugosa. The sequence goes on from BLSH010147448.1 coordinate 10,029, forward strand.
GAAGAGGGGTATAAGGAAGGTATGGGAAAAGTGGGGTAATAGGTTGGGGGAGAGAAGCAGGGATTATAGCCTTTTGGGGTCCAGGGCGCCTGGTTGATGGTCTATGGGTGGTTCAGCGTGTTGGGGGTTTGAGGTATCAAGCAAACGAGACAGAGTGGCCGAGTATCAAGTCATTAGGGTTTGCAGATGGCACAATATTTATCTGAGCTCTGGAAGAGGATCCAAGGCATCCAGATGTTATGGTGCTTGTTTAGATTATCAGAGGATATTGCTATAAGTTCCTCTATTTCCATAATTCTATTGAGTCTGCTGAGCCAGGTTTTGAGTGAAGGAGCTGATGTCTGCTTCCAAAGGGTTGGAAAGCACATACTGGCTGAGGTTATCATGTGCATGGCTAGGGAGTGACGGTGTAGGTGTTTCATAGATTCTGAATAGTGTAGAACATATTGGTGTAGGGAGAGATCTATTGCATGTGGGGAAACTTGTTTTATTATATCATGGACCTGTTCCCAGTACACCTTGATAGTTGGGCATTCCCACCAGATGTGCTTCAATGTGCCCCCTGGGGTCCCACATCGCCAGCAAGCATTGGGGCATTGAGGGTAGAATGTGTGCAGTAGCCTGGGCGTTCTGTACCAGTGCGTTAGCAATTTATAGTTATGTTCCTGAATGGATACGTTACGAGAGCTTTTGTGCTCTGTGAGGCAGATAGTTTCCCAGTCTCTGTCGGGGAGTATGTTGGTGGGTGCTGTTTCCCATATTTTCCTAATGGGAGCTAGTTGGTCCGGTGTTTGGGAAGAAAGCAATGCGTGTAGGCTCGCGATGAGGTGTTTCTGAGGTTGGGATTCGCAGAGTTTCTCAAACGTAGTCAAGGGTTTGAGATAGGGTTTTTTTCTTTTGAGCATGTGAGAAAGTGTCGGATCTGTAGGTATGACCAAGTAGGGATTGATGCAGCGATATTGTCGTTAATTAGGTCTGATTTGGTACGAAATGCTCCTCGGGCAAGAAAGTGGTGTGCCCTAGGGTGAGAGTTTAATGTGAATTTAATACCCATATCAGAGAGTCCCGGGGGGAAACTAGGATTGTTCAGAATAGGGGTCACGGGACCCGGAAGGGATGTCAATGTAGAGGATTTCGACGGGCCGCGGAGGCATTGGATGGGAGGAGCAATCAGAGGGAAATTTTTGTTGGTCAGCTCCTTGTCTTGTTTCTGGAGCCATATTGTGTCTTGAAGGGGGTGTTTGAGAAGTGATTGTTCAAGGGGGACCCAGTCTTTGGCCTTGTCTTGGGCATGCCAGTCAATTATTCTCGCTAGTAATATGGCTTTATGATATCTTTGAAAATCCGGCAGGCCAATGCCTCCCCTATGCTTAGGGGCGGTGAGTCTAGATAGGCTTATTCGAGGCAGTTGTCCCTTCCATAGGAATGAGCTAATTTGAGATCTAATGGAAGAGAAGAATGATTTAGGTAGGGCGATAGGTATTGCCTGTGCTATATACAGGAACCTGGGAAGGGACGTCATTTTGATCGTAGCTGCCCGCCCAAACCAGGAAAGGTTCAATTTCTCCCAGTTAAGTAGGTCTTTCGAGAAATCTCGCAAGAAGGGGAGGAAGTTTAAAGTGTAGAGTCCTGTTGTCGAGGCGGGGAGTTGAATGCCCAGGTATGGAATTGCATCTGGCTTCCAGGAGAAGGAGAAGGAATCATGGCATTTACTTACCATAGTCTCGGGTAGGGAGATATTAAGGGCGTATGATTTTTTAATGTTGATTTTGAAATTAGATATGGCTCCAAAAGGGAAAACTCTTTGAGGAGATTAGGGATAGTGATGTCTGGTTTAGTTAGAAAGAGAAGGATGTCGTCGGCAAAAGCAGCTATCTTGTAGGTGCGGTCGCCGATTGTGACTCCCGTGATATCTGTGTTTGTTTGTAGGCAAGTAAGAAAAGGTTCCATGGTGAGAATGAAAACTAGCGGGGAGAGGGGGCAACCCTGTCTGGTTCCATTTTGAATGGGGAAGGCGTCCGATAGGTGGCCGTTTATCTTAATTCTGGCGTGTGGGTTCGTGTATAAGCTCAGGATGCTGTTTAGCATAAAGTGCCCTAATCCCATTGAGGAGAGGACCGCTGCCATATAGTCCCAGGCCACTCTATTGAACGCCTTCTCTGCATCTGTGGATAAAAAGAAGCCTTCTGTATTTGTCCTAGTTAGCCAATGTTGGATAGTAAGAGCCTTGATGGTATTGTCCCGGGCCTCTCTGCCAGGGACAAATCCCGCTTGGTTGTGAGATATCAAATTGGGGATGAAGGGAAGGAGTCTGTTGGCTAGTAATTTTGCGTAGGTTTTGATATCTACATTTAATAAAGAAATAGGTCTATAATTTTCGACTAATGTGGGGTCTTTTCCTTTCTTGTGTATAACCGTTATGTGAGCTTCCAGCAGATCTTTAGGGGGTTCCCTTACTTCATGTAGGGAGTTAAAAGCGGCTAGGAAGTGGGGGGTCAAGATGTCTGCGAATGTCTGGTAATATAAACCAGTGAGACCATCGGGGCCTGGGCTTTTCCCAGGTTTAAGGCTCTTCAGGGCAAGCTGGAATTCCTCTGGATTGAGGGGGGCGTTAATGGTGGCAGCTTGGTCTGGCAAAAGTTGGGGGAGTCTGTGTTCTGAGAGATAATTATCAATAGCATTAATCCTGGAATGTGGGTGTTGGGGGTGGCTGGATTGTTTTTCGGCAGGTTATATAGGTTGGAGTAGTATTCAACAAACCAATGTGCTATATCTTCAGTCTTGTTGAATTTCACCCCCGAACGATCTGTGATAGAGTGGATGGTCATTTGGGCCCTTTTGCCTCTAAGTAACTTAGCTAAGAGTTTACCACTCTTGTTGGCTTGGTTGTAAAAGAGTTTGGTAGTTAACATGAATTTTCTTTTCACTTGTCTGTCCAATTCCTCTAATAGAGCTTGTCTCGCCAGTGTCAGGGCTGTGTAATCTGTTTCTGCCTTACTCTGTTTGTGAGAGGCCTCCAGTATCCAAATTTGGGAGGTTAGAGCCGTAATTGTGGTTTGTCTTTCTTTTTTCATTTGCGATGAGAGAGAAATGCATTTGCCTCTCATTACGCATTTATGGGCCAACCACTGGGTCAAGGCTGATGTCTCTAAAGAGGAATTAAGCGTAAAATATTCTTTCAATGTCAGCTGTAGGGTCTCTTTGCTTGCCAGATCACATAGAAGCTGTGGGTCTAATCTCCAGCCGTTGTGTCTCTGCTGGGAGTAGGGAAGGCGGAGGGTTATAGTAATGGGGTGGTGGTCTGAGATGTACATGGGTTCTATGGAAGCGTCATGGAGGTAGGACAGGTCCGATTGGGTAATAAAGAGGAAATCGATACGCAAATATTTGTTGTAGGAAGGGGAGTAGTAAGTATAGTCCTTGGAGTCAGGGTTGAGGGTTCTCCAGGCATCGTGTAGAGATAGTAGATGCATTTGGTTTTTGATTTGGCGAAGAGCCCGGTATGGAAGGGAGGAAGATCCGGTAGAGGAGTCGAGAGTGGGGCAAAGGGGGGCATTGAAGTCGCCGCCTAGAATGGTCAAGCCTTCGTGAAACGGGATAAGTCTGTCTTACTTTCCTTATGAAAGGGACCTGGCCGGTATTGGGAGCGTATACGTTAGCGAACGTCACTGGCCTGTTCTGAATATGACCTTTAACGAAGATGTATCGCCCTTCGGGGTCGGCTAGCTGGGCCGAAAATTGAAATGAGCGATTTTTGGCAATAAGGATAGTAACTCCTTTAGTTTTTTTGAGTGGGGAGGGGGCGTGAAAAGCATGTGGATATCTTTCGTTGTAGAATTTGGGAATATTTTGTGACTTAAAGTGAGTCTCCTGAATGAAGACTACTTGCGCTCTGAGTTTAAATGCTTCTCTAAGGACCGTAGATCTTTTTTCAGGGGTGTTGAGGCCTCTGACATTTAGGGACATGATCTTTAGGGTATTGTGAGTATTCATCTTGTCAATAAGGGATGGACGGTTGAAAGAGAAGAGAGAGAAGAAAAGGGGGATGTGGGCGGGGGAAAAGAAGGGGAGGAGGGGGTCAGGGGGGTGGGGGGGTCAGGGTAGTGGGGATAGGTGAAAGGGGTGTAAGGATCGTGTGGGCAACGGAGTTACTGACACTCCGGAACACAATATGGGATCCCTGGAGGGTATCGGCCAGGCGAGTGACTAGCTGAAGTGGGGGTTAGTGGGGAGGACCGGCGCACTAAGTAAGAGATGAAGGGCCAAGGGCCAGCGGGGAGGGCAGCGCCTCCGGCCAGCACCCCAGAAGGGGGTGCAAGGAGCCGGTTTGGCTAGCTCTGTTGTAATACGTGATGGTACTATTTAAAGGGGAGGATTAATAGAATGTCGTCTCTCTCCGGCAGGGCAGGCACCAGGTCCCGCCCGGGCAAAACAGAGCCGCCATTCGTCAACAAGCCTCAGAGAGGTAATAAGATTTCAAAGTAGGGGCAACCTTACGTAGAGTGATAAGTGTTTGGCACAATCAACGTATCTTAACATTTAGGTTAACAAAACTAATGGAAATAAGTATCTCCCAAACAAGAGAGGGACACTAACGTGTCGTCTAGTGTGTGCCAAGGTGCGGAGCCACCGGTCCGAAACAGGACCGCGTCTCGGTAGGGCAGCGTCTCGGGGAGCGGCAGGTCAGCAGCGCGGTCCCTGAGCGGAGAATTAATAACATAATAACAATATTAATAAACATATAGAAACCAAACCTGTCGCCATAGTGGAGGGCATGGGAGCCCAGACCTTGAGCGGCCAGCCCGGGAGCAGCCTATTGGGAGGCCCCCAATCTGATCTGGCCATGGGTCTGAGAGAACTCCGCCTTTCTCTTGATGAGTTGGGATGTCCTGGTTTAGTTAAACTGATCCATAATTGCCACAGAAGAGTATGTTGGGCATGCATGTAGCAGTAAGGCGTCTACGGATGTAAAGGGACCAATGTGTGATGAATATGGCGGACATTGGTACCATAGTAAGGCTGACAGGAAACTGAAGAGTGGAGACAAAAGTTTGTTGCCATGGTGCCTGTCCGCAGGAAGTCTTTAGAAGGGGTAAGGCACCTGTGGTTTGGGTGAACAAAACATTGACTTGCCTCATATGCAGTCTAGCAAAGGTTGCAATAAGCAGTAGGGATATCGCGTTGGAGTAAGCCACTAATAGCTTGTAAAGGTTGAAGCAGGAAAGTAGGCCGAACTTAGGCTTCCTGTACTTGATCAGGTTCGGGATTGTGGTCATCTTGATGTTCGTCTGGAGCTAAAGCGACTTGGTCTTGCCTTCCGTGATGAGAAGGAGTAGCGTTGGGTCTTCTCCGAGGTGTACATAGGTCGGCATCCTGTGACAGCATCTCCGCCCATAATGTTGGAATTGTGAATTCCCGGTACCAGTCAGGAACCGGAATAGGCCTCATGTGAACATGTTCGAAGAAGTGAGGGAGATCGGCAGGAGTCTGCAGAACAAAGGTGCGGCCCTGAACGGTAACGGAGACACTGAAAGGAAAACGCCATTTGTATACTAAGCGTCTTTCTCTAAGTGCTGCCAGAATGGGGCGTAAGGCCCATCCTATGGTTGAGTGTGATCTGAGATAGATCCTGAAATATTTTGATTTCCGATCCATTAAATAGTATTTCCTGTTGGTCGCAGGCACGTATAGCTACCTCTTCCTTCAGTTTGTAGTCCATGAAACAGCAGATGATGTCTCTCGGTGGCTCTCCCTCTCTTCCCCTGGGACGAAGAGCTCTGTGTGTCCGCTCGAACTCCACTGGCGCGTCTTGAGGTCTTTCCAGGATATTGTTGACCAGAGATTGAAAGGCAAGAGGGATCTGTTCGTGTTCGATGCTTTTGGGGACCCCGCGAATGCGAAGGTTCCGTCTGCGGCCTCTATTGTCGAGATCTTCAAGTTTCCTCTGCATATCTATGAGGTGAAAGTGATATCGGGCGCCGTGTTGTTGAAGTTCCTGGATGTCGGCGCTCTTTCGACTTCTTCGAGTCTGTCATTAACTCCTCTGAGTTCGTCTTTGAGGTTGGACACGGCGTCCGATAGAGCCCCCTTGATGTCGGCAGCTAGGGATTGGAGGTCCGTGACCTTAGGCATCTGGTTTATAAGGGTAAGCAGAGTTTCTTGGTCCGCAGTTTGTTTGTTCTTCTGGGTGCCTTCTGACTGCCTGCGAGCCATGGCGGATGGTGACGAGTGGGAGGTAGAAGACTCAGGAGCAGAGGGAGGTTGTGACCGGAAGAGGTCAGGTAGATTACGGCCCAGTTGAGAATATGGGGCGCTAGAGAAGGGTAGTTGGCGGCCAATTTTGCCCATCACAAAGTCAACCAGGGGGTAGGTTCCCCAGAGAAAAGAAGGGCGCTGCCCCCCCCGCAGTGCCACCGACCCTAATTTATGTTGTCATCTTCATGTGAATTTGGTTGGGGATGAACAAGAGCAGTTTAATGGATTGGCTGTCTCTCTGAGTCCAGACCTAGTGAAGCAGGGGGCACAGAGTATTGATCGGCCTGTTGTAGGGGATGAGGGGGGTGTTGTGTTCCCCAAGAGAGTCTGGCCCGCTGTTGTGTAGGCTCACGTGCCCAGGGTAGTCTTTCAGGAGGCTGCGGCCTAGTCGCGGGTGAAGCAGCGGGCTGGATTTGCGGGCGTCCCGGTCGTCCGGATGGGATTAGGAGGATTCTAGGCCCGATCAGCAGGGGGGGATATACAGTGTCCCGGAAGCCTTGTTCCGCGGTCCCGGGTCTCAGGATAGCCGCAGAAGGAGAGGTTGAAGTAGCCGGGGCCTAGGCCGCAAATGAAGCCACGGCCTCAATTTTGGGCGCGGCGGGGGTCGGGCGCGGGTAGACAAAATAGATAGTCCGGGGTGTAGAGGGAGGTACAGGGGAACTACCTAGGTGGTTTTCGGGTGCTCACCCTTCCTCTGGATGGTAGGATGGTTGATGATTGTGTCCGGGAGATCAGAGCTCTCCCCGAACACGTCCAGCGTCCTCCAGGTCCAAGCCACGCCCCCAAACTTATATTTTAACTTTTTTTTGTCTTTTTCATTTTATTTGATTAAATTTTATTTTTTGGGGGTTTTTTTTCCTAGCTTATATTTATTGCTATTACAAGGGGGCTGGTGTTTTAGCATAGTGCAGGTGACAGATATTCTGTAAGATCTATTACACCTCACACCTAATGTCCCCTCTGCAGCTAATTGAATACAGACTGTGCTTAGTCAGCTTCTTCCTCAGCCAGAGAGGATGCAGATTGACAGCTCTAAACCCAGAAGTGCTCAGAGCTGAATGGGTTCTTTTTTCACAGTAAGGATCAGTAAACATATTTGCTAAACTTCCACTGTTTTCTATTTTAACATCCACCATGGAGGTCCTGGGTATCCAGGAGGGACAGTCAAGCCTGGAAAGCATACTGGGGAGGTGGCAATACCTTCTTCAGCATGTAGAAGTGATCATATAGGTTTACAGAAATCTACACTACTGCAGTTGTGCTCATAAGTTTACATACCCTGTCAGAATTTATGATTTATTGGCTATTTTTCAGAGAATATGAATGATAACACAAAAACATTTTTTTTTCACTCATGGTTGGTGTTTGGCTGAAGCCATTTATTAGCAATCAACTGTGTTTGCTCCTTTTTAAATCATAATGACAACAGAAACTACCCAAATGACCCTGATCAAAAGTTTACATACCCTGGTGATTTTGGTGTGATAACATGCACACAAGTTGACACAAAGGGGTTTGAATGGCTATTAAAGGTAACTATCCACACCTGTGATTGGTTTGCTTGTAATTAGTGTGTGCATATAAAAGGTCAATGAGTTTCTGGACTCCTGACAGGCCCTCGCATCTTTCATCCAGTGCTCTATTGTCGTTTCTGGATTCTGAGTCATGGGGAAAGCAAAAGAATTGTCAAAGGATCTACGGGAAAAGGTAGTTGAACTGCATAAAACAGGAAAGAGATATAAAAAGATATCCAAGGAATTGATATTTTGAAATCTTGAGTTGGTCTACCTGACCGTGGTTTGATTTCAACAGAAACCCTCATTTTCCACTTCTTGATTAGATTTTGAACACTGTTGGTTGTCATTCTCAGTTCCTTGGATATGACTGACTGGAATTTTGGAGGCCCTGAAGTGATCTTCGGGTGGAATGGGGCCTCCAGCCCTGACTACAGGGGAATCCAGCACACACAGGGTTAAGAATCTCCAGGAGCAGCTCTTAAAGAGAGAAAATTGTGTTAGCTGTTGGTGAGGAGACACCTGTGTTTGGAGAGCTGGATGTGTGCTGGAGGCTGCTAAAAGACCTAGCAAGGATTGTGCAAAGTCCTGGGTTGAAAACCCTTCAACAAACTGTATGTGTCTTTTACTTTTATATTTACCTTGTGCTGAAGACAAGTGGACTTTCTTTTGTTATGTTTCCATTTCTGAAATGTTGCTGAAAGCCTTGTTTTGTTTTGCTTGCTGGAAATAAAAACCCTGGCTGTTTAAGTTTACCGGCTTTGCACTCAATCCTGTGAAGTTACAATCCACCCAACTTTACAGTGCATATAAGTAGGGATTAGAGTTGAGCGAACTTTTAGGTGTCTGTGTACCGAACCCGAATGTTTGAGAAAAACGCTCGGGTTCAGGTTCTGGGTTCTGGTATTTTATCACACATGTTGAATAGCTGTAGGGCAGCCAATCAACAAGCGTTTCACTGGTTTTCCCTAGAAGCCATCACAGCCATGCCTACTAATGGCATGGCTGTGATTGGCCAGTGCATCATGTGACTCAGCCTCTATATGAGGCTGGAGTCACAGTGCTGCATGTCACATGCTCTCGGGTTAGTGTAGGGAGAGGATGCTGCCGGCGCTGTGAGGGACAGATTGTGAGGGACAGATTGCAGATCTAATAACTAGGTAGAGGTTACTACTACTGCTTTGAGGGACAGATTGCAGTGATAATAACTAGGTAGAGATTACTACTACTGCTTTGATGGACAGATTGTAGATCTATAACATCTCATCCTGCATTACAGAACGATCTGATTACAGAATAATCTCTCAACCTGCATTACAGAACAATCTGATTACAGAACGATCTGATACTGGACTAGGTAGAGATTACTACTGCTTTGAGGGACAGATTGCAGATCTAATAACATCTCCCATTTTTCTTCCTTTTGCAGCCCTCTAGCACTTTCCAGTACTTTTTTACAGTAATTTTTGTGCTGAAAAGTTCGGGTCCCCGTTGACTTCAATGGGGTTCGCGGTCCGGGGTAAAGTTTGGATAACGTTCGGTACCGAACCCGAACGTTTCTGCGAAGTTCAGCCGAACCGGCCGAACCCGAACATCCAGGTGTTCGCTCAACTCTAGTAGGGATGGGTGGCCTTAAAAACTTTTGGAGGGTTTATATGCTTGGATGTAACTTTATTTTTGTTACAATTTAAAACATTTTTTTTTCATCACATAAGGGACAAAAAGCCCCCTATGTGATGATATTTTGGGGGCAGGTTCTCTTTAAGGAGACATCAGGTGTCCAAAGGACCCTGGATGTCTCCCTAGTGCTCCACTGAATGTAATGTCATGCAGATTGCATTGCAATTCATTCTTTACCAGCCATGCAGATAGCATTGCATTACATTCTTTACTGACCATGCTAGCCAGGGACACTGAGAGGCAGACCTGAAAGTGACATCAAACTTGTCACTTTCCGGGACAGCAAGAAGGAGGGGAGAAGAGCGTATGGGTCCGCTCAGCTAATTTCCCCTACCCGGGCAGATGGGCAAGCAGAGCCTGGGATACATGGCAAGGTGGCGTGTGCGGGGGGCATGTTACTGGGGATGTGTAAAAGCAATTGGGCAACAGTGCAGCTGCAGAATGCTTCCACCTGACAGGCAGGAGCCTGCTTGTCAGATTTACACACAATTCTGGTGTGTAAAATCCCCTGCTGTCAGGTCCGTACAATGTTCGGATCTGGCAGTAAAAGGGTTGAAGCTGTTTGCAGCATGCAGCTTTATTGTTTAAAAAAAAGCAAAAGTGCAAGAACAATGTGCAGCTAAACCATGTCACATCACATTACTCATATTACATTCCCCACATTTCCCTATGAACAAAAAAGTTAGGCATACACTTGTTAGGTCTACTATCAGTGATTGAAACTGACCTACCACTTGCCAATTTTCCCCTGCTGTATCTTCAGCAGAATTTTAATTCTTTTAATAAAACCCCAGCATCTGCTCTTTGTCTCTAGTGAATTAGGACCTAGAATTGCTCATTAAAGTGGTTGAAAAGGCTAAAGATGTTTTGCCTTTTAGCATTCTCTGCATTTAGGTAAGAAAACCTTTTACATGCAGCTCCCCCCTGCCCCCTCCAAAAATTACCTGAGCCCAATCTTAATCCAGCACTGTGCCTGAGAATAGCAATGCTGCTCTCTCTCCCTCCTCCTTCCGCAGAACTATTGGTTCCTGTTGCTTTCAATTGAATCCAGTGATTGGGGGGTGGGACCGAGTCATGCTGTGTGTGTGTGTGTCAATAGATGCACACAGTGTGCCTTGGGATTAAGTCCACATGAGTGTTTGAACTGGGAAGGCAGGAGGAGTCAGAAATGCTGGTGAGAGACTCCAGCAGAGGAGGACAGTGGCTGCTGAAAAACCATTGCACAGAACAAGTAAATATACCATTTTTTATTTTAAAATTTACAATCACTTTAAAACTGTCCTGCTGCTGGCTAATTTTACACTACTGTATTATCAGGGTATCCTAATTTGTATAGTTAAAATAACAACTGCGCAATTTGGCTTTAGTACATTTTGACCTACTATCCCTGATTAACTATCCTGCTGCTGGCCAGTTTTACCTAGCTGTATCCTCTGCAATGTGTTTAATTCTTGCAGTAAAGCATGTGCTCTTTGTTTGCAGTAAATTTGTGTCTAGCCTTGCTATTTAACATGTCATTTTACATTAATATATCACCCATGGTATTCTAATTCCTAATGAGAGCTTGATATAATGTGGCCAGTGACAGAACAGTTTTGTATCAATGAGAACAGGGATAGCCACAGCAAATTACTGTCTGCCAGTAAAAGTGCATATATTTCCATTTGATGAAAAAAGCATGTGTCATTGTTACATCTAACTAAAAGATAGCCTTTTTTTCCAACTGAAATGAATCAGATTGGGGTTCTGCTGCTGTATTTAAGCCAGGCTAATTTAAAAGAAACAAAAGTCAATTCCTCAGCCAAATATGCACTGCTTGTGTGAGACAGTCTGAAAATTATGCTGTCCCTTACAGTTTTAGGGCACCCCCAAAGATATTTTTTAACCGCTTGCTGCTAAGGGCATATATATGTGTGTGTGTGTGTGTGTGTGTGTGTGTGTGTGTGTGTGTGTGTGTGTGTGTATATATATCTATCCTGGGTAGCAAGTGATTATACCAGGGTCATGGCTGTATAAGCCAGTGATCAACTTTCCAATAAAAGTAATCCCAGTGTCCTTACATCACTTTTACAATGCTCAGAAGGGCCCCCATTCCGTTTCCTCCCACAAGTTTTAGAACACCCTAATTTTTCCAGTTTTTATTGAAATTCAAACAGTTCAAGTCCAGTGAATAACCTGAAATGGGGCAAAAGAGGTAAACTGCCAGAGATAAAAAAAAAAAGTTTAGGTCAACAAAAACGGAAAAAAGTTGTTCTTGCAGCAATGTAAGTAAATTAAGCTTGGAAAGTTTAGGCTAACAAAACATTTCCTATGTGTCCCAATGTTTGTTGATTACTTACAAGCTCTCTGCCTATATAAAAGCAGTGTTGAAACAAATTGTGTTACTACACCCTCTTAAGCAGTATTTGGATTGTACTGTACTGCAGGACGTAATATATTGCTCTCAAAATTGTGAGGAAAAGGCAATTAACAAAGACAGACAGACCATTATAACCATAAAAATTGCAAAGAAAGCCAAGATGTCAGTGCAGTACAGTTTCTTCCACCATCAAAAGGCACTTTGAAACTGGAGGAAACTCTGTCAGGAGGAAGTCTGGCAGACCCAAAGCCACAACAGAATCAGAAAATAACTTTATGAAAGTCAACAGCTGCAGCATGATAGGTGGCTCACCGCAAGCTTCAAGCACAGCTTAACCACTTCCCGCCCGGCCTATTGACAAATGACGGCCGGGCGGGGCATTCATTATCCTGACTGGGCGTCTATTGATGTCTTGTCGGATAAGCCGCTAGCCCACTCCCACTGGGGCGTGCATCGCGGCAATCGTGCATGGCTCTGTCCGCCGGACCTGGCCATCACCTATCATGGTAAACAGCCAGTTAAATTGGCTGTTTACCGTTTGAATGGCTGTGTATAGTCACAGCTGATCACATTGTTTTCAGACAAACGGCAGCGTGCCGCATGTGACCAGCTGTGATTGGACACAGCCGGTCACATGGTACTGTCACTATGTGATCCCTGCTTTTTCTCCTCACACACCGATCGTGTGAGGAGAGAGCAGAGCAGGGATCAGTGAGTGTCAGTCAGTGTTTGTCAACTGTCTATCTACTGTCTACTGTGCACAACATGACCCCCCCAATAAAGAGGACTTGTCACCAGTACCATCTGGGTCTGTCACAGCCCATTTGGATCTGTCACACAGCCCATTTGTCACACAGGCCTACCACCAGTCTCGCCATTGGTACCGCTACACAGTACAGCCATACTTATCACCACACAGGCCAGCCACTAGTACCGCCACTGGTACCACTAAACAGATCTGCTACCAGTACAGCCATCCGTATCACCACACAGGCCAGCCACCAGTACCGCCACTGGTACCACTAAACAGATCCGCTACCAGTACAGCCATCCATATCACCACACAGGCCAGCCACGAGTACTGCCACTGGTACCACTAAACAGATCCGCTACCAGTACAGCCATCCATTTCACAACCCAGGCCAGCCACCAGTGTCACCACTGGTACCACTAAACAGATCCGCTACCAGTACAGCCATCCATATCACCACACAGGCCAGCCACCAGTATCGCCACCAGTACCGCAAACGCATATCCGCCACCAGTACCGCCATTGGTACTGCCACACAGTCCAGCCACCAGTACAGCCACCGGTACCGCTAAACGCAGATCCATCACCAATCCCGCCACCCATCAGTACTGCCATCAGTACAATCACCAGGCCCACTATCATGTCTCAGAGTATATACCCCTGAGGAGGCATATAAAAATACTTGCCATGTCGGATGATGAGAGCAGCGGGGAGCTCTCATCAAACTATTCTGGTTTGGAGTATAAGCCATTAGAGGGCAGTGGATCAGAGTCTGATTCAGCTGAGGAAACCGCTCCCCCTCCTAAAAGAATAAAAAGATTAGGACCAAGATCCAAAGACCTGCCCACCACCAGCAGCACCAGACCTGAGGAAGAGGAGCCCAGTACTAACACTGGAACTACAAGCCCAACTCAAAGAACCATAATCTGGGCCTGGGCCCAGTCCTTCCTTCCCGATGCCCTGGCAAACCCCGTATGATTGCCCGCCAACTCAGGGTCTGCAATAATCCCCAATTTCACCACACAACCAGGTATACAGGTCGACACTACCGATTTTGCCCTATTGTACTACTTTTATTTGTTATTCACCCCCAAATTGCTACAGAGTATGGTGGACCAAACCAATCTCTACGCAGAACAATTTATTGCTGCCAATCCCACTTCATCTTATACCCACATGTTCCATTGCCGACGTCTGACACTGGACGAATTGAAAATATTTTTGGGCCTCACGATGAATATGGGGATTACACAAAAAAATTAACTACATGGGTATTGGTTCCCCCACCCCATCCCACACATGCCCATATACTCCTCTGTCAGGTCCAGGACAAGATACGACATGATTATGCATTTCTTCCATGTTAGTGGCCTGTGCATCGGACATTGTTTCAAAAATTATCATACACAAATCAGATATTAGTTCCCCATATAGACTATAGACTGCCATTTCCCCATTTCAAATACCTGTGTGGACCATTTGCTTGCTACCATGTTAACTGACCCTGGCCTGTTTATTGACAATGTCTTTGCCTGCTGTTTTAAACCATGTTTCTGACTTCCACGTTAACTGACCCTGGCCTGTTTACCAACAATGTATTTGCCTGCCATTTTAAACCACTTTTCTGACTTCCACGTGCACGACTTCGACCTGGTAATCGACCGTGTTTTTGCCTGCCGCTTGGACTCATTTTTTGCCCTTATACTGTAGTACACAGGGGTCTCACATATGTGAGGGGCTCCAGAAAGCGTTCAGAGTAGAGAAAACCAGTGTTTGGTTTTCTGTGTTCCCAGAACAGGGTTTGGTTTCCTGAAGGCTTCAAAGCGTTTGGGTAGGAGAAGCCTCTACCCATGTCCCCCTGTCCCTGAGCTTGATGGTCGTTCCTGCTGCCTGGACCAATACTTTGGCTGTGCTGACCATATCGCTGGCTGTAATGACGCAGGACTTTATGGACCTTTCTTCCTGCTAGCAATAACAGGTGTGCAGTGCTTCAACAGGGAATGAGTATTAGATCCAAAAGGTAGTCCCAAATCCACCTGGTGGGTGCACAGACCAAGACGTTGCTCAAACATCCAAATCATGAATATGTACAGAAGGTCGGCACTCCAAAACTCCAATGCAGTACATTTATTGATAAGTGCAGAGATAATACATGAACAGCAGACGCGTTTTGGTGGGACAAACCGCCTTGTACTGCATTGGAGTTTTGGAGTGCCGATCTTCTGTACAGATTCACCTTTCTTCCTGCTGCCTGGACCAATACTTTGGCTGTGCAGACCATATTACTGCCTGTAATGACCCAGGACTATCTGGACCATGGGACTAGGTTAGTGATGTAGTTGGGGCAGAGTTGTGGATGGCTTTGTAACTTATTGTTAGTATTTTGAATTTAATTAGTTGGGCGAGTGGCAGCCAGTGGAGGGATTGGCAGACTGGGGTAGCAGACGCTGAGCAGTTTGTGAATGAGTCTGGCAACAGCATTCATGATGGATTGAGGGGGGGATAGTCTATTTAAAGGTAAGCCAATGAAGAGGGAGTTGCAGTAGTTGAGGCTAGAGATAACCAGGGAGTGAATTAGGAGCTTTGTGGTTTCATTGATTAGGAAAGGACATAGTTTAGAGATGTTGCGTAGGTTGAGGTGGCAAGCTTTGGAAAGCAATTAGATGTGAGGCCCAAAGGAGAGCTCAGAGTCCAGGATAACACCTAGCACCCTGGTATGTCGGGATGGGTGGATGGTTGTGGTCCATTGCTCTTGACAGAGAAGTCAGGAGAAGAGGCATGTAATGGTTGCTTCAAGGGCTTCCTAGGGGATCGAACGTGTGGAGAGTGTATGGTTGAAAGATTTACATAGGTATGGGGTTAGCAGTATGGAGAATTGCTTGTAATATTCATTGCTAAAGCCATTGGACCCAGGTGCTTTAAGTAATGGAAGGGAAGCGATAGCACTTTCAAGTTCAGAAATCGAGAAGGGTCTAGAAATGGTAGGTACTTGTTCGGGAGATAGTGATGGCAGAGATAAGTGATCTAGGAACTGTCCTATGTCAGATGGTGTGGGGTGAGGGGCTTCACCAGGGGTGGCTAAATTGTATAAGTTGGCATAGAACTGACTAAATAGATTGGCTATATCTTTAGGCTTGGTGAGGTGAGTGTGGTGGGGGAATTGACGTACGAGATTTTGGCATGTATTAGGTGGTGTTTAAGCTATTTTGCAAGGCAGGCTCCCGGTTTATTATGGTGCGCATAAAAATGTAGCTTCAGTTTTTTTCAGGGATAGGTCAAAGTTTGAGTGTAAACGTTCACTTAGAGCTCATCTGATATTGTGTAATTCGGTTTCTAGGAGTGGAGGGGGCTGGGATTTGTGCACAAATTCAAGAGAGCGTATTTGTTCTAGTAATTTTGAGGTGGTAGCATTGCGTTCCTTTTTTTTTTTTCCATTGCAAAATTTTTATTGGTTTAGCAAGCAAGGTATACAAATCATATAAGTCAGTAAAGTATACATCTCACAAGGCATACAATTAAAACGTACATGTTATTCTCGTTATAGAGGTCAGCAGTTACAATTAAACCTACTGAGTGGGGGCAGATGTGTTGTCCTGACCCAAGCTGATATTGATTACGGGTCGCATACCGGTATGAGGCAGTGGCAGTGAAGGTGAAGCAATCCACTGTTATGTTTAGCAGGCAACTCTACAGCCTTGAGCGGGGGGGCTAGCGTTCCTTTTTTTTATGCGCCCCTAATTTAATAAGGAGACCTCTGAGATATGCTTTATGCACATTCCAGCAGGTGGTGGAGTTTGACACAGAATCAGCATTCAACAGAAAACAGTTTTCAATTTTGGATGCGTTATGTTTCTGGAGATGGGGCAAGAGATGAGGGAGGTGTTAAGCCTCCACATTATTCCCAGTTGTCTAGGGTGAGGGGGGAAGAGCTTAAGCAGAATTGGAATGTGGTCAGACCACATGATGTTGTCAATTTTGACGTGGTTGTTCCAGGGCTGGCACGGCTGAAGAGATGAGGCTCCAGTTTAGCAGTCTTTTAATACCTTATTTGGGGGTGAAAATGCTGGTTGCTTGGTTTTGGCGTGTCACCATTAACTTAGCTGGGAAGTGTGACATCAGAAGGGGACAGGGTCATCCAGTTATGTTACCCGGTGGCCCCATCCTTGTTTATATAAGAGCTGTCAAACCGAAAAAGACAGCAGTTGGCGGGAGCCCACCCATTGAGGAGGAGCTTTTTCGGTTTTTACTATTTTTCGGGTCTTCGGGCGCCGTGATTGATGTGGATTACATCACGGGACACTTTTTTTGGTCCAAAACTGTCTCATGTGGTCTTTAATTTTTTTGACACATTTTTGGTGAATGGGTACAGGTACAATGTACCAGATACCCATTCACATAGGGGGGCGGGATCCGGGGGCTTCCAGATTATGATAAGCCTGCAGACCCCGGCAACCACCGGCCAGGGTTGTCGGGAGGAGGCCCTTGTCCCCATCAACATGGGATGTTAGCATGTCTGTCACATTTATATTGTTTTCTGTGTTACAATTGGGCAGCTTGTTCCCACTTTTTTTGCAAATGATAGTTATTCATTTTCTTAATTCTAAAAAGTTCTTTGCATTTTTTTTATGATCTTGAAAACATGTCATGATTTTAACAATTAAATATATTGGCATATACGATTTATAATAAGAACAAAAAAACATTGCACTTGTGAACATATATAAACAATGTGAGCTGCAACTTAAACATGTGAGAATAACATGCAGAGGTAAATGGAATAAAAAAAAGTTGCGCTAAAAAATTAGTCCAAATAAGTTCATAAATTCAAAAAGTGCAATAAATTGTTCATAGATTCAAATGTAACAAGGTGGTAATCCTGAAACAATCTTCTCATTCAAAAAAAGTGCACGTGCATAAATCCATCACTGTGTGAGACACCATAAAGGGTGTGTGCTTACCAGATTCAGATGACCCTTTATTACAGAGGGTCAAACACGTTTGTGAATGAGCACCACCTGCATCTGTTGTCCATCAAATCACAGGAACAGCATCTCATCAGCAAGGAGCCACCAAGGATCAGATGATAAAAGGAAGCACAAAAGGTCACCAATAGTGCAGTTAAAGCAAGAGCATGCCCCGGAAAGATGTTCACTGGAACGAAACTGGTCGGGTGAGGATACGTTCAGTCACCGCGGAATGTCACTTATCCTACCATTATCTCCTGGAGTGTTGTAAGAGCTATAGGTACTTATCGAATAAATGCCCTTGGTTTAACTGCACTATTGGTGACCTTTGTGCATCCTTTTATCATGCGAATGAGAAGATTGCTTCAGGATTACCACCTTGTTACATTTGAATATATGAACAATTTATTGCCTTTTTTGAATTGATGAACTTATTTGGACTAATTTTTAGCACAACTTTTTTTATTCCATATACAATTTATATTTTTTCCTCTGCAAGTGTTCAAATAATATATTTATTTTCTATAAATATATTCTTGTATGTTTTCAGTTTTAGAAGTGGAATGGAATGTTGGCATCACTTCTGTGGCATACACAAATATAGCAATTGGGTAGGGGATCGTTGTCATGTATTTATAATTTATTCCTTACTCTTTGTAAATATTGTAAAAACCCTAAAACAGCTTTAGAAATGAGAAAGTATTAATATTTAGAATACCATATTCCTGGCACAGACATGAGCACGAGAACATGCATACAGCCTCCTAAGTTATAATGTTTATATGCCTCTTACCTTAATAAATAAGCCTAGCACTCTAGCCCAATATGTGCATGAGCAGGTTCCCAAATGGCTGAATGCACATTTGAACAGGCCATTTGTCTTTACTAATGGGTAGTAATAGGTGATTTTTTTTTCAGTGAACACAGGCAAAAATCCACAAATTGCAAACTTTAAAGTATAACTAAAGGCAAAACTTTTTGTTTTACCTTTGGATAGAGTGGGGGGGGGGGGGGGGACTAGAACACCTGCCAGGTTTTTATTGGTGTCTGTGCTCCCAATAGGAAGATTCACCTTCTCTATTTGTCTTGTTTACTGTTAATATTACAGAGACTGAAAGTTAAAGAAAATCCAAATTTTGGGTTATCACCAGCACAGTATAAAGGGGAAAACTTGCAATAGTGACACTCCTTTTGGTGACAATCAGGGATTCCCTTACTTTTAAGGGATTTCTTCTCACTTCCAATTCTGGCCACGGGACAGGGAGTGTAGGAAAATCACCCCAAGGGGACACAGATGGCAGAAAAACTGACAGGGGTTATAGTCCTCTCTGGCTCTATCCCAAATGAAAAAAAGTTAGCCTTTAGTTTATTTTAACAATTTGCCTACCAGTTTAATGTCTGCATTTTTGCTGGAATTTACTGTAAACGCCCCAAAAAGTATGTATTTTCTGAAAGCAGGGACCCTGGAAAATAAAATGGCAGTAGTTACAATTTTTATGTCATATGATATTTGTGCAGTTATTTATCAAACACATATTTTCAGGAAAAAATACACTAAATTGAATTTTGGTGCAAACACACACAATATTATACCCAATTTTTGATACAATATAAATGATTGGGTTGCATTGAGTAAATAGATACCAAACATGGCAAGTCTTAAAATTGCGAGGAGACTAGCTGAACCTGGTCTTTACGCTTCTATTCGTTTGATTGTGTGTGGCTCCACATTTTTCCTTGTAAATTAGGGATATCAGGCTGGAGGGGCCCTCTGGATGCCTACACCTCACAGTGGTTGGAGTCTCCAGGAAAATATACACATTCACTTGGAGCAGCACCATTTCTTATGGGGTCCCTTTTTTTATAAACTTTTTCATTTTTTTTTTAACTTTATTGCTACCACAATGGTCTAACAAGTCTTCTATGTGATAGCATGAGCGGGTGACAGGTACTCTTTATGAAAATATTGAGGGGTCCCCCAATGTCTCCTCTGGTTTCCTATGTAGACATTGGAGGTCTGTTAGACCCCCAATGTCTCTTCTGCCCTCCAGATCATGTTTGAATAGCTGCATCCTTAGCTACACTAGCTGAGGAATGATAGCTGTGATTTCGGAAGAGATGTAATACATCTAATTTCTGGAATCATTTGTTGCAGGAGAGATCAGGGAATTTGTTGCCTGAGTTGCTCCTGCTTTCACCAAGGTAGCTGTTTCCTGTGGTTCTGGGTCCCCCAGAGTAACGGGAGAGCCCAGGAACCATTGTGGGTATGGGGGAGGGGAACCCTTTGAGAGCCCAATAAAAGTGATTGGTCAGTTCTAGATCCACCCAATCACTTTTATCAGAAAGCCCTTTACCGGCTCTTAAAGTGGGTACCAAACGAACAGCTGCAGCAACAGTTATGCGCTTCATATAACCTCTTGTCTACCATGCCATTTATTAATGTACCTAGGTAAACAAGAGGATAAAGAATAACTCCACTTTCATGGGAAAAAAAATAAAAAAATACCATATACAACTGCTACACAAGCCATACTGAATCTGAACGTTAATAAAAATGACCTTTCCCTATCATTTTCTGTAAAATTCAGTGCAATGTGGCAACCTGGAGGCCTACGGTACACAGTTTATGTACAGAATTTCTTCATCAATGTCATTTTCTGATTGTGTAATTGGCTTACTGACTTCCCACACTAAGCTACAAGTCAGATTTTAGGCATTCTTTGCAACAAAAATGTAATTTATGATGAGATACTCCAAAAGGGTTAATCACTTTCAAAGCACATTGACTTAATCAAACAACGAAAAGAGCTATTCTTTTACAGCAGAAACAGGTAGGAATCTGCAACAAAACAAGGTCTGTGAAATTTCCCCCAATGCACATGGGGGGGGGGGGTTTCTCAACAAAAGTGAAGTTACTCTGTAAGTCATATATGATATATTTCAATGGGGGGTGAATGTTAAAAATCAAGGGATTTTCTGAAAAGGGCATGAAGAGCTAGGTACTACCAACCAGGACATGTATCAATGTAAAATAGTGTAGTTCACCGTGGAGCAGCTCCTAACAATACTTGAAGTGAAACATTTAAAAATTGCAATTCCTTTAAAAAACATGTCTGGAAGATGCCTTAATCGGTTCCTGACCAGCTCGCGTACATTTACTGCTGCAGAGTGATAGCGTCCTGCAAATTGCCGTCTATAAACGGTGGCTCGTGCGTGAACAGTAGCGGGCGTGAACGTTTTCGTGCCAGCCGCACTCTACAGAAGCGTGTCCGTGGCTCGGGGGGACTCAATCTCTACCGACGAGCCACGATTGCCTGGCAGAGAAGAAAAATATCATTGGTCCCAAAAAAGTGTCAAAAATGCCAACGTGTCCGCTGCAATTGAAGGGTATTAACCGCTTAACAACCACCCTATAGACAATTGACGTCTACAGAGCGGTTGCTTAATTCTGGGAGGACGTCTATTGACGTCCTCCCAGAATCGCGCTTCCCGCACGCCCCCTGGGGCGCGCACACGGGAACATCCGTGACCGTCGGGTCCGGGGGACCCGACTGATCACGGATCACGGTGAATGGCCGCTGTGAGCGGCCTTTCACCACGTGATCGCGCCATCAAATGACGGCGTGATCACATGTAAACAAGCCGGCGGAAGCGCCGGCTTTTCTCTCCTCTCCGCAAGATATCCCACCAACAATTCGCCAATTATGGGAAGTTAACGTCGCCTGTGCAACCGTAAAAACTGTGAAAAAACCCTGGTTACTATAAAAAGAAGAGACGGTCCGTTAGCACCGAGCAGCCATCTCTAACTCAGGGGGGCTC
>BLSH010147448.1:32628-48374 GCA_018402905.1 Glandirana rugosa
GTTTGCTTTCCAAAATGGGGTGATTTTTTTGGGCGTTTCCATTGGCCTGGTGCTCCAGGACCTTCAAAAGTGCAAGAGGTAGTCAAGAAATTAGATGTGTAATTTATGCTCCTAGAACGCCTGACGTTGCTCCCTGCATGTTGGGCCTCTGTATGTGGCCAGGCTGTGTAAAAGTGTCACATATGTGGTATCGCCATACTCGGGAGGAGTAGTAGAATGTGTTTTGGGGTGTAATTTGTGGTATGCATATGCTGGGTGTGAGAAATAACCTGTTAACATATGACAATTTTGGGGGAAAAAAAAATAAATAAAAAATTCATTTTGCAAAGAATTGTGGGAAAAAATTACAACTTCAAAAAATTCACTACGCCTCTTACTAAATACCTTGGAATGTCTAATTTCCAAGAAGGGGTAATTTGGGGGGTATTTGTACTTTCCTGGCTTGTTAGGGACTCAGGAAATGAGATAGGCCGTCAGTAAATCAAGTGTGATCAATATTCAGTGATTGGCACCATAGCTTGTAGACTCTATAACTTAAACAAAGACCAAATAATATACACTAATTTGTTTTTTTTTTTTTACCAAAGATAGGTAGCAGTATAAATTTTGGCCAAAATTTATGAAGAAAATTTACTAATTTGCAAAATTTTATAACAGAAACGAAGAAAAATTCATTTTTTTACAAAATTTTCAGTCTTTTTTTAATTATAGCGCAAAAAATAAAAAACCCAGCGATGATTAAATACCACCAAAAGAAAGCTCTATTTGTGTGAAAAAAAGGACTCAAATTTCATATGGGTACAATGTTGCATGACTGAGTAATTGTCATTCAAAGTGTGAGAGCGCTGAAAGCTGAAAATTGGTCTGGTTGTTAAGGGGGTTTAAGTGCCCAGTGGTCAAGTGGTTAAAAGCAGATCAATACATCACATGAAGACACGAACAGGACCCCTGATGGGGCATAACAGCTAGTGTGTTTCACGTCTCGGGGGGGGGGCACTTAGTCATAGCTGACATAGACATACTAGCATACTGTTTAAATAAGCAATACAATGCATATAGTGAGCCACTGATTGATTAATTGGACAAGACATATCATTGGCTAACAACCAATTGGGAATGGCATGTGGGATCCATGCAAATTGCACCAGATAACTCATCTTGTCCAAAATCAACCAAATAAAAAAAAAAAGGTCATCTAGTGGTAAAAAAACAGTTAGAGTAAATTTTCCCATAACCTATAATATATATAGGAACATTTGCACGACAATATCCATATTAAAAGAACAATTAAAGGAAATGTAAATCGATTGTGAAAAAACTGCTCTGTCCTTCAAGGACCAATGGAAGCAGCTTGGTCCCATTAGCCCAGGCAATTAGAGACATAAATTAAACAAACATATGTAGCTTAAGTCAAAGTAACAGCATAATCATAGATGCAACATTGTGTCTTTCAAATATGATTGCAGTCTCTTTAAATTGGCATAACCCCATTATGTTCAGTTAATATTGTGTTAAGATAACTTTTGTGACGGTCAAACCGGGGATGACAAAATTAAAGAAACTAGGGAGATAGGGGCCAACAAATAAGTGAATGAATAAACCGAACCTTCTGGCGGGAGAAGAAGAAAACATATCCTACACTGACGGCTGTGAGTACAATCCAAAATATATAGAAGATTACGCTCAAAGCCGATATAATCAGAAAGAGGAGCCTGAAACAGCATGGCAATGGAAAAGATATGTAAATGTCACAAAGGCATTGATATGGAATGGGAAAAGAGGTGATGAAGTATGCCTGTAGTGACTGTAGCAGATACAATAAACCCCGCCCCATACACATTAAGATCAGATCGGTAAATCAAACATCACAGCAGATCAAATTGGTGACACTATGAAAATCTGATATATAATTATCTTATAGTGGCTACCACAGACGTGGTCTATTCCCCCACATACACATTCCAATCAAGCTGATATATTAGATGCATTGGGTACTACTGCAAATTGTATTGATGCAATCTGCACTTTTTTTGTTTATAGCGGTGATCAGAAATGATGCAGAGGTGATCAAATACCACCAAAAGAAAGCTCTATTTGTGGGAAAAAAAGAAGGAAAATTTTGTTTGGGTACGTCGCACGACCGCGCAATTGTCAGTTTAAGCGACGCAGTGCTGAATCGCAAAAAGTGCTCTGGTCCTAACATGGGAAATCCTTCTGGTCCTTAAGTGGTTAAACTTGCTTGTAAACTGTGTGATATTTATAAATTAAAAATATACCATTTGCTGCTGAATGATATGTCCTGCCTAGCTCTGTTCCATTTGCAAACAAAGTAATTTAACTGACAAAAAAGGCAAGAGATTGCATGGGGATCTAGGCACCACTGCAAGCAAAACAAATAAATGTAATACTTATTTCCAAGGGACAGCTCTTTTACTAAGGTTTAACCCTTACACTGCCAGGTACATAAATCATACGGACCTGACAGAGGGAGTTTCACACAAAATCCAGTGGCTGCAGCCACTGGGATTGTGTGTAAAATCGACAGGCAGACTGCTGCCTGTCAGGTGGAAGCATTGAGGTGGCTGAGCTGCCTCCCAATTGTTCACACACACCCCCGGTAACAGTGCCCCCACCATGTATTTCGGGCTTCGCTTGCCCTTGTCCTCCCGAAAGGAACTGGTGGCACCTTCAATCAAATTATAAATGACTTCCGGGCGGCACTGCAACCATTTGCTCCTAACATACCTCTGTGTAAAATATATGCTGACCTCGAACACACATGTCTCCTTTAAGAGAATGGTGGCCCTTTTAACAAAATTAACACCACATCCGGGCGGCACTGTTACTAACGCCCCGGGATTAACTCTCTTTTATTCTCCTTCACACCCAACTCTGCAACTGGTTTAATCTATCCCAATAGCAATTGATGGGTTTGGTTTGAAGAACCTGTGTTTTTAAAGCGTCATATACATATACCATATCTCCATTAGAACATAATACGACCGATTCTGGTTTAAAAAGAGGTATACACTAAGAGATAAGTATCTCTACATCTCCACCCCCCTCCTCTCACCTGAATGTATGGCCAAGAAACATAGCAATGGAAACACACAGGCCAATAATCTCTTCACATCCCTTAGATATGTTATATGTTTTGTGCTTAGACGGTCTCACCAAAAATGGCCGCTGATCATGTGATTAGGGTCAGATATCACTATACCCTATATAAACAAGGGAGGCGTAGCAAGATGGCACCAGATGACGTCAGCACGACAAAACCGGTAGGGCAGAGCTTACATGCGTCCCTTCCGGATACATAGCCATGATTTTTGCTTGATACAAATGGCTCTCCCCAAACATTTGAAGCTGGTTTTAGCTGATTTTAATATGTTTTAATCACTGGATTGGAAGTTACTATATCCAAATAAGGCCTTTTTCTAAAACGGTACTACTCTATGGAGATTCCTTTTGTCTTTTACACGCACATGTGACTGTGGAAAGGAGACTACCAAGGAGGACTACAAGGTCCAGGCGGACCCGCTGCACAGTGGCATAGGACTGTGAATACACTGTACCCCGCAGAGGGGTGAATCTTTCTGGTAAGCACACATCCATTTATTTAAAGCACTCAAGCACTAGGAGCACCTATTGATTTCTTAGGATTGCCTGACACCATGAACGGAAGCAATGAAGGAAGAGAACAAGTGACTTTATCGCCATATTTTTAAAGAAACTAATGATTTGAACTTTTTGGACTCTTTCACTTTAAGGATTGTGTTCATATTGATTTATATTTTATTTTATATAGTAAGTTGAATATTGTATACATAAGACACACATTATTCATTTACTACATCATATTTTTTTTGTGTGTACATAAGCACTTTCACCCTATGCACACAAATTTAAGGTTTGACATGTTAGGTATCTATTTACTCAGTGCAATCTAATGTGGGCAGTTTATTGCATTTAAGGTGTGACCGCACACGATTTCAATGAATGAACGTGGATTTCTTGTAAAAATAAAAAGATATCCATCATAATGGCAGACAAAGAGACAATACCACAATTGCAGGCATGAAGGTTGACGAGTTTCACGGACTACATATCTGCTTAGTCATAACCCTGGGTTATGACTAAGCGGATATGTAGTCTGTGAAACGCGTCAACCTTCATGCCTGCAATTGTGGTATTGTCTCTTTGTCTGCCATTATGATGGATATCTTTTTATTTTTACAAGAAATCCACGTTCATTCATTGCAATCGTGTGCGGTCACACCTTGTTTGCTAACCATTTCCTGGACAACGGACCAGACCTGCACTGTCTGCTATGGTCATCATCATCCTCACCTGAGCGGTTCCTTCCTTTCTTTCCTTGGATTACTAATTTATTGCATTTGTTTGCCCTAAAATTCACTTTAATGTGTTTGTTACTGAAATGTTGGGTTTCCTAGACCTTTGCGGTAATATCGTGTGACATAAAAAATTGAAACAACATTATTTTATTCTCTAGGGTATCTGCTTTCAGAAAAGATATAATGTTTGGGGGTTTTGTGTAATCTTCAAGCCTAAAAAGATTTTTAAACATGTATGCAAAAAACGCGAAAACAGCTCTGGCAGCGAAAAGGTTAAAGGACAACATTAACAATACACAACTTCTTTTCATTTTATATTTGGGGAACGCCTTAAACCTATCTGTCTGATATGCAAGAATAATAGAATAAAAGAAAAAAACATTTAAATTGAAAATAAAGTATAATTTCCTTCTACTTCATTCTGTTTTTGAACAATGCCTCTGAGATTCTCTTCATCTATCATGCCAGATCCATAACCGTATTCTCAACACAAATGACATTTCCCAGCCCAGAAGATAAATGTATACGAAGAGGCAAGGGGTAAGAGGACAATGTATCCCAGGCGATGTCATTGACCACTTTAAAGGCATGTGACCTGGTATGGTTCAGGAGGGGAGATGTATGTCCCCCCCTTTCCTGACAGTCAAACTGCATGCTTTGCTAATGGTCTGCTACGAATTTGGAGGGGAACCACACTTTTTTGCTTTACCCCCTTAAAATCCATACCAGATGCTTATCTAGAATAAGGGTCTATTTTGGATTTCAGAAGGGAGCCTCACTTTTTTTAATAGCATTATTGGTTGATATGGTGTAACATAACAGACAATGACTATGCAGCTTTCTGTATCCTAGCAACCAATATTGTCAGTAACCCGCTATGTCTTTGGCATTTGTGTGCCAAAGATCTGGTGAACTATTGCGACTGTTTACTGCCATAGCAACCATTGCCAACCATGCAATTTCTGACCTCTGAGCTGTGCTTGGAAGAGACAATTGTGGGGCTTTTCCAATGTACCAGCCCCCTTCTTATAAAAACCTGGATTCTCAAGAGCCTTTTGATGAGTGTGTTGCAATATTATGGATAAGTTAACCCCTTCATGATGGAGGGTAAAACAAAAACTTACACCTGAACTAATTTTTGCAACTTATGTACAGTTTTACTAAAACACATAAATCACCACTTAGTGTATCCAGGTGAATTATACCTTGTTTTTTTCTCAAATTTGGTTCTCATTTGTTGGTAAATGGTAATGGGTATCTCCTCATTTTTTATTATCTAAGGAAAACTGGCACAAAAGTGTAAAAAAATATCATTTTTTAAAATGTAGCTCCATATTTCCTGCTATTACAATAATCTGTCACCAAATAACAGGCCACAACAAATTCTCTTGCTCCTGACAATCACAGCAATACCACATATGTGTATTTTATTTGTTGTTCGTACCTGTTGTAGGGCTCAGAAATAGTAATGCACATTTTGCTTTTTAACTATCTAAAACACACTGGGGTGGATTTACTAAAACTGAAGCGTGCAAAATCTGGTGCAGCTCTGCATAAGAACCAACCAGCTTGCAGGTTTTATTGCTAAAACTTTATTGAACAAGCTCAAGTTAGAAGCTGATTGGCCACCATGCACAGCTGTACCAGTTTAAATAAATCTACCCCACTGACACTAACTGGCACAGATACTAATTTTTAAAAAAATGAATCCTACCCAAAATATGCTAACCCTGACCTTTGTTCATGGCCTTTGACCCTAACCTTGACCCTAACCCTGGCACTGACCTAGATTAAACCCCAATTGAGCTAACGTTTGTTTATTTTTTATTATTATTATCATTGTTTACTTTATTTTTTATTAACATTATGATTGTTTACTTTTTTTCATTTTCTATTGCAAGGAGAAAAGGATACATTGTATATTTTTCTCTATTCAAGAGAATAACAAAACACATGGGCAGGCTATATAGTGACTGATCACAGTGATAGCCAGTCAGAGGCTATCACAGAGATTAGGTGATCAGGAACTGGGATTCCCATTTCCTGATCATTAGTATGACACCCGGGGCTCTCGGTGAGAGCCTGGTCTCTGTTTTGGGAGCAGCACAAACGCAGGTCTGCGTATTTGCAGCCTCTCAGATAAAGATCCATTTCCTTGAAGCCATATTTATCTGAGGATGCGAGAAGGGATTAAGGAAAGCTCATATAAGGGAGGGAAAGTTAGTGTTCATGCTGGTGCTCAATGCTCAGTGCTGAAAACATGTCTTTATGTTAACATGCAGTTGCAGACAGGCGAACAGTGTGTTGTGCAGTAGTATGTTACATTAAAGGGAGATTTTCAGAGTGTTCAGGTACAGTTAGAAGCTGGTGGTCATTATTGAAGATTTCCATATGTGTTTTTCACACTCTAGTTGATGATTTTAGAGGCATTCAAGAGTATTATTGCAGGAAGATATACCTTTCTGTGTGTGTCATCTCAACAACTGTATTTACTATTTGGCTCCTGTACCCTCCTCCTTGTTTTATTTTTTGAGGGTGCTCTTTTATTTTGTGCTTTAATATTTTTTTCTTTCAGTTAAGATAAAAAGGAGGTAGGGGTTGGGGGGTGGGATCTAGTGTTTAAGTGTTTAAAGACTGTACACATTCTCACTAGGATGTTTTGAGCTTTTTTGTCAGTCATTGTCAGTAAAATAACAACACCGATATGTTGATTTTTCTTTAATGAAGAGAAGGCTGGTGTAGGTCCTGTTACAAAGTAGCTTATTGTTTTTAAAGACCGTACATATCCTCGCTCCAATATTTTGGTGAACTGTTCATAGTAAAATAAATGCACTTTTTTACAGCTTAAAAGTTTACTGTTCTGTGTCCTATCAACAAAGCAGACCAATAGAAATGTTTAAAGGCAGTGCACATATTCATGTTAACTTTTAGCTATTGAGACATGTCAATCTTGGCGATTTGAGTAAAGAAGTGAGTAGATCATATCAGTGGTCGCTGGATTTTTTGGGGGGGTTACGTTGCAAGGCTATTTTTATTTAGTTTTTTTTTTTTTTTAAAGGACTTGTCAAAAATGTGTTATTTTTATTTACTTTTCACTTCTTTGTGTAAAAATGAGTAATAGTTCTATGTATCACTTACCAGTCCACGCTGTGTGAATGAGTATCTGGGAGCCCCCTTATTGCTAAAGGGGCTTCCAGATTCTGATTCTACTCAGTCCTGAGGACTTCTCGTCAAACATCAGTGCCTGACCTCAGTAATGTGCTTCTGGATGAATGGTCGAACATTCCCATAGACACACTCCTAAACCTTGTGGACAGCCATCCCAGAAGAATTGAAGCTGTTACAGCTGCACAGGGTTGGCTAACTCAATATTGACACCCTACGAACTAAGACTGAGATGCCATTAAATGTGTGTAAAGACAGGTGTCCCAATACTTTTGGCAATTTAGTTTAGATTTATTGTCTGTCAGTTGAACATAAAAGACAGATATGATTCAGAGAAACGATCAGCGTCATCAGGCTATCCAAACTATTCAGGTTTGAATTAAAAAGACAAATAGATCTTAGACTGCTAATTATTGTTAAGAGATATGATTGTGAAACTTAACTTATAGAATACGTTGCCAAATAAATTGAGTGAAGAGGGATTGAATTTTAATAAAGTATCTTTTGGGGATACCGATGGGTATGGTTCGAAAGAGGTATAGCAGCTTAGGTAAAATCGCCATTTTAAAAGTGGCAATTTTACCCGATGGAGAGAATATGAGAGGACTCAACTTCTTCAGCTCGCTAGAGAGGGCATCACGAAATGATGCAAGTAAGTAAGTAAAGCTATTAGGTGTCCATGGAAATTTAAAACAGGTTTGGATAAGAGATAGGAGAGATGTTTAGATCTAGTAGTTGGGATTTACTCTCATTTACTTTGTAGTAGCAGGCACTTCCAAAAAGAGATAAAAGTTTATGACTGCTGTTAGGGATGTCAAGGGTTTTGTGAGGGTCAAGATGACATTGTCAATAAATAACCCTATCTTAATGCAGTTATAAAGGGCAACCATTGTCTGGTTGCATTCATGATAGGAAATTCAGAGGATAAGGCTCTGGACAGGATTGAGCCATGAAAGCTGAACTTCTTCAACACTGCTTATTCTACATCTAGGGTTATAAAGAGGGTAGAGGTTTTATGCATTTCGGAATGTTGATCTGAGTGAATAAGAGTGGGAAGGATATCTATCAGTCTAAGGCAGTGGTTCTCAACTCCTGTCCTCGGGACCCACTAACAGGCCAGATTTTAAGTATTACCTTGGTGAGATGCAGACTAGAATACTGCAATCACTGAGTAGCAAATTATATCACCTGTGATGTATTTCAGTTATCTTGCTAACCTGGCCTGTTAGTGGGTCCCGAGGACAGGAGTTGAGAACCACTGGTCTAAGGGCTAGTGCTTGAATACATTTTAAGGTCAGAGTTTAAAAGGGAAATTGGCCTGTAGTTAGCTGGGAGTGAGGTGTCCTTACCTGGAAGTGCCAGATCTGCTAGGAACAACTGCATTTGGCCCATAGTGGGTTGTGCATAGTAATTCCTAAAGATTTTTGATATATGATGTGTATCTGCTATGTGATGTACCATTGAGTTATCTTGGGGATTGTGAAGATATGGAATTTTAGATGCATGTTGCTTACGCTTGATACACCTAGCGAGAAAAGCACAACCCTTGTTACCAAAGGCGTTTGAGCTAATTTTAAAAATGGTTACTTGATGTTCATATTTATATAGTAACAAGGTGCATTCATTTCAAAGTTTAAACAACATGGCAGATATGGGAGCAGATGGTTTCCATTTGATAATTTCCTCATATTCACGTATAGCTTTAGTAAGCTGGTCAAATTGTTGGTTCCGCTGTTTTTTAGCTTGAGAGGATAGTTGTATTGAGATACAAATGCCTTTTGGGTGGACCATAGGGTAAAAGGGAGAACATCGGCCATGTTGTTTAGAGTAAAGTACTCGTTAATAGCATCAGCTATACAGGATTGGTATGTAGAATCTGATAGCAGGAGATTGTTCATCCTCCATAGAGGGGGAGAAGTGGGGAATTGGGAATTTGGCAATGTTAGAGTGATATGGGCATGATCTGACCAGGTAATGGTTTCAATGGCTTAGGAAATGACAAAGGGAAGGGACCATCTATCCGTTAAAAACATATCTATTCTGGAGTAGGAGCGATGGGAGGTAGAGAAATAGGAGTAGTCTCTCCCACTTCCATGGCAACATCTCCAAAAGGCAAACAAATCACGGTTATGAAAAAACCTGCCCAGGCACAATAAACGTCATCTGGTCAAAGCAGTAGTGTCAAAAGATGAATCATTAATGATGTTAAAGTCTCTGCCGATCAACAAATGGCCTTGATGGCAGGAGTTAATACATTTAACCTCCCTGGGGGTATGATTATTTCAGATTTTTGGTGCTGAAAGCGGTACATTATGGGGGCGGAGCCAGCTGCCGAGGAAGATGGCCGCGTGAGGAGAGAGCTCCTGTGCAGCACAGCGGTTCCCAACCTGACCAGCGACGAGAAACCCAGCAACAAAGCCGGCATCAGCCTTCTAGCCTCTGAGGACTCAACAGCCAAGATGGGGAAAAGGAAGCCGCTCGCCAAACCCCACAAACTGACCACCTACTTCGGCACAGCAGGTGCGCGGCCTACTAAAGATGGTGCCGGAGAAGACCTGCCGTGCTCTCCCTCGCTTCACAGCACTCCGCTCGGAGCGAATTCCGGAGATAGCAACCGTTCGTCTCCCGCAGCTTTCCCAAAGGGCAGTCCGGTGAAATCCAAAGCCAAGAAGTCACCTGATCATCAAGCAGCAGGTGAGAGGGGTGCAACGGACACTAATGACACTACCAGGGAGTTTATAGATTATATTGACGACTACACTGCAGTGGGACAACCACTATCTGACAAAACATTGAAAGACATGTTAGTATCCCTAAGGGGGTCTCTTCACAGGGACATGTTATCTATGGTGACTCAAATTAAAAGGGAAGTGGAGGATTTCGGAGACAGAGTACACCATATAGAGGGCAAGATGGGAGACTTTGCCGTTGCCCACAATGAACTAGTGGATGCCCACAATGACGCGGAGGAGGAATTATCAGCAATTAAACTGAAATTAGCGGATTTAGAAGACCGTTCAAGAAGGAACAATGTGAAGTTCCGGGGGGTGACAGAAAAGATACCCCCTGCAGAGCTCCGTAACTACATACAGCAACTCATAGCAGCCCTACTGCCAGACGCGCCTGAAAGGGAGATCATAGTGGACAGAGCACATAGACTTCCCAAACCAGCGTTTTTACCAGACAATGTACCCAGAGATGTGATTGCTAGGATCCACTACTTTCATATTAAAGAAGATCTCAGGCAGAGGGCCAGGAGAGCTCCGTCATTACCTGAACCGTACTCGGGAATTGCCCTATTTGCAGACCTATCAAAGCACACGATGCAAGCTCGTAGTAAGCTTGTCTCGCTCACCAAACTACTGTGTAACCATATTGTGGTCTACAAGTGGGGCTTTCCAGCCAAACTCCTAGTCACCTGGCAGCACAAGAATTACGCAATTTTCTCAGTGGAACAAGGGATGAAAATGGCTGAACAATGGGGCCTTCTGCCGGAAGATAGACCAGAAGATAAGAGTGGCAAGACTCTTAGGGCCCTTTCACCAGATTGGGAGAAAATTCCTGGCTAAATAGAAAGGCATAAAATTTAGGCTTTCATGCAGGCTAACACACATTGGGAACCCTACTGCCCAGTGGGCAATTACCCCCTCTACGAAAAGCTGTGATTACTGCTCTAAATGATTGTTTATCTGTTTTTGTTTATTCTCTTTGTTATATTCTTTGTTTTTCTCGGTCTCAAATGACGTGAAGGACCTTTTGCCACACCTCTCAATCCAAGCCACACTCAAGATGGAAGTCGCAATTGTTCATATTACCCAGCTCTGAAGGTAATCAAGAACAACTCCACTATCCAGGTACTTTTTAACACTATCTCACTTATGGATCACAACTCAACAAACCCGCACCGAATGCTAGCTCAGAATGGTGCTTAAAATTGTCTCACTTAATGTCCATGGACTGAGTAGTCCATACAAAAGAAATGCACTCTGGCAGGAAGCCAAGAACTTATCGGGAGATACCCTTTTTGTGCAAGAGACCCATTTTAAGGCTGCAAATCTGCCCAAATGCACCCATAGATCCTTTCCCTTTATCTTTACTGCCAATGCAAATGTGAAAAAGAGAGGAACTATGATTGCTATCAGGAACTCAGTCTCATTCCACTTACATACCTCGATCTTGGATCAACATGGGAGATATGTCATTTTGGTGTGCGACATCAATAACGTCACCTACACAATAGTCAACATATACGCCCCAAATGTCCATCCTATTGCCTTCCTTCACAGACTTCTCAACAAAATGTCTCCAATTCGCAAAGGACTGCTACTCATATGTGGCGATTTCAATGCCATTGTTGATCATAGACTAGATTGCACGGCGAAGTCACATTCTCGTAACACCCTACAGGCCCTCCTCCATAAGGAGGACTTGTATGATGTATGGAGATGCCTCAATCCAGCAAAAAGGGACTATACATGCTACTCGGCACCCCATAAAGTTTAAACTAGAATTGATCTCTTTGTCTCTAATATGCCTACCTTGTCTAGAGTTGAAAAAGCAAATATTCATTCAATTCTATGGTCAGACCATGCACCTATATCTATATCAGTGGCATAAAAGTATAACTCAAATACTGTCTATAGGTGGCACAATAATGTAAGCCTCTTTTCCAGACCGCCTCTCAGATATAAAATTAAAGCTGATATTGACCAATTTTTCACCAATAATAATACCCCTGACATGCCAATCACATTGGTATGGTGTACACATAAAGCCTATGTGAGGGGTATCCTGATTCAGATGGCAGCCAGGGAAAAGAGACAAAAATTGCAAAAAAATTCAAGTCTGATATTTAAAATTAAACAACTAGAATCTCATCATAAGAACACTTTGGCAGACGACCAATTAGAAGAATTAATGAAATTGAGAAAGGAATTGAAATAGATTTTAGACATGAAGTATGACAATACCTTAAGGTGATATAAAGCATGTATTATTCTCAGAACAATAGGGCAGGCACATTTCTGGCAAATTACTTGAAACAAAGACGAATTAACTCCAAAATAAGCCATATTTTACACCCTGACACTCAAACGAAGGTATTCCACCCGGAACACATTGCCAATGCGTTCCAAAAATACTACAAGGCCCTGTATAACTTATACAAGGACCAAAATACCCCTCAGCCTATGGAATTATTTATCCCCTGGGCACAGTTTGATCCCAGATGGGGTGCCCGGGGGGGGGGGGGGGGCGATGGGGCTTCAATAAAGGTGGACACAATCTACTTAAGTGTTAGCATATGCAATAGATCACAGACATCTGAGCATTTATACTGTGACAACATGTCTTAACAATTCTAAGCAATATAATTTTGTTATTGTACTCTCAAAAATGTTCAATAAAAACTAATTGAAAAGAAGAAAGCGGTACATTATTTTGCATGGAAATTTGGTGTTTTATATTGTAGGCCTGTAATTCTTAGGAATAGCTCACTTAAATCTGTCCAAACCAGAGTCTAGTAGACATCCCAGGTATGATAAAGTTTGAAACATGAAATCATAAATTATAATATAATAAATAACTATAAGTTATTATCAAAAATAATAACATAAGTAATAAAATTTATTCAATAATGTAATCAAACCAAAAACACTGAAATTTGCTCATTTGCAGAATTGTCGCTGTCGTCACTTTCAGTGTCTGATGATAAATTTCCCCAAAAATCAGTATTATTCAATTCTGCAAATGGTTCTTATTTACTATTGCTGTTTTCTAGCTGATCAAAAACCACTTTTGATGTAAAGGGACACTTTTTGGTTGCCATGGACATTCTCAAGTTTCCAAGCAGAAAGAATGGCATATATAATATAAAAGTGCATGCAGGGCACTGGACAAAGCACTAGGGACAAATGGGATGTGAAATTATTTGATACAGTAATCTAATCTTACAGATTACAGTGTACTGTATATTTGCTGTGTGTTTCACTTTTTGAATTTCCCGCCCGGCTCCGCCCCCGTGCGACGCAACACTCGCAGTGAACGGAGCCCGGCATCACACAGGTATCGGGCAGAGGACACAGCCCGTAGACACAGAAGGGGGACATCACTGGATCCAGGGAACAAGGTAAGTAACCCAGCCTCGGATCCAGTGATGCAATCCCAAGTGTGGCTCCAGGTTACGGCTATTTGCAGTGAAAACATACCCCGAGCCACACTCGAGAATACTGTCAAGCAGGTTAAGAACATATTTCAGAAATGCCACTTGGTTGACATTTGGTGCATAAACATTTGCTAAGGTGTACAAGATATGGTCAATTTCACAAACCAATATGATACAACTCCCTTTGTCATCGATAATAGATGATTCAAAGGCTAAGTTCACCTTTGTTCACCTCAGATTTTAGGTCATGACACAGGAAGGAGTTGACCATCTGAGGGCAGATGATGTAAGGTGTGTGCTAATGAGATCAGCAGGTCAACTCCTTCCTGTGTCATGACCTAAAGTCTGAACCAGGAAGTAAGGCAGAAGTAATCGAGCAGTGTGTTTAAACAGCTATGAGGAGAGTGAGGTAAGCCTGTGTAGAAATAAAGCTGTTTTATTTTTGCAAACTAAGTACATTAATTATATATTGGTGCATAGGCGAGCTGGAATTTGTGAAGAATGATGTCAAACATTCCTAAAAAATAGATTTTGTAGTGTATATACAATTTAAAGAGAGTCTGCTATACAACATTGTGATCCTGTTTTACAGCTGAATGAATTCCTTTAATTACAACTGATAGAATACTCTTTAGAGAACAGAGAAATGGAAGCAGAAGCTAAATACATATTCATAATATATACATGATGATTAATATAGGCCTAATTGCAAAACATATAATAGGTGAAAGCTGTGTTGTTTTTGTAGCAACCAATCCTTATGAAACCCTTATGATATTTTTCAAGTGCAGGATATATAATAAGTTTTTTTCATGACTGGGTACTACATACATCAGCTACTATTTTAAAAATAAATCAGACCCATTGTTAACATGTTTTCAC
Organism: Glandirana rugosa; assembly: GCA_018402905.1. Taxonomy (NCBI): domain Eukaryota; kingdom Metazoa; phylum Chordata; class Amphibia; order Anura; family Ranidae; genus Glandirana; species Glandirana rugosa. The sequence continues at coordinate 47,194 of BLSH010147448.1, forward strand.
TTAAAAAAAAAGAGTAACAAGGAAGGTTAAACAAATAAAGAAGACCTTTATATGCCCTCAGCATCAATTGTAGCATTAATTTCTTCAGACAATTTATACTGCCCGGTACACAAATGTATGTGCTCAGAATTAAAATAAAGGTTTTTGTCACACATTATAGGTAAAACATAATAGGAGACATCAGCCATGACTGAACAAACTCATTTAGAAAAAAGACCTACCACTAAAAATATTTCGAACCTTTCATTTTCTTTTATCATGGACAAGTTCAATTAACCAAGTTGTTCTCATGTTGCTCTAGCACATATCAGTGTAAAAGGGTAGACAGCATGTTATTTCATGATATATGGATCATGAAGAAGCTGATACATCTGGCCCTGGCTTTTCATTGTACTGTCTGTGCAGTTATTAAGCAGATAACATTGCTGATTTGTTGGGATCACATATAAAATCTAGATGGCTGTAATTATTGATGGGCATCTCACTGAAATGCTTGCAATCAATTTTACAGAATGTTTGTTACAACTGGAAGGCAATTTTATGACTTCATTCCCAAGATATCTATGAACCCCAGTATCAGGATTTGTATGGAAACTGGAGTGACTTTTTTCTGATGATAATGTTATACTTATTTTCTTTTTTCTTTTTTAATTTCTTATAGAGACGAAAACTACTAGCAATAAGTGTAACAAAAAAAACCCTAACCTCTGATAGTTATTATTATAATAAAAAACAATATTACTCAAAACCCAACTCCAGGCTTAATTTTTTTGCCTTCATATGATGGACTTTGTCAACAGGGCAGAGGACAGTGTCAGTGGAGCAGTGGACCGTATCAGTATAGGAGAGATGGGTGTTAGTAGGGCAGTGGATGGTGTCAGTATTTTTTTTTTTAATTATTACTATTTTTTTAATGCCTTTTGACATTATTTTATTATTTATTTGCAATATAATCGTCGGGGGGCTTTGGTGAAATATCAGGGGTCTAAATAGACCCCTGATGTCTCACTTAAAAGACAGAGGACAGAGATTCCCCAGTCCCTCTCTCTGCAGCCTCACAGCCTCTCTGCAGCCACATCAGTGACACTTTTTGCATCTTGGAGTCTTAAAAGGACCCTGTGTGTCATGTGACCAGCCTGAAGAGTTTGTAAAAAGGTACGTCTATTAATAAAGAAAAACAT
>BLSH010147448.1:48384-59468 GCA_018402905.1 Glandirana rugosa
TTTGGTGAAATATCAGGGGTCTAAATAGACCCCTGATGTCTCACTTTTGAAACAGAGAAAAGACAGAGGACAGAGATTCCCCAGCCCCTCTCTCTGCAGCCTCACAGCCTCTCTGCAGCCACATCAGTGACACTTTTTGCATCTTGAAGTCTTAAGAGGACCCTGTGTGTCATGTGACCAGCCTGAAGAGTTTGTAAAAAGGTACGTCTATTAATAAAGAAAAACATCTTAACATACTGCTGGGGGCCTCCAAGGGGGAAGGGGGGTTATCATCTGGTAGGCTGCTTGAGCCCACAATTAGGCTCTAATACGTAATATAGTTAAGACCAAAGCAACAGAAATATATACATGTGCTATTAAAGTGGAATTAAAAAAAAAGAAAAAAAAAAAAAGTTGCTAGTAGACACATTTTCTTGAATAAAAGATTATTGGTGTTCACAAACCTAGCGGGAAGCAATATTAAGTGGGGAGGGATTCGTGGGATACAAGGAACTATATTGCTGAATAAGTCACAATGTATCGAATCAATTGTTGATGCCCTTATCTTTGCTGAAATGTTTATCCTCATTGTACTTATGCTCTTTATTTCAATAAAACATTGAAAAGTGAAGATTATTGGTATGTTTCTTCTCCCAAAAAACGTTTTACACTGTGTGTTATACAAGCACTCTGCAGTGTACATTTACAGCTTCTGTAAGATGCAGAAGAATGGAGCTGAATGTTTGGATAATGCAACTTCATCATGAATACATGAGAGTTGCATTATCACTGGTGATCCTGTTGCTGGCAGAAGAATAAGCTTTTTTAGCCATTAGGGATGGGCTGAACACCCCACGGTTTGGTTTGCAACAGAACTTGCAAACAGGCAAAACATTTGTGTGAACACGCAAACCCTATTAAAATCAATGGGACTCAAACATGTAAAATCAAAAGTGCTAATTTTAAAGGTTTATATGCAAGTTATTGCCCTAAAAATTGCATGGGGACCTGGGTACTGCCCTAGGGAACATGTATCAATGCAAGAAAAGTGTTTAAATCAATATTTTTTTTCAGGAGTAGTGATTTCAATAATGATTAAAGTGAAAAAATAAAAATGAAATATTCCTTTAAATATCATGCCTGGGGAGGTTCCCCTTAGTATTCCTGTAAAGTGGCGCATCTTTGTGATGTTTACAACAGTGACACTGCAAAATGACATTTGTAAAGCAAAAATTGTCATTCAAAATTGCTTGCAGCTGTAATGTATTGCCAATCCCGGCAATATAAATAAAAAACACCTAAAAAGCATTGGGTGGGGGTCCCTCCAATCCATACCAGGCCCTTTGGGTCTGGTATGGATTTTAAGAGGAACCCTGTGCCAAAATTTAAAAAAAAGTGTGGGGGTCCCCCCCAAAGTCCGTACCAGGTCCTCCTGTCTGGTATGGATTTTAAGGGGAACCCATGCCAAAATTAAAAAAGAATGGCATGGGGTACCCCAAAATCCATACCAGACCCTTATCCAAGCATGCAGCCTGGCAGGGTAGGAGGGGGGACGAGCAAGTGCCCCCCCCGACCCGTACCAGGCCACATGCCCTCAACATGGGTAGGGTGCTTTTGGGTCCCCATGTTGATGGGGAGAAGAGCCTCATTCCCACAACCCTTGCTGGTGATTGTGGGGGTCTGCGGGCTGGGGGGCTTATCGGAATCTTTAATAAGGGGGCCCCCAGATCCTGACCCCCCCCCATGTGAATGAGTATGGGGTTCATTGCATCCCTACCCATTCACCAAAAAAGGAGTGTAGTAGTGTTACAAAAAACAGTAGACAGTTTATGACACGTCCTTTATTAAAAATGTCTTCTTCTTCTTTCTTCCTCCGATCTTCCTCCATCTTCCCCGCTTCTTGTTCTGGTCTTCTGCTTTTTCTTTTGGTCTTCTGAAAGAACCCCATATTCATTCACATGGGGGGCAGGATCAGGGGTCCCCTTATTAAAGGGAACTTCAAGATTCCAATAAGCTCCCGCCCGCAGACCCCACAACCACTGGCCAGGGTTGTGGGGAAGAGGCCCTTGTCCCTATCAACATGGGGACCCCAAAGTACCCTCCCCATGTTGAGGGCATGTGGCCTGGTATGGTTTGGGGGGGCGCTCGCTCATCCACCCCTCCTGCCCTGCCAGGCTGCGTGCTCAGATAAGGGTCTGGTATGGATTTTGGGTGGACCCCCATGCTATTTTTAAAAATAATTGGCATGGGGTTCCCCTTAAAATCCATACCAGACCTGAGGGGCCTGGTTTGGATTTTGGGGGCCACCCCCACGCAATTTTTTTTCAAAATTTTGGCGCGGGGTTCCCCTTAACCACTTAAGGACAGAACCTCTTTCTGATATTTGGTGTTTACAACTTAAAATCAGTTTTTCTGCTAGTAAATGACTTAGAACCCCCAAACATTATATATATTTTTTTCTAACACCCTAGAGAATAAAATGGTGGTCGTTGTAATACTTTATGTCACACAGTATTTGTGCAGCGGTCTTAAAATAAATCACTTTTTTTAATTTAAAAATAAGACAGCAGTAAAGTTAGTCAATTGTTTGTCTAAATTGTGAAAGATAACGTTACGCCAAGTAAATTAATATCCAACATGTCATGCTTCAAAATCGCGCTCGCTCGTGGAATGGCAACAAACTTTGGCACTTAAAAATCTCCATCGGCAAATTTTAAACATTTCTACAGGTTAACAGTTTTGAGTTATAGAGAAGGTATAGAGTGCAAAAATTATCACTCACAACAATAGCGGCGATACCTCACATGTGTGGTTTGACCATTGTTTACATATGTGTTTGCTTCTGCGTGCGAGCTCGTAGGAAGGGGCACTTTCATTTTTTTTTCCTTATTTATTTTACTTGTTATTTTTTATTTTTACACTGTCCATTTTAAAAAAAAATGGGTCACGTTTAGTCCTATTACAAGGAATGCAAACATTCCTTGTACAGATGGTCCCCTAGTTACAAACATCCGACTTACAAACGGAAGGAGACAACAGGAAGTGAGAGGAAAGCTACCCCTAGGAAGGGAAATTCACTCCAATAAGAGTTATTATGGGAAAAATGTGTCTCCACTGATGCTTTATCACCAAGGCTTGTTTCCACAACAACCCAAATTTTCCAAAATTCAATTATCATTGGGACAGAAAGTGAGGTGAAATCTTCTGAACAGAATCATAGACAGCAAAACAAACATTACAGCATTGTTAACTCTTCCCTATGCTATCAAAAAAGCTTAAAAATTGTTTTTTTGGCTGAAGCTACACTCAAAAAAATGTACCTGTTCCGACTTACAAACAAATTAAACTTAAGAACAAACCTACAGACCCTATCTTGTTTGTAACCCGGGGACTGCCTGTAATAGAAAAACAACATAACAAGACCTCTTAACCACTTCAATACTGGGCACTTAAACCCCCTTCCTTCCCGGACCAATTTTCAGCTTTCAGCGCTGTTGCAGTTTGAATGACAATTGTGCGGTCATGCGACACTGTACCCTAATTAAATTTTTATCATTTTTTTCACACAAATAGAGCTTTCTTTTGGTGGTATTTAATCACCCCTGGGTTTTTTATTTTTTGCGATATAAATTAAAAAAGACTGAAAATTTTCAAAAACAATGCATTTTTCTTAATTTCTGTTATAAAATTTTGCAAATAAGTAATTTTTCTTCATAAATTTTGACCAAAAATGATACTGCTACATTTCTTTGGTAAAAATAACCCAAATCGGAGTTTATTTGGTGTTGGTGGACAGACAGACGTGACGGGGACTGTGACAGATGTGACGGGGACATACAGATGTTTTAGGGACTGTGACAGATGTGACGGGGACATACAGATGTTTTGGGGACTGTGACAGATGTTTTGTGTATGGTGACAGATGTGATGGGGGACATACAGATGTTTTGGGGACTGTTTTATGGGGACACTTATGTGTATGGGGACAGGGGTATCAGTGTGCTTGGTGCACTGTGTGGGGGGCGATCTGTGAGAGCTTTCTGCATGAAAACATCATCATGCAGAGAGCTGTCACATAGCTGCAGATTCCCCCCCCCCCGCACTGAGCTTGGCGGGGGGAGAACTGTCACAGAGACGTTCGTCTCTGTTTACAATGTGACAGCTGTGATTGGACACAGCCGTCACATGATCGGGAGGGTCAATCCCAATTTCTGCTCGGCTGGATCCTGTGATCATAATGATCACAGGATCCAGCCACAGCGCGCCGCGTGGCCGCGCTGTGAGTACCCGTTCTGCAGGACGTATATGCACGTCCTGTCAGAACGGGGAAGCTCCCACCCGGCTGTATATATATAGACGCTGGGTGGGAGGTGGTTAAATATGAGATCTTTTGCCCCCGATAAAAGTGATCTCGCAGAGAATCCGCCACAGAGACCACTTTTATCTGAAAGCCAACCACCCACCGTTTCAGAAAATACCAGGGTTATGCTACCATGACAACGGTATTCCACATCAAAGTACCGTACAACGGCGGGTGGTCGGTAAGTGGTTAGGGCACCCTGCCTTTGGCCAATCATGGCTCTCACATCAGAGCATGCTGTGATTGGCCAAAGCATACAGGTCATGTGCATGCTTTTGGCCAATCAGCGGGCGGCATTTCCCCATGATTTTTATGCATTATGGGGCACTCAAATATCCAGAGAAAGCCCCATAAAGTTCAGGATTCGCCAAACAGGTGAACACCCGATGTTCGAGTGGAACTTATGTTTGACTCAAAGCGGGAGCCCATCCCTATTAGCCACATGTCTCATGTGGGTCACAGTAGTGCACTTACTTTTGCTCTTCTGTGACCCAGAGTCAGATGATAGTTGGCTATTGCCTGCTATCAGCTGACGAGGAGCCACTCCATACTCTGGAATGATCCTGACAATAATTGTGGAATCCATCCAGCTAACTGCTTGACAGCTGGCTCTGCCTATTATCGTACAGCAGAGTGGAGAGCAGGGATAGCAGTCATGTGACTGCTCAGTTCTTGGTCCTAAAACAGTTGTGGGACAGCTGCAGCATTAGTGTGAAGTGAGTATGGGTGTTTTTTTTTTTTATAACTTCATACTTCTGCTTTAAAAGGGTTGTAAAGGCAGAAGGTTTTTATATTAATGCATTCTATGCATTAAGATAAAAACCTTTTGTGTGTAGCAGACCCCCAGAACCCCCTAATTACTTACCTGAGCTCCTTCTCTCTCCAGCGTTGTTCACGAATGTCTAAGCCATCTGGGACACTCCTCCTGATTGGCCGAGACACAGCAGCAGAGCCACTGGCTCCCTTGGCTGTTTATCAAAGTCAGTCAGCCAATCAGGGGCGAGGAGGGAGGGGCCAGGTCGGGACTCTGTGTTTGAGTGGATACACGGATCTCTGACTCAGCTCGGGTGCCCCCATAGAAAGCTGCTGGCTGAGGGGGCACTTGATAGGAGGGAGAGGCCAGCAGCATCAAAGAGGGACCCGAGAAGAGGAGGACTCGGGCTGCCCTGTACAAAGCCAACTGCACAGAGGAGTAAGTAAGTATAATATGTTTGTTATTTAAAAAATAAAAACAGGACTTACAATCTTTTCAAGTGAAGATCTTAAAGACAGCTGTCAGGTTGTGAGGAAGAACATGGAACAGGGCAAGCTCAGAGATACATTTTCCATTAAGTGCAAATATGTATACTTAAATATTATGGCAAGTGTTCCCAGTGAATTCCCCTTTTAATTTCGATTTATTTTTCCAAATTTAGAAAGCAGAAAGTATATGAAGAAAAAATAGAAAAAAAATAAAGCTGAATCTGGAAGATGACATTTTGGATCAGTCATTAAAATTCAGCAATCAGAGAGAAAGCTTTATTTTGTTTATTTAAATATTTATCTATTTGGAAGAGTGAATGGCCATGCAGTGTGAATTTAATCTTGGAGGTTAATTAGATTAATTGAGTGAATTAAAACATTGTTACTTGTGTAACTGCATTACACACTTCTTGCAAAATAAATGTGAAGTATCAGGTAATGTTTTACAGCTTTTCTTTAATGATACAGATATCATCTTAGCGTATATAGGAGAAAGTCAAGGCAACAAAACTTTCCATTTTCTCATATTTTCTTCTACAACACAATCCATACACCAAGGGCTAGGTGAAGATAGCTGGCTTGTCAGCAGCTTCAGAGTCAAAACATATTCAATTTTAGTTGCTGAATATCAAAAATCATGAATAGATGGCTTTGAAGAAATATTTCTATAGTGCGGAAAAAGGTCCACTTTAATAGATTACCTAGGATGGATGGAAGCAAAGCAGGGATTGTACAGTAATACACTTACAATTTTCAGTAAAAACAAATGAAGACACTGCTGAAGTCAATCCTCAAATACAAAGCTGCTGTGAGTCATGTGACCAACATACTTCCTTTGGGCCATGTCAGAGTAGCAATTCTACCACATAGGTAGTGGTAGAATCACAAGGCAAGGTAACCACTTTCGCTAATGGAATCTTTCTTTTACTGGCCTGGGATGCTACAAATTGTCACTCGATAGTTACATAGTTAGTCAGGTTGAAAAAAGACACAAGTCCATCCAGTTCAACTAAAAAAAGAAAAATTATATATAACCATACAATCCCATATACAATTTTTCACCCACAGTTGATCCAGAGGAAGGAAAAAAACCCCAGCAAAGCATGATCCAATTTGCTATAGAGGGGGAAAAAATTCCTTCCTGATCCCCCGAGAGGCAATCAGATTTACCCTGGATCAACTTTACCTAAAAATGTTAGTACCCAGTTATATTATTTACATTAAGGAAAGAATCCAGGCCTTTTTTAAAGCAATCTACCGAGCTGGCCAAAACCACCTCTGGGGGGAGTCTATTCCACATTTTCACAACTCTATCTGTGAAGAATCCTTTCTGTATTTGGAGATAAAATCTTTTTTCCTTTAGATGTAAAGAGTGCCCCCTTGTCCTTTGTGATGACCTTTAAGTAAATAACTCAACACCAAGTTCGCTATATGGACCACTTATGTATTTGTACATGTTGATCATATCCCCCCATAATCTCCTCTTCTCAAGAGAGAATAAATTCAGTTCCTCTAATCTTTCCTCATAGCTGAGCTCCTTTATGTCTCCTATGAGTTTGGTTACCTTTCTCTGCACTTTCTCCAGTTCCCCAATATCCTTTTTGAGAACTGGCGCACAAAACTGAACTGCATATTCCAGATGAGGTCTTACTAATGATTTGTACAGGGGCAAAATTATGTCTCTATCTCTGAAGTCCATACCTCTCTTAATACAAGAAAGGATTTTGCTTGCTTTGGAAACTGCAGCTTGGCATTGCATGCCATTATTAAGCTTATATTCTACCAAAACCCCCAGATCCTTCTCTACTATGGATTCCCCCAGTTGTACTCCCCCCTAGTATGTACAATGCATGCATATTCTTAGCCCCCAAATGCATAACTTTACATTTATCAACATTAAACCTCATTTGCCACATAGTTGCCCAATTAGACAGTGCATTGAGGTCCCAATTAGACAGTGCATTGAGGTCTGCTTGTAAGTTGGAGACATCCTGTAAGGACGTTATTCCACTGCATAGCTTGGTGTCATCTGCAAACACTGAAATGGTACTTTTATTCCCAGACCCTATATCATTTATAAATATATTGAAAAGTAAAGGTCCCAACACTGAACCTTGGGGTACACCACTGATAACCTTAGACTATTCAGAGTAAGAATCATTAACTAGAGTTGAGCGGACCCGGACTGTAAAGTTCGGGTCCGTACCGGACTTTAGGGTGTCCGTGCCCCGAACCCAGACATTTAAAAAAAGTTTGGGTTCGGTATTCGGGTATTTTTGGCGCCTTTTCTATAGCTGATGGGCAGCCAATCAACAAGCTTTTCACTAGTTTGCCCTTAGAAGCCATCACAGCCATGCCTACTAATGGCATGGCTGTGATTGGCCAGTGCATCATGTGACCCAGCCTCTATATCAGGCTGTAGTCATGTAGCGCTGCATGTCAGATCGTCTCAGACTAGAGTAGGGAGAGCTTCATGCCGGTGCTGTGAGGGAAAGATTAGCGCTCACAACCATCTCAGACTGCATTAGGGAGACCTTCATTGCTGTCCAGTGAGGGAGACATTAGCGTTCAGAACCATCTTATAGTGCATTAGGGAGACGTTCCTGTCTGTGCTGTGAGGGAGACATTAGCGTTCAGAACCATCTTATAGTGCATTAGGGAGACGTTCCTGTCTGTGCTGTGAGGGAGACATTAGCGTTCAGAACCATCTTACAGTGCATTAGGGAGTCATTCCTGTTGGTGCTCTGAGGGAGAGATTATCATTCTAAAACCATCTACTACTGCATTAGGGACAGGTTCCTGTTGGTGCTCTGAGGGAGAGATTATCGTTCTAAAACCATCTACTACTGCATTAGGGGGAGGTTCCTGTTGGTGCTCTGAGGGAGAGTGTATCGTTCTAAAACCATCTACTACTGCATTAGGGACAGGTTCCTGTTGGTGCTCTGAGGGAGAGATTATTGTTCTAAAACCATCTACTACTGCATTAGGAAGAGGTTCCTGTTGGTGCTCTGAGGGAGAGTTTATCGTTCTAAAAGCATCTACTACTGCATTAGGGACAGGTTCCTGTTGGTGCTCTGAGGGAGAGTTTATCATTCTAAAACCATCTACTACTGCATTAGGGACAGGTTCCTGTCTGTGCTGTGAGGGGGAGATTATTGTTCTAAAATCATTTCATACTGCAGTAGGGACAGGTTCCTGTCGGTGCTGTGAAAGACAGATTATCGTTCTAAAATCATCTCATTCTGGTATAGGGAGAGGTTCCTGCTGCTGGTGTGAGCGGTGGAGAGGTTCCTGCTGCTGGTGTGAGCGGTGAATTTCTTGCACAAAAATAAAAAGTGCATCTACAATTTCCTTTTTTTTTAAAAAAAAAGAATAATAATTTATTATTCATTTTTTTTAGTATTAATAAATAGTGCTACATAGTACATTTGTGTCCAGAATGAGTAGAGCGTCAAATAAGGGACGTGGTCATGGTGCTGCTGGTGCTGCTGGTGTTGCTGAAGCTCCTGTTGCAAGGATAGTACGTGGTCGATCTGTGCCAGCTACAGGCACAAGTGAAACACCTTCCTCAGGTAGCAGACAGAACCTTCAACGTTATATGGTAGGCCCGAATGGCGCTCAATGAATGGTGAGTCCAGAACAAGTACAGTCGATAGTAGATTGGGTGGCTGACAATGCCTCCAGTTCCTTCACATTGTCTCCGACCCGGTCCCTTGATGAAAGCTCAGAGTTGGCACCTGAACCCCATGGCCATCTGTCTTTCACCTCATTCCCTTGTAAATCAGCCAAGCAGTCTGAGCCCCAAGTCATGCAGCAGTCTCTTATGCTTTTTGATGACTCTGCTAGTGTGCTGTCCGTGGGCCATCCACATAGCCCCGCCCCAGAAGTGGAAGACATTGAGTGCACCGATTCCCACCCACTTCTGTTGCAGGATGAGGACATGGAAACACCACCGCAGCATGTCTCTGACGACGAAACACAGGTGCCAACTGCAGCTGTTTTCCTCAGTGTGCAGACTGACAAGAAGGGCAGTGGTGAAGGGTGGGTGGAAGATGATGTGGAGGATGATGAGGTCCTAGACCCCACATGGAATGAAGGTCATGTGAGTGACGTGTGCAGTTTGGAGGAAGAGGTGGTGGTCGCAGAGAGGCACCAGCACAGCAAAAGAGGAAGCAGGTTGCAAAAATGGAGCGAGCGTCCCCTAGACAGTATGCCTGCTACTACCCACCGCACCCAGGGACCTAGCACACCAAAGGCAGCTCAAAGGCGTTCCCCGGTGTGGCAGTTCTTCAGACAATGTGCTGACTACAAGACACAAGTGGTTTGCACACTGTGTAATGAGAAGCTGAAGCGAGGCACAAATGTTCTAAACCTGAGCACAACCTCCATGACCAGGCATCTAAATTCAAAGCACTTGCTGCAGTGGAATAAGTACCTCAAAATCCAAGAAAGGTCTCGGCCTCCTCCTGCTTCCTGTTCTGCTGCTGCCTCCGCCTCTTCCTTCACCTTTACAGTTCCAGTGTCACCTGCCACCCAGCAAACAGACGATGTGACAGCAATGCCACCATGTCCGCCACCGTCCCCAAGCATTTCCACACGGTCCCATGGAAGCTTACAGCTCTCCATCTCCCAAGCACTAGAGAGAAAGAGGAAGTACCCCCCTACCCACCCGTGATCCCTGGCTCTGAATTCCAGCATTTCAAAATTCCTGGCCTTTGAAATGCTGTCATTCCGTCTGGTGGACACGGACAGTTTTAAAAACCTGATAGCGGTGGCTGTCCCACAGTATGTGGTTCCCAGCCACCACTACTTTTCCAGGCGAGCCATCCCTTCCCTGCACAAACAAGTCGGGGACAAGATCAAGTGTGCACTGCGCAACGCTCTGTGGCAAGGTCCACATAACTACTGATACGTGGACCATTAAGCATGGGCAGGGACGCTATATCTCGCTAACTGCACACTGGGCAAATGTAGTGGCGGTTGGGCCTGAGGCGGCTAGCCACCGAAGATTGCAGGGCATTTCTCTTTGCCTCCTGTTGCCTCCTCCTCCTACTGCGTTTCCTCCTCCTCCTCCTCTATCACCTCCTCATCCGCTCAGCGTAACACCTTCACCACCAGCTTCAGCACATCCAGGGGGAAACGACAGCAGGCTGTTTTAAAACTGATATGTTTGGGGGATAAACCCCACACTGCGCAGCAGATGTGGACGGGCATTGAACAACAGACGGATGAGTGGTTGTTGCCAGTGAGCCTCAAGCCCGGCCTGGTGGTGTGCGATAATGGGCAAAATCTCGTAGCAGCTCTGGGCCTAGCCGGTTTGACGCACATCCCTTGCCTGGCGCATGTGCTGAATTTGGCGGTGCAGAAATTTCTAAAAAACTACCCGGATATGTCAGAGCTGCTGCAGAAAGTGTGGGCCGTCTGTGCGCGCTTTCGGCGTTCTCACCCTGCTGCTGCTCGCCTGTCTGCACTGCAGCAGAACTTCGGCCTTCCCGCTCACCGC
>BLSH010147448.1:76308-103510 GCA_018402905.1 Glandirana rugosa
AATCTCTAATTTCTGCTATCTGTCCTCAGAGCAACAGCACAGACAGCAGTAGTAAAGTAATCTATCTCAGGATGCAGGATCAGGTCTTAAAATGTCTCAAATCTGTCCCTCACGCAGTCAGCTACCTTTCCCTACACTAACCCAAGGAGCATGTGACTGCAGCACTGTGACTCCAGCTTATAAAGAGGCTGGGTCACATGATGCACTGGCCAATCACAGCCATGCCATTAGTAGGCATGGCTGTGATGGCTTCTAAGGGCAAACCAGTGAAACACTTGTTGATTGGCTGCCCTGCAGCTTCTCAACACGTGGAGTAAAATAGCAGAACCCCGGACCGAACCCGAACGATTTTTGAAATGTCCGGGTCCGGGTCCGTGCCACGGACACCCGAAAGTTCGGTACGGACCCGAACGTTACAGTCCGGGTTCGCTCAACACTAATTACGAGATTACATCCCCAAAATTCACAGAAACTCAGAGATGTCCGTTTATTAAGCAGTGATAAATTATCACTGCTCAGTAACGGACATTCTCCGAGGAGCCCGCCCAAATAGTTAATAAAATTACTAGCCCCCCTACACTATAAATGTATATATAAGCACATACACACCTTATATATACATATATATACACATACATTATATGTACACGTATATACACACATACATCATATACATGTATATGCATATATACACATATACAGGGCAGGAGGACATGGTTAATGTGTTGGGGGGTCTGAATGAGGCAGGAGGAAGTCTATAATCTTCCTCCTTCCCCGGGATTCCCTCTTCACTCCCCCAATTCTCCACCTCTGAGCTGGTGAATCGGGGAGGGTGAATTCTGACCGAGATCACCAGTGAAGTGCTCAGATCACCGCTTTATAAACTGACCGTTTCTGTGTCAGTGAATGACAGTTCTCCACTTGCAGAGATAATCGGTGAAGAACAGCTTCTCTCCCGATTATCTCTGCTTTATAAACCAAAAATGAGCTGTGATCAGCCATGATCCTTGGGATCACGGCTGATCACAGTTTTATAAAAGGACACCTAAATTTCTGCCCTTCTACATGTACAGTCAAAGTACATGCGTGTACATCAGTGTGCCTAACTTGTTTGTCACATAAGGTTGAATACATTTGTTATCTTCATTCTGTTACTGACATTGTGCACATTAACCAAGTACAGGGATTGTATCTCTATAACACTCTTTGTAATAAAAAACACTAGCTGGTATATTTGTTTTGCTAGTTGTATGCTGAAATACTCTTTGCCTGCTCGCTCTAATTACCCACTCATTAATTTGACTATACAGAAGTCAATCCTGCAATGAACAAAAGCAAAAATTGTTTTTTTTATGTCTATTTTAACTAAATAGATAAAATCCCAAATAATATGTATTGGGCTACTGTTTGGGAGTCTGAAGATACAACACACCAAGAGTTATGCCAGGTGCGCCTTTTAATCTTTGCCCAATATCACACATTTTATGGACATCTGTTTTTTTTAACAAGCAGTAAACAAGCTTCAAACTAAACCCTCACTGATATTTGCAGCTGCAGGTACACAGTTGAAATTCATCCTCATACTTTTCAGAATAATTTCCTTTGAGTGTGTTACAGAAGGGTTGCACCATACTCCTTACTGACATACTCCTTCAAAACCTTGTTCTCATTGAACACTGTTACTGTTTTATTACTGAAGCCTGATCACTCACTGTATTTCATAAAAAGTAATTTTCTCATTTTTTAAGTTTGTTTATTATGTTTTACTATGTACCATATATGGGAAAAGCTGTTTTAGGATTAATTTCACTGGTTTAGTTTGTCCCTTCAGTTAGAAAAATGCACTCGTTGAGATATGGTATTTTGCAGATTTAGCTATTTCCTTGCTCTAAAAGCAATTCTGACAAACTGCCATTGCCCTGCTCTGTTTGCACCCAACAAATTTAGATCTGTAAAAAATGCAAGAATACAGAGTTGTTGTTTTAATGTATTGTTTAAAATGCTGAATATATGCATTTAAATTGTATTGTTTGGAGAGAATAAACAATCATCCTCCAAGGCTCCAAAGCCTGCACACATGCTGTCTTGCAAGAATTGGGTGCTGGGCTGGAAAGGAGTCATCCATGCTCCGAATATGTATTGGAAGACACAGGAAGCCGCACAATGATGACTTCACAGCTTTATTCCACAAAATGTTGTCGGTGTGCGGCTGCTTCTTCCATTACATTTTGCTGTGTTCTTGAAAAAAAAACCATATACAGTATCTCATAAAAGTAAGTACACCCCTCACATTTTTGTAAATATTTTATTATATGTTTTAACGTGACAACAATGAAATTACACTTTGCTACAATGTGAGTGCACACCTTGTATAACGGTGTAAATGTGCTGACCCCTCAAAATAACTCAACACACAGCCATTAATGTCTAAACCACTGGCAACAAAAGTGAGTACACCCTTAAGTAAAAATGTCCAAATTGGGCCCAATTAGCCATTAGTCATGTGACTCTTTAGTGTTGCAAGGTCTCAGGTGTGAATGGGGAGCAGGTGTGTTAAATTTGGTGTTATCGCTCTCACTCTCTCATAATGGTCAGTGGAAGTTCAACAGTTTACCTCATGGCAAAGAACTCTCTGAGGAACTGAAAAAAAATAACTGTTGCTCTACATAAAGATGGCCTAGGCTATAAGAAGATTGCCAAGACCCTGAAACTGAGCTGCAGCAGGGTGGTCAAGACCACACAGCAGTTTAACAGAGCAGGATCCACTCAGAGCAGGCCTTGCCATGGTCGACCAAAGAAGTTGAGTGCATGTGCTCAGCATCATATCCAGAGGTTGCCTTTGGGAAATAGATATATGAGTGCTGCCAGCATTGCTGCAGAGATTAAAAGGGTGGGGGGGTCAGCCTGTCAGTGCTCAGTCCATATGCCGCACACTGAATCAAATTGGTCTGCATGGCTGTCGTCCCAGAAGGAAGCCTCTTCTAAAGATGATGCACAAGAAAGCCTGCAAAGAGTTTGCTACAGACAAGCAGACTAAGGACATGGTTTACTGGAACCATGTTCTGTGGTCTGATGAGACCAAGATAAACTTATTTGGTTCAAATGGCGTTAAGCATGTGTGGTGGCAACCTGGTGAGGAGTACAAAGACAAGTGTGTCTTGCCTACAGTTAAGCATGGTGGTGGGAGTGTCATGGTCTGGAGCTGCATGAGTGCTGCCAGCACTGGGGAGCTACAGTTCATTGAGGGAGCCATGAATTTCAACATGTACTGTGACATACTGAAGCAGAGCATGATCCCCTCCCTTCGGAGACTGGGCCACAGGGAAATGTTCCAAAATGATAATGACCCCAAACACATCTCCAAGAAGACCACTGCCTTGCTAAAGAAGCTTAGGGTAAAGGGGATGGACTGGCCAAGCATGTCTCCAGTCCTAAACCCTATTGAGCATCTGTGGGACGTCCTCAAATGGAAGGTGGAGGAGCGCAAGGTCTCTAGCAACCACCAGCTCTGTTATGTCATCATGGAGGAGTGGAAGAGGACTTCAGTGGCAACCTGTGAAGCTCTGGTGAACTTCATGCCCAAGCGGTTAAGGCAGTGCTAGAAAATAATAGTGGCCACACAAAATATTGACACTTTGGGCCCAATTTGGACATTTTCACTTAGGGGTGTACTCACTTTTGTTGTCAGCAGTTTGGACATTAATAGTGTGTTGAGTTATTTAAACTGTTATACAAGCTGTACACTCACTACTTTACATTGTAGCAAAGTGTAATTTCTTCAGTGTTGTCACATGAATAGATATAATAAAATATTTACAAAAATGTGAGGGGTGTACTTACTTTTGTGAGATACTGTATATTTATACAGGCTAATTAGTACTTATAATTATGCAATGTGCTTACACAGCTAATTTTTACATTGCATGCTTTGCTGGATTCAAGAAAACATTTTAGCTTTTCATTTTCTAAAGTGTCAGTTAAAGTTAAAATCTTGATGGGAGGCCCTCTCTTTGTGGCACCTGACATTATCAATTGGGGCAATACTGTCATTGTTCTTAATATAAAATATGCTTACCATTGTCTATGAGAGCAATTTTTTTACATTTTTTGCACACTTGTGTAAATCTGCATTTTTTACTAGAAAATATGTTAAATTCCAAAATATTATATGTTTTCTAAAAGTAGAGGCTCTGTACAAGGTGGCAGGTTACATTTTTTTAATGTCACATGATATTTGAGCAACTGTTTATCAAGTGCATCTTTTTATGAAAACAATACACTTAAATTAATTTTGATAAACTTAAAAACCATATCATATCCATTTTTTAGTAAAATAAAAAATAACAAACATGTCAAGCCTTAAAATTGAGAGTGTTTGTAAAATGGTGAAAAATTCTGGTACCCAAAATTTCCCATGGGCGACAAATTGAATGGGAATTATGAAAATAGAATTGTTGCTCTTGCTGACATTCGCAGTGATACCTCAAATGTGTAGCACAATGTGCACTCGCATGCATGAGTGCATGACAGGAGTGCTTTTATTTTGTGCTATTACAAATTTATCTTTTTAACACTTTTACTTTTTAATTTAACTTTTATTTAACAAGCATCGCATGTGAAACCATGGGCGGGTGACAGGTCCTCTTTATGGAGACATACAGGGTCTATTAGACCCACAATGTCTCCCTTGCCCTCCACTTTAGCTAATCAAGCAAAGTTGTGCTTGTTTAGCTGCTTCCTCACTAGCAGGGTAATAACAGCTTTGAACCCTGAAGTGACATTATACATGTTGCTTGTGGGTTCAATCAGTACAGAGGAGATCAGAGAGCCTCGCCCCAAAAAATTGGTTTTAACATTTTACCATAGTGCTGAGCTCCCTGGAGCAATGGAAGAGCCTTGGAACCACTACAGCTGGGAAGGGGGGCATCTTCTTGGTACTGTAAAAGGGATCAAGCAGCTCTATACCTGCCTTGATCACTTTTACATGAAAGATAAACATTGACTTAAAAAAACAACACCAAGCTCATGGCAGCAGTGGCAGCTTGGTTTAACCCCTCATCTACCAGGCTGTTTATAAATGTATCTTGGTACACAAGGGATTAATCAAGGACAGTTAGGAGGAGAGGTGGCCACATGGGCATTACACTATTCTCCAGATGTAGTTAATGAAAATGCACCTTTTTTGCCAACTGTACTGTAGTGCACCTGTATTGCACCTCAATGCTGCTATGTGTTGAGCATTGGCAACTACTGTACAGTGCTCACAATTAATGGCACCACAACACACTTCACATAGAGCCATTTACTGACATGTGTTGATATAACAAGGGTTTTAGCTACTAAAAAAAAAAAAAATAGGTGTGCTTGGACCTTTAAACAGAGTTTTTGACACTGTAGCATGTTTTTTTTTTAAAATAATATTTATTGGGTATTTTGCAATACAAAGCATGAAAATCATTTACAATGAATGACAATTGAAACAGCACAATGAGGTAACATAGTATTGACTGATGAAGTACGAGTATAACAATTCAGAGGTTTACCATCCATTGGGTAGGGGTGGGGAGGGGAAGGTAGGCAAAGGTAAGGGGAGAGAGACGGGTAGGTGGGTGAGGGTAGGGGGGGGGTGTCCAAGTACAGGTCCGACCACATGGTGGGTTGAATTTGGTTTAGGCGCTCATGTGTCTATTAGGTTGCGGTCGTCCAAAGATCTAGGGCTGTTGCTTGATCCTTTGTCACAGTTCAGCTGACTTTGGTATATCGTCTGAATGTATGACACTGTGGGGTCCTTTTGTGTATCCTAGCGGTGCTTCTGAGTCTTAGGGTTTACAGAGGTTACAGGTATGTTAGAAGCGATGGATGGCCTGAGTCTTTGTGGTGGAAGATAATCCATATAGCGATTCCACTTTCTGTGGTAGTTGTGAGTCTGGTTTTGATGTAGATGAGAGGGAGCATTGTGCTGAAGTGATAGATCTAACCGTTCTTTTTCCATCAGTGCCAATAGTTCCTGATGGACCGAGCTTATGGTGGGGGGAGAGGGTAAAATCTATTGCCTGAGTGTGGCTCTTCTGGCTATCATGTAGCATGTTGTAAGCCATGGTAGGTTTTCCTGTATAGCTCTCAGCTGGTGTGCTGGAAGAGGTGCCGTAGGGGAGTGGTAGGAGCCAAATAGAAGTAGGTAGAGGTTTTTATAGGGTCGTAGGCCGGTTACTGTTGCTACCAACCTTTTGACATCATCCTAAAATTGTGTAATGTTCGGGCATGACCACAGTTTGTGTAGTAAGGATGGTCTATGTTCATTGCACCAGTGACAGATCTGGTAGTGAGGGTCCGTTTCTCGCCCCCGATATGGGACGTGTGTGCGATGCATGATTTTGAACTGTTGCTCTCGCTAGAACTTGTTGGTGATGAATGATCTCGTTATGTTGTAGCCCTTGAGTATGTGGTGAGATGCTTCTTGAGATTGTAAGACTTTATTCTATGTTGATAATAGACAGCCCTTTAGGGGTTTGGCCATGGAGGAAGACAGTGGCTTATATAGGTGTGCGATTTTAAAGGCAGTCAGGTCAATGAGCGAGTCTATAAGAGAGATCTCGAAGCGTTTATTTGTTCTGGGGCATAACTTGCTGATAAAGCTAAGGGCTTGGCAAATATAGAGGTGCTGATGGGGAGGTATGTTGTACTTGCTGGCAATAGTCTGGAGAGTTAGGGGGGATCCCATTTTAGCATCGTACAGTTGAAAGAAGTGGGTCAGGCCCTTCGTTGCCCAGCTGGCAAAAATCGAATGGTGAGAAGCCTGAGAGAAGAGGGGGTGACCCAGGATCGGCAAGTGTCTGGATATTTGCGGGGAGACTCCCAGTTTTCTTCTTGTTTCCCTCCAGGCCAGTATTGTGTCTCTAATGAGTAGGTTGTGCTTTAAGGTAGCCGGGAGATTTTTTGGTTCACAGTGGAGCAAGGCTGCTAGATCAAGGGGGGCAATCATTTGCGTCTCTAGCTCAAAGTTTGAATAGTGGGAGTTATGAGATATCCAATCCAGGCCTGATCTCAAGAGGCAAGACATATTGTAAAGTCGTGTGTTTGGTAGATTTGTCCCTCCCTCATGTTTGGGGAGGAATAGCTTTTGAAGCGAGGTTTTCGACCGTGCCAAATAAACTTGGATAGGGCCTTATGGAGTTTTTGTATGTCTAGATGTTTCAATAGCAGGGGGATGGTTTGTAATGGATAGAGTAGTTTAGGGAAGGACACCATTTTGTAAAGGGGGCAGCAACCAAAAAAGGAGAGGGGTAGTTTGGACCAGGAGTCTAGCTGGGCGATGATCTTGGATATTACTGGGGGAAAGTTGAGATGGTAGAGGGAATGCGGGGTTCTGCCAATCTTTATGCCCAGGTATGTAATATGTGTCTTGGCTATTTGGAAAGGAGAATTGATTGTCCAAGCCGGGAAGTGGGAGCACTTCGCTTTTTGCAAAGTTTATTTTGAGCCCTGAACATTTCCTGAATTGTGTGAAGATTTGTTGGATACATGGGATATCAATCTGGGGTGTAGAGGTGAAGATTAAGATATCATCCGCGAACATCGCTGTTCTGGTTTTGGCGTTGCCTATTTTAATCCCGTGTAACTTGGGGTGGGTCAGAAGGTATTTAGATAGGGGTTCAAGAGCAAGGTTAAATAGCAGGGGTGATAGAGGGCAGCCCTGTCTCATGCCTTTGTGGAGCGGAATTTTGTTTGAGATGGTCCCAGCCGCTATGACTTGGGCTGTTGGGTTTGCGTACATGGTGGAAATAGGGTGGAGGAAGGGACCCGCAAAACCAAACCTCTTGAGGACCAGCCGCAGCCAACGGAAACTAACGTTGTCAAATGCTTTTTCAGCATCAAGTGTTATTATAGCGTTTTCCGAGGTCGGGTCAGTCCCCGCAAGGTCCAGCACCGCGAGTACCCTCCTAATATTGGATACCGCAGAGCGGCCCTGTGTGAAGCCTGCTTGGACCGGGTTTATAATGCCGGGCATAATGGTAGCCAGTCTGTTGGCCATAATCTTAGAAAGTAGTTTGGAGTCCAGGTTTAGTAGGGAGATTGGACGGTAGGAGCTGGGGTCCGTGGGATTTTTGTCTTTCTTGGGTATCAGCTTTATATGGGCCTGGTATCCGGAAGGGAGGTAGGGGCGCCCTCTAATATATGTTGGAAGATTTTAGTCAGAGTGGGGGCTAGTATGTCTGCGTTCAATTTGTAAAACTCTGAAGTGAAGCAATCTGGGCCTGGGGCTTTCCCTGGTGATAGGGATTTGATCGCTGCTTTGACTTCAGCCGTGGTGATCTGAGCGTTTAGACTGTCCAGCTGTGATTCATTCACTGAGGGAAGGGAGAGTTGGTCTAAGAATTTTAATGCTGCCTGCTCATCGATGGGGTCCTGACCGTAAAGGGCTGCGTAATATTGTTCCAAAATGGTGTTAATCCCTTTTGGTGACGAAATCAGCTCCCCGTTGGTGCTTTTGAGGGCTGCTATATGAGAGGGGGCATAGATTCCCTTGCATAGGCGGGCTAATAACTTCCCCGGTTTATTTCCGAATTTATGGAAACTTAGGTCTGAGATTGACTTGTGTAATTTTTCCTGTTCCTCTGCCCATGAGTCAAAATGCGATTTGGCTGTGGACCATTGCGCCCTGTGTTCAGGGGAGTTTGAGAGATTCAAGCATGCTTGTGCTGTCCTCAATGCAGAGCTAGCTGCTGCATATTTTTTCTTGACTCGTCTTTTGTGGGCAGTATAAAAGGAAATAATCTGGCCCCTGAGGGCCGTCTTGCCTGCCTCCCAAAGAAGGCTTGGGTTTGTGAGGTGTTCTCGGTTATTGTCTAAATAGTCGTCCCAGGTGTGTTGTAGAGTCTTGCGAAGGGGTCGATTTTGTGCTAAATAAGAGGGGAATCTCCATATCCTTAAAGGAGTCTGAGGACCCAAGCCCGAGATCTCTATTGATATGGGGGCATGGTCCAAGATTGCTATTGCTTGGATGGTGGGGTCGGTCGTGTAATTGGCTAGTTCTGGATTGGCAAGGATGTAGTCGATCCTAGATAGGGTGTTGTGAGGGGGGAGAAAAAAGTGAATTCCCTGCCTGTGGGATTGGCCCTCCTCCAGAGGTCTATGAGGTTCAGATCCTCTACGAATCTGGCTAGGGGGGTGGTGGTAGGTGGTGATCGTGTGGGGGTAGTGGATTTGTCTTCCGATGGGTCAAGTGCCTGATTGAAATCGCCTCCTATCAAGAGGGGGAGATGGAGGTGAGGAGCCAATGTCGATATTAAGTGTTGGAAGAAGGATTTGGTGGGAGTGTTGGGAGCGTAGACATTGCAGAGTGCCCACTCGTGGGTACCTGTTTTTAGGTTAGCTATGAGGATACGGCCATCATCATCTGTGTATGGAGGTTAGTTCACAGGGAAGGGATTTATGTATGAGCAATAGCACTCCAGCTCTACCTTTAACAGCTGAGGAACCCGCTATTTGACCCACCCAAAGCTTTTGCATGCGATGGAAATCTGTAGATGTTAGGTGAGTTTCTTGCAGTATTGCAATGTCAGCCTTTAGGCGCTTAAGGTGTCTAAGGACTGCCATTCGTTTCTGGGGCGAGTGCAGGCCCTTCACGTTCCATGACACCACTTTCACGTTATGGGCGTATGGAAGGAGAGGGGGTATTGTATGGAATTAAAGCTCATGTGTGAGCGTAAGAGAAGGGCACTGGGTAGTAGGGAGCGGTCTTTCTCTACAGAGCGTTGGTCTAGGATTGTCTTGCGTGGGGGTGTCCCAAGAGGGGTCAGGTGAGATAAACAGGTTGGAGTAAGTTGTGGGAGTCTGTACTTCTCTTTTTTCCC
Source organism: Glandirana rugosa (assembly GCA_018402905.1). Taxonomy (NCBI): domain Eukaryota; kingdom Metazoa; phylum Chordata; class Amphibia; order Anura; family Ranidae; genus Glandirana; species Glandirana rugosa. The sequence goes on from BLSH010147448.1 coordinate 86,163, forward strand.
CATGTGGGTGTGTTAAGCTTGGGACAGCCTTACCGGGAGAGCAAGAAGTTCGCTCGCTGCGTAGAGATTCATTTTCCATCCGTGGGGGGGCTCCCCGACATGATGAAAGTAGGTGGGTTTTTCCACATAGCTTCAGCAGGTAAATGTCTAGCTCTTGGTCTCATTACTAATCGTTGACATCATAGTTTAAGGGTTAGATAGAAGGCTGGGAAGTGTACAGTCTGTGGTGACGATTGGAGGCTGAGATGGGGGGAGGCAGTGGAGATCAGGATGCTAGAGTTGAGATAGTAAAGTTGCCACCGGGGTGGAGGTGGAGGTGATCATGGATCGTTTCAGGTATTGTCAAGTATGTCTAGCGGCAAGGAGTGTTCGGTCTTGACAATAGGTAAACTTGTGGGTTATGGGTAGGTAGGGCAGTTGGGGTTGCCTCCTTCTTTGGGAGAGACAGTACTCGAGTAGATTATTCCATGTTCATCACTTTGGAGCGGCGTTGTCGTTTTGGAGGGTCTTTCCTGGGGCTGTGTTGGTCTCTAGGTGCCTGTGATCGTGGAGAGGACGTGGCCTCCGCGGTGTCCATCGGAATATGGAGGTACTCTTGCATGTAGTGGAGTGCCTCATCCGGGTGTGTGAAGGACTTTTGGTCACCTTGTTGGTTGGTGAAGCGGAGGGTTGCAGGGTAGGACAATGAGAATTTAATTCCCTTCTGATAGAGTGTCTGGCATATCGGTTGAAAGGCTTTTCTGCGTCGTGATACTTCTTGAGAGTAGTCTGCGAACAGTAGTAGTTTGTGCCCGTCAATCTGAAGGGATTTGGCGTTGCGGTAGGAGCTCAGGATCAGGGATTTGTCCATATAGTTCAGGTAACGGACAATAATAGGCCGGGGTGTGCGCCTGTCATTTGATAGAGTTCCAAGGCGGTGGGCTCTTTCTACCACACAGAGCGAGGTAATTCCTAGCGCATTGGGTATTCATTTAGAGCAGAGATCGTATAGTGAGTCGGTGTTGTATGATTCCGGTAGGCCCACAATTCTCAGGTTGTTGCGTCTTGATCGGTTTTCCAGATCGTCTAGTTTTTCCAGCACATATTGCTGCATGTTTAGCGTCTGCTGTTCAAATGATCTTGCACTCTGCAATTCGTTGTCTATGTCTGATATGCGGGATTCGAGATCATTTAGACGTCTTGAGTGATCTCCGACCTCCTTGCGTAGCTGAGCTATCCCATTCGCTACTGCATTGTCCACTGCAGCAATTATAGTCGGGAGTATCAGGGCTGCTACAGCCTGTGCCAGGCCTGCATATTGGTCCTCTGCGATCGTTAAAGCAGGAACGATCGTGGCAGGAGGAACAAAGGTAGTGGAGGAGGTGGCAGCGTTCGTGTAGAGGTGATCGTTCTGTGGGAGAGGAACGTTCGTGGTGGATTGAACAAACGGGGTGCTTGCCGAACCTGCGGATGTAGGAGGCTGAGGTGCGGCCGCCATGCTGGTCTCCCTCGGTAGTGTCGAGGCTGGGTCCTGGCGTGCTCCTTGCTCCGCTTGCTGGGGGCCGTGGAGGACGAATCTATCCATGCCCGGGGGGATTCCTCAGCGGTGGATGGTGAAGGAATCGCTGTGGATGGGCGCGGGCTGGGTTTTTAAGCCGGTAAAAGAGCAATCTGCATGGAGGAGCTGTCTCGTGCTTCCTCACATGAAGGTGCCGGAACTGGAAGTTGTAGCATGTTTTTGAGAATTACAAACTTAAGCTGTCCTGTCAGTTTTTTTGCAGGAGAAATTTACAGCCTCAGGAACTCTGTAAGGAAGGCATGTTGGGTTTTAGACTTCTGAATGGGTAGGCTGCACCAAAAACTCTGAGAGCAATAAATGTATTCACCAATAGAGAGGAGGGCTGGGTTGTACCAATAGGATACACCATAGCCTTTAAACAAATGCTCTTTGCTTCACATAGAAAGTTGGTGGAGAGCTGTGACTAATGAAGATCCAGAAGTCTTCTCCAATGCATTAGACATCTCTTCTAGTCTGGTGATTTTAATGCGGGTTATTATCCAAATCAGCTACCACTACTCTAACTTTGAATGATGCAGTATTAGATCTGTGCTATCTATAGATGTACACTGATTTGTATGTTTAATGTGAAATACAACACAGATTACTCCAGTACACATGCTATTCAAAATATAAAAGGCCAGGGAAAGAGGCCAAGCCAGTTTCAGCAGTGGCGACAACAAGACTGGCAGCAGCAATCCATGAGTGCTGTTTCATTTATCATTATTATTCATTGAATTATTTTTCTCAGATTGGTGACTGCACAACCAAGTAATTCAAATGTTGTCACAACCCACAATCAGGCTGGCTCATATCCCAAATTGCAGCATGACTGATGACTTATACATGTCCACAAAGGAGACATTTACTTGAATCCAGGACACCTCTCAATTCTGTTCCACCTAGTCTTCAGTCTTCACTATCTAGACACAATCTAGGTATTGCAAGCAGTGTCTTTCCTGTTCTGTCTGACAACCACACAATGGGAGTACCAAATCAGGGGATATACATTAGGATGACACAGTATAGCTGGAGCATTCTATGTTTCCATTACTGATGATCTTGACATATCAACTTTGTCTGTTTTAGTCTGTTACTGTATAACATTATATTACTGTGGTTATCAGATCTGTTGTCTTCTTTGACAATACTATCAACTCCTATTTGATACTGCATCTACTTAAAAAAATAAAACAATCTACAAGTATTTACAGTATATGTGTACATATCTGTGTATCTTTTCATGTGTCATCATTGCTGCTATTAGCTTGCACTCCAAAGATTCCATTACATCACTTTCCTATTTGGACCCTAAGTTTACAGGAATATCACCCAACAGCCAAGCAAGATTACATTTCACTAGGCTTCCTCTAAACTTGGTGAATGCTAAAATAGTCATATTGCCACCATAAATACACTTTACCCCACAGACTAAGCAAGGAGTAGGAAGACTAAGGAGCACCAAATCCCTAAGTGTCTTGCACAGTCTTGAGCAAAGTAATTCCCCACCCACAGTGGGTGGCACATTTTCCGTGTAACAGGCCCAGATTTAAAATGTTTAACTTAAAATATTTACATAAAATCACACAATGGATTAGATCTTTATATTTTTTTGAAAATTTGAAGCAGACACTTAAAAGCTCTATGCAGAAATAAAAAAATAAATTTTATGGTATATCCATCAGACTGCGTACATTTACAGTAGTGAGAATGTTAAATAGGGAACACAATAGTTTCTAACCTACTTTCAAGAAGAAATAATTCATTTTCAATGCTGACAATGTGAAATGAACCCTAGAACCAAGTGACTTCCCTTTCCCCTTCAAGTCTTGGTTGATCCACAGCTGACAGATTAGTACTTTGCTAAAGCCCTGTGTCATACAGTACATGGCAGGACTCTTTCTAGCAGACAATCCCCTAACATTAATTCTAGACAACAGAGCATCAATGCACAGACATGTATTGCACAGCTACTGCTTTATCCTCTTTATCCAGCTGTAAAATTGTGCTGGCACACAATCCCTTTCCGTGCATTTTTCATTCTGTCCTTTCTGCAAATTTTGTAAAATTTGATACATACAATGTCAATTCTTGCCTTACATTAAATCTCAGGCTTTTACTTAGAATCTTATTACAGAACTTTCCTGAAACAATGCAACATGTAGATTTATATCGCAAATCTGTTTGAGCTACTAACCCTGATTTTTAAACTACAGAAATAAATTAGCATTGTATGTAGTGAGACATTGTTTCTTCACTGTAGATTGCACTTTTAATAATTCTGTTAAAAACATTTTAAAGTGCTAACTTGTAAATGAAAAGATTATGCAGTGGGTTGATGTGTACATATTCTTGTTTTAATGTGGATATTGAAAAGAACATTTGAGTCTTTATATTAGAGGTGCAAGGCTTAATAAACTACAAACATATTACAGTATTGTTTCTTTATACTCGTCACACATTAAAATTATTTATTCACGCAATTGAAAAGCAAGAGTCTGAACAACAAAAAAAAAAAGATCGGTTTAACCATATCTGAACTCCAGTGGAATGATTACATTTTAATAACATAATATATTGCAATTATTAATACAATTATGCATTGCTTTTGCAGCTGTAACAGCAAGGACACCCTACTGGATACCTCAGTTTTGCACAGAAAGTTTTCTCTGATATAGAGTTAAAAAGTGGCAAGCAGTTTTTCGATTTATAATATATACATTTTAGAGGAGCAATTCATAACAAGTGCACAAATCAAATAAATTCCCCAGGACTAAGTTTTGCTTACAGCAAAAGTGACCTTACTTAAAAACCTTTTTCTAAATTAATCATTACCTGCTTTGGGCCATGAAAGGTTGTCAAACCCCAAAACCTAAAGTGATAATAACACTCACATAAATCCACTGAAATGGCTAGAGACTTAAGTCTGAGCCCTCCCAATACAGAAAACAGTGACATAATTAAGGTGGTACTCAGTAATTCATAGACTTCAAACAGGATGTTACAAGACTGGTTGCATTGCAAGAGTAGTGGGCTAGTGGCTACTGGTTTGAAAAGGAAAAGAAGGCAATGCGCACATGCAAAAATGTGAATTAGCCTATATCTTGAAGTGAAAGATTGCACTTTGTTTATCTCCCTTATATTACATTGATACCCTTTGATTATACAAATCCTAAACCCCAATTGAAATTTCAAGCTACATTATCTAAATACATTCCAGGTATATCAAAAGAAAATGTGTGCAAAATCTTACAGTTTCCATTCTTTAAGAACAATAATAGCCTGAGTAATACAGTCTGTCCCCTGCCAGCATGCAACAAGGGTCGTTGTTATCTGTGGGGAAGCAGTGGTCTCTCTGCAGAAGTTTGACATGTCCCCTACTGAGTCAGAGATAGAGCTCTCAATCATTAAAGCTTATGCTCCCTGCTAATTGGAGAGCTCAACTTTTTTATTTAGTAGGTCTGTGGGGGCCTCTCTAGGGATCCCGCTGCTTTCATACATAGAGCAAATTTACCTCTTTAGCATATTCTGACAGGGGACAGGATTTTCCACTCAAGATGCTATTGCAAATATGGCTATTTGCTAAAGAAAACAAACCTTATAATAATGTCCACCTTTTATGATGCATGTGGGTTATATTTAGATAATTTCAATTAAAAATGTCAATTGGGTTATAAGGCAATCAGCAAGATAAATAGCTGTTATTCTATTGAAGTGTTTTGCAACCTTTTTTTTTAGTTAAGGCATCCTTTACACAATCTCAGTTTAGTTTTACATGGAAGGTCTAGCACTATAATTATTGCTCTTGCTTTGATGTTTGTGGTGATACCTCACATGTGTGGTGTGAACACCGTTTACATATGCAGGCACGACCTATATATGCATTCCCTTCTGCGTGCGAGCACAAGTGGATGGAGGCACTTTAAATTGTTTTATTATTATTATTATTAACCTCCCTGGCAGTTTTGATTATTTCAGATTTTTGGTGCTGAAAGTGGTACATTATTTTGCATGGAATTTTGGCGTTTTATATTGTAGGCCTGTAATTCTTAGTAATAACTCACTTAAATCTGTCCAAACAAGAGTCTAGTAGACATCCCAGGTATGAAAAAGTTTGAAATATGAAATCATAAATTATAATATAATAAATAACTAAAAATAATTATCAAAAATAATAACGTAATAGTAATAAAATGTATTCAATAATGTAATCAAACCAAAAACACTGAAATTTGCTCAGTTGCAGAATTGTCGCTGTCGTCACTTTCAGTGCCTGATGATAAATTTCCCCAAAAATCAGTATCACTCAATTCTGCAAATGATTCTTATTTACTATCTGTGTTTTCTAGCTGATCAAAATCCTCTTTTGACGTAAAGGGATGTTTTTTGGTTGCCATGGACATTCTCAAGTTTCCAGGCAGAAAGAATGACATATATAATATAAAAGTGCATGCAGGGCACTGGGCAAACCACTAGGGACAAAGGGGATGTGAAATGATTTCATACAGCAATGTAATCTTACAGGTTACAGTGTGCTGTATGTGTACTGTGTGTTTCACTTTTTGAATTTGCCACCGGTCTCCGCCCCCCATGCGACACGACACTCGCAAGGAATGGAGCCCGGCACACAGAGGCATCGGGCGGCGGACACAGCCCGCAGACACGGCGGGGGACATCGCTGGATCCAGGGGACAAGGTAAGTAATGCTGCCTTGGATCCAGTGATGCAATCCCGAGTGTGGCTCGGGGTTACCGCTAATGGTACTGAAATTCCACCCCGAGCCACACTAGGGAATACCGCCAGGAAGGTTAACTACTTGCCATCTGGGCCTTTCTTGAACTTTGCTCCTACATGTATAAATCAACTTTATTTTGCTTGAAAATTACTTAGAACCCCCAAATATTATATATTTTTTGGCAGAGACCCTAAAGAATAAAATGGTTGGTGTTGCAACCCTAAGATTTGCCCATTTTTTGTATAATCTGAAAGATGATGTTATGCTGAGTAAATAGATACCTAACATATCATGCTTTAAAATTGTGTCTGCCCATGAAATGGTGGCAAACTATGGTGGTTAAATGACGTTTTAAACAACTTTACAGGTTACCAGTTTAGAGTTTCACAGGAGGGCTGGTGCTAGAAATATTGCTCTGACTCTGACGATTGTGACAGTACCTCACATGTGTGATTCGATCACTAGTTACATATACGTGCTGGAGTAACATATGCAAACTTTGCATGAAAGCATGGTGGGATGGGGGCGCTTTAAATTTTTTTATTATTATTTATTTGTTTAATACAAAAATATATTTTTTTACACATTTTTTGTACTAACATCCCTTGTGATAGCATGGGCCATGACAGGTCCTCTTTATGGAGAGATTTGGGGTCCCCAAATCTCTCCTCTGGCCTTCCATGTAGCCGCTTAGACACAGATCGGTCTGATCGGCTATTTACCTGGCCATTGCTGGCCAGGTAAACAAAGGGGTCGAACTGCAAGTGACAAACTACTCGTTGCTCCCAGTTTCTGGGGTTACAGAGAGAGGGGAATGATATCTGTTCCTCTCTCTCTGTACAGGGCAGCCATCGCCACTGGCCGCATCACTCTTGGCATCCGCAATGGGAACGCAGAACCTGGGAGAGGCAGCAGTGGTGGGGGGGTGCTAATTAGCCACTCAGATCACTTTTGTCAGATAGGGAATCACCCTCTGAAGAGATCAATACCAGGATGATGCCTGTAGGGGCAGGCATCATCCCGGTATAACCACTGAAACCAGAGGACATCCATATACGCCCTGCCAGCGGGAAGTGGTTCATTTTTATTTTTTTATTTTTACACTGTCCCTTTAATTTTTTTAATTCCTTTTATTCCTATCGCAAGAAATGTAGACATTCCTTGTGAAAGAAATAAGGCATGGCAGGTCCTCTTTAGGGAGAGATCTGGGGTCTTATAGACTCTACCCTAGAAAGCAAGAGATAAACAAAAAGAATTGATCTCTACTTTCCAGGAGGAAAAAATGGCTATGTTTACATCTGCCAGAGCTGTAAGTGACATCATGATGTCACTTCTGGCCTCCCTGGGTCAGAGAAATGGGGACCATCTGGTCCTCAGCCAGCTCTGTGGTAACCCAGCAGCACCGTTGGATCAAATTTCTAGTGATTGCATGGAAGAGCCTGGAGAGGCACCGATGGTTGGCGGGGGTGTCCCTTTCCGCTGTTTGTGAAAGTAATCCAGCGGCTAATAAGCAGCTAGGATGGATTTTACATTGTAGAGAATCAATGGCTGAAAAAAGATATCTGGATGATGCCTGTAGCTGCAGGCATCTTGCAGCTATTCACTCAAAGTCTACAACATCATATGATGTCATGTGGGCAGGAGGTGGTTAAAGAGCTTGTAGAAATATAATAGATCATCATACATTGTGCACTTTATAAGTTTGATTTTCATCTTTACTTTCAATGGTGAATCCTAAATTATTATAGAAACCTCTGAATTATAAGACTGGAGATAAGCAGATTAGAATAAAAGTGAAACAATCACCCATGGGGCCAATCAGAATTCTTGCTTAGTTTTATATAGGTTGATATTGATTGCTATTCACAAGAGCTCCACTTGTGTTCTAATTATCTTTTCTGCTGTATTTAGAAATCTACCTTACAAACCATGTTTTTCTATATACCCTGGATTTGATTTTTGGTTTCTTACAAGGATCCATAAAAGCCTGCAGGAGCACGTTTTCCTGAGTGATATACAACACTCAGCAATAATGTAACATGATGTTTCATTATTTAATCGCCTCCCACGCGATTGGCTCTGAACTACTCTGGCAGAGGGACTGCGGGTCTCTGATTGGCTCGATTTATTATAAACACAAGACTCAGCAGTAAATGAAAACTCATTTCTTTGTGTTTCAAATGAAAATAAAGCAAAAAAGGGCAAAACCACAATTTGGCAGCAGAAACTGTATGTCCTCTATTTAGCCATTTTATATAGTAACACGGTATATCTCAGTGTGCAGATTAAACAAACACAGTATGTGACAACCGCAGACTAGCAAGATTAGCTGGGGAATGTGTAGCACATTTATTTTTGTTTCTCTAGAATTAGTTTGTGACTCATGCTGCCTGGAATCTGGCCATTTTCAGGTCTGTCAATGATTTCTGTGCTCTGACTTCTGTGCTGCTTTGTGTGTCTGTCAGCAATGATGATTTTCTAACTTTTCCTAAAATCTAAAATGCTGAATATTAAGTAATGCAAGATTTTCCTATTGGCATGTGTCCAGCAGGGCTAGCAAGCGCTATTAGCACCTTCTGTGTCACAATCAATATCAATGTCAGAGGGCTTCCTGTCCTGGCTTCAGGGGTTGTTAACAGAGATGTGAGAGAGGAGGAGGGAAGGCTGGGCAATGTCTTGATTTACTTTCAATAAAGCACCATGTTAAGGCCTTAAAGCTTTGGCTTCACACATGTTTGTTATGGTTGAGAAAGCTTTATTACATGAGAATTTCAAACAGAGCAAATTTATTAAGCACATAGAGCATAGGCAGAGTCTTAGCTTAGCAAGATATAAGGAAATCTCAATAATTTAAATGCACTTCCCATTTCTAAAATTATTCCCATCCTCAGAAACATAACACATTAACTGTAATAACCCAAGGAAACCAGTTGGTTTAGGTTGCCATGAGTTATTACAGTTAGGGTGTTATGTTCAATATTATTTTATTATATAATATAATATACTATTATTATTATTAGTATTATTATTATTATTTTTATTACATTATTGTATTTTCCAAAATAGAATTTTTAATTGATTGTTATAGTTTACTAAGAAAAAAACCTCAGACTTTTACACAATTCTGTGGTAACAGCCATTTTAGGTTCACACCCTAAGCCAGCCTTTCTCAACTTTTTCAACCCAGAACCTTTGAAATAACTTTACAATCTCAGGAAACCCCTGCTAAAAATGACTAGATCTAGAACTCATGATACATTAATAAAATGGTCAGTGGGAATAATACTCATTACACTTGTGATCAATGGGAAGAACCTCCCAAAGATAGCTATACAAAACAATGGGGTCTGTGGGAATTTATCTGAGAGGCAGAAAGTTCTCATTGCTCAAGGAACCTCTAGCAACAACCACTGGAGGAACCTTAGGGTTCCATGGAAGCCTGGAGGGGAAACCCTGCTCTATGTAGTGTGCTCAATCCAGGATGCTTCCTCTAACACAAACAGGAACTTACTAAAAAGCATACTTGACACTGTTATATTTAGTGCCTCTTAGGCTTGCATAGCCAGTACTTACACTGCTCCAATTCAGCTCACCCCATGACAAGGCATTAATAAAAGACAGTTCTACCAGTGCTATAATACTCCTCACCACAGGGCAGAGCAATACCAGGAGCCATTCCTACAACTGCACTCCACTCACTCCATAACAGGGCATTAAAAGGAGACAGACCACTGCTGCAATACTGCTCACCCTAGGACAGGGCATTACCAGAAGGCAGACCAACCACTGCCCCAACATTATTTACCCAAGAACATGTCATTACCACGAGACAGTAGTACCAGTGCTGCCACCCTGCTCAACCCATAATGGGGAATTACCAAGAGACTGTCCCGCCAGTACTCCAATATTGCTCACTGCAGGACAGAGCAATACCTGGAGTTAATCTCACCACTGCTCCATAAAACTCACCACAGAACAAAGCATTACTAGGAAGCAGTCTTTCCACTACTCCAAGTACATATATATTCAGCATGCCAACAGAACTTTTCATTCCTCTCAGAGGGACTCATTTGGGAGTACTATAGGTTCCCATGACAGAAAATCACCAGATCTGGTTGATTCACCCCAAATTAAACTTAGCTTACAACTTTATTTACAAAACTCAACAGTCTCTGTATTCTTCCTCTTTCTTATTAAAGTTTACTGAAACAATTTCCTATTTAAAAGCAAAACATAGCCTTGCAGTAAAACCGCAGGACAATGTCACAGCCAGTAACAATCTCTTTGTAATTTAGACTTTTCTTTCCTCATTGTAGACACTTTCTCTCTCCAAGGGTAATATTTTCCCCTGGGCAAACGAGGCTAATGATATTGTGCTCCCCCAGGATTGAGGGTGCACTGATTAGTGGTTACATGGTGATTTCTCTTAGTCCTCTGCTCAGAGAATAAGATGTCCACACTTCTCCCAGCTACCACACAGCTCCAACCTACAAATCTCTCTCTCCATTGTGCACCCTCTTTCCTCATTGGAAAAGAGCACACCAACCACCATTGAGAGCATCCGGTTACTATACACTGCTCCAGAGAGACCCCTTAAAGGAGCCCTAACATTTTTACTTTACAAATAAGTTTTACATTATTTTGTTGAAGATAGGTGTAAAGTTATGTTTAGCATAATTAAAGTAAAATGATTGTTACTATTAATAAGAAAATGCATTTGCCAAGGAGGAATTTGACCTGGATTGGGCCTGTTCACTGAAGAGGGAAAGTTTAAAATTTTGGGTACACATACAGTTGTGGAAAATCGGGTAGGGATCATGCGTTGATGCATATCCTCCCTGAGCAAAGGGCATAGCACAGCATATGATTTGCTGCTGGATGCATATCTGACCGTGAAGTCTGTAGTAAATATAGAGTTGATAAATGCGATGGTACGTAAGGGGCCTTTGATGCCACAATGATTGATTGACATGACATATAAGACTCCTAGTCAGGTTACAATAATGTAGCACCAAACAAAACATGGGAAATCTTGAGGCATGGTTGCTTCTTAGGTCTCCAGCTTCCCAATCCCATGCAAGGAAAATAAAAAACACAGCATTTTTGTAAGCACATGATTGGATGATGGAAGTCAGCAAAGCTTCCCTTCATTTGCTAAGCTCTGAAGAAAATGCCCTTGCAGGGTGCAACTGCAATTGCCATGTCCCAACCATATTTAGTGGATTTCGCTTATTTTCACCAATCTATAGATAGTGATGACCCGCCTGAAAATATTATGCCAACTATACTTGCCTCTTATTCAGCACCCAGGGTATAGAAAATATGTTAAACTTTCTTGAATTCCAATTATGTAGCAATGGCCCTGTCAAGTAACAACTATGGCCAGGTTATGTTGTTCATGGTCCATTGGGTTATTGGGTCCACTTAATGACTAAACTTGAGTTTACTCATGCTTTTTTCTTTCAAGTACAAAATATAGTGAATCAAAAATTCCTAAATAAAACTATACAGACTTGGAAGACACATGGGCGTATGAACACATTTCAGCTTATTGTATGTGGCTAAATATGGGTCTACACATCCAGAGGCTACCTTGCAAACTTCCTACTTGGGGCAAATCTTTTGGGTGGAAATTGAGTCAAACATTTCCCACCACCCTTTGCAAGGAAAGACTCATTTACCACATAATGCACTACAACAGCAAGGCAGAAACCCCTTTCTAAATCCTGACATTTCTTAACAAACAGTGCAGGTTAAAATGGAACCAAAATCTCTCAGTCATCATTAACTGTTTTTAATCCATATGCTGCCAACAGTAGTGCATAGATAGGGATGTATATTATACTTAGTTGTTCAAACTTTTTCTTTTACATTTCTCCAATTGGTTCCTGATTTCATGTCAAAATTCTGTCATGCACCCCATGAGTCTTCATGTGCATTTTTTCTTTCATCTGGTGGAGGGGGAAGGGGCTTTCTCAGCTACACAGACCCTCCTGCCAGCATGCCTGAGGTAAGGGCAGATGGACTTCAGGAAGTAAATGCTAAATAAATCATCTGTCCTTACTCAAGCTTGCCATGGCTAGAAAAGCTGGGGGGGGTTCAAAGTGATTTCTCAACAAAATAATTCATTTAGACATGCATGGATGGGTTAGTTTACTTTGAATATTTTCATTTTGTGGTACTCAGAAACTGTTAAGTTCCACTTTAAGCTGTCATTAGCTGGAGTACAGTGACCAGAGGATCATACCATCGCATATACACAGCAAGAACTGAATGCTGCCATTCTAAGTGGTTATTGGTTTGACCATTTTAACACTTAACATAATTCAGTTAAAGTGTCATTAAACCTAGTATTATGAAACTAGTTCATCTGCCCCCCCCCCCCCAATGCCCACAGCTTATAAATCTTCTGTTTACATGAAAGTACTGCCACTATATAACTTTTGGGATGATCTGTACACCATGGCTTCCTGATAACCTGCACAGTTTGTCCATAGCTGTGTGTTCAAGTAGGAGGGGATTTCCACTACAGCCTGTATACACGCCCACATGTGTGATGTCAATATCATGTGACCTGAACAGTTCAACTGAAACAAGAAATGTTCTATCCAGCATAAGAGACCAAACTAAGCATGTGCAGCTTTACCACCCTGCTGTGTATTATATGGCCCAGATTGACAGTGCATGAGGGAAGTATCTATGCATACAGGACAAAACAGTCTTTTTTAAACACTGCTGAGGATTAACCCCTTAAGTTCCACAATGAGTACAACAAGCATGTTTTGCTGCATATACAGACTGATTTTACTGTTGTGGGTTTAGTAACACTTTAACTATGGAGGTTTACAATTTATAAGCTATGAAATCGGAAATACCAATATCTTTATATAATAAAATAAAATCCTTCAAAATATATTTATATAGGAAACTTTTAATATTTATACAAGCTAAAAACAGTAAAACTGATAAAGGTTTATATTTTTCTTGTAACGTGCATGGCAGACACTTGTCTTCATACATTATACATCATAACAGTGTATACTACAGATCAAATTAGATGTGCAACAAAAAGACAGCAGGAGAAAGAAAGTGTCTGCCACTTATCACTTCATATAGATGTGCCACAAGGGACAAATATGACCTCTGACTCTTACATCCACCATTTTGTATGCAGGGCAGAGGGATCACAAGTCATTTCACAGAACACCAGTTACTATAGGCTCCAGTACCAATAACAGTTTATTATAACTGCATAAAAACAGCAATAAATGACAATTTAGCCAGGAAAGAATCCCCTTTCTCTCAATAAATGGACAATTTTGAGTCTGCTGCTAGCTATTTATATGAAATACTGACTGTCATGTTTTGTATTTAATGTGAATGATTTAATAGTTTAACTTACCTAACAGTAACAGTTTGTGTTGAAAAAAAAACTCTTTGTATTAAACTATGAAAACCCAAACTGTGGACAGGATTTTTTTTTGCATTATGAAAGACATGACCACTCTAACATAGGTTGCCTATTCATGACCTCATACGCAACAGCAAACTACATTTTAAAACATTCTTTGAAAAGATCATGTAGAGACATGGTAATTTGGTTCTTTCAATTGTTATTGTGTAAGGAGATTTTTTAACAATGTTGGAAAACCTTTTCACAACCAGCAGCTGATCTTTCCCTTTCATGCAGAGAAAAGGGAACACAGTCAATAACACATGTCTACTTTCATGTATTAAGTGAATCAGTAGTCAGACTGCAAAATAAATCTGCATGGGAGCTTTTTGATAGGTGGGTACCTCATCATTCTCAGGCATCTGCCTATACATGACTTTTCTTGCCAGTATAGAATTTAGAGTTTAACCACTTCACTCCCAGAAGGATTTCCCACTGTAGGAGCAGAGCACTTTTTGCGATTTGGCACTGCATCGCTTTAACTGACAATTGCGCGGTCGTGCGATGTTGTACCCAAACTAAATTTGCGTTCTTTTTTTCCCCACAAATAGAGCTTTCTTTTGGTGGTATTTGATCACCTCTGCGTCATTTCTGATCACCACTATAAATAAAGAGTGACAATTTTGCAGAAAAAAAACTGTTTTTCTTACTTTTTGCTAAAATACAAATCCCCAAAAAAAAAATATAAAAACTTTTTTTTTTTCATGGGTTTTGGCCGATTTATATTCTTCCTCATATTTTTGGTTAAAAATATCACAATCAGCGTTTATTGATTGGTTTGCACAAAAGTTGCAGTGGTGATTTGTGATTTTTAGTGGTACTGCGATATTGCGGCGGACATGTCGGACCATTTTGACACTTTTTTGGGACCATTGGCATTTATACAGCGATCAGTGCTATAAAAATGCACTGATTACTGTATAAATGCCATTGTCAGTGAAGGGGTTAACCTGCAGAGGGAGATCTAGGGGTTAATTGTGTTCCCTGGGTGTGTTCCAACTGTATGGGGGCTAGGCTGTCAGGGGCACCAGAGATCTAACTGATCCCAGTGACAGGGATCAGTAGATCTGTCATGCCCCCTGTCAGAATGGGGAGCCGCTGTGTTTACTTCGGCGATTCCCCATTCTTTCCCTCTGTCAGCACATCGCGGCTCGGCGGCGGACATTGGGTTCACCCAAGCCATGGGCACACTCCTCCTGAGTGCGACGGGTGTGAGCATGCGCCGTCGGCGGTGCACTCGCGCCCCCTAGCTGCCTGTCCGTAAATCCCCATTTATTTAACGCGATTCGTGAGACAGCTCCACACTGCCGCAGTAAATATACTGTGCGCTGTGAGAAAGTGGTTAAATTACCAGTGACAGACTTTCTCTTAGTTGATGTATTCAGAGGCGTAACTAGAACCTTCAGGGCCCCAGTGCAAGAAATTATGAAGGGCCCCCCTGACTCCTGGCCAGGGCCCTTCCCTCTTCCTCCTGATCCTGGGGCCATTTACTTCCATCACGGGTCCCTTTATTACAGTCCCACAGAGGCACCCTTTCACAAGTTCTGCAGCGGGCCCCCTTACTGCCATCTTCGGGCCTCCCCAATGGGGGTGAAATGCCAGGGCCTGGTCGCAGTTGCAACCTTTGCAATCCTGATAGCTCCCTCACTGGTGTCAGTAGTTTTTAATTTTAATTTTAATTTTATTTTTTACCATTCATTTTATTTATTTTACAATTTTATTTTTATTATTTTTTAGGAGCTCTGTTGGGGGGCTTTGATGATATATCAGGGCTCTAAACAAACCTCAGCCCTCAATCTCCATCTGTGTAACCTCAGCTGCACAGAATGAATGGATAGTTGAGTACCGAGCCTACCATTCATTCAGAAATGGAAGTATAGTAAAAACTGTTTACTATGCTTTGGTTATGAATGAACCAATCACTGACTCTGTCCATTCAGAAAAGGAAGGAGCTGGTAATTACAAATTTACAGACCCATTCCCATCTCTCCATCATGACACATCTTCTACAGAAGCTGGCAGGAGAGAGGAGGGGGGAAGACAGCAACTCTGTGGGGGGACCAGGGAAGTACACAGGGACCCAGGGAACAGCAGAAGACAAGTAAACTGGATAGGAGGGGGGCTGGGGGCAGCATTTAGAGGAACCAATCTCCTCCATTAGGAGGAAAATGGAAGAGATTGGTTCCTCTAAATGCTGCCGCCGCCATTTCTCTTATCCAGGTGTACAAGGGAGCATGGGGCCCGGTTGCAATTGCAACCCCTATCGTTATGCCCCTGGGTGTATTGCTTTACACAGCTTTGGAATATAAAATTTTTATTTCAAATTGCATTTCTACCCTTACTAGAATTTATCTTACTTTTGGTCCTCATATTCACGAAAGCATTTGTTTTAACCCTACTTAGCTCTGTTTTTTTTTTTTTTTTAAATATTTTTTCTAATTATTATTTTTTTTTTATGTTCAACAGTTTATTATTACGGTTTTCAAAATAGAAGAAACATACATTTTACAGCTTTGCTATTATAACAAACCACAGTATTGTTACAGGCTTAATCAACATTTCATTTAGCAGGTTAAGGCCTCATACACACGGGCGTTTGCACAAAAATAAGCAAAACGCCGGGCCTGACGTCAGGGGAAAAGACTGGCGTTTTGCTTGGCGTTTTGCATTGACGTCAATGCACGTTTTTTCACGCTAGCTTTTTGCGGCGTTTTCTGCCTCTATTCAAAATCAATGGTTCCCTATGGGAGCTCATTGATTTGAATAGAAGCCGCACCAGAAGTCGGATCACGATGATCCGACTTGCGGCGCAACTTATGTGCTAGGTGTCTTAAAGGGGAACCCCCGCAAAAAAATTGCGTGGGGTTCCCCCCCAAGAGCATACCAGGCTCTTCGATCTGGCATGGATTTTAAGAGAAGCACCCACACCGAAAAAACGGCGTAGGGTCCCCCCCAAAATCCATACCAGACCCTTATCCGAGCACGCAGCCTGGCAGGCCAGGAAAGGGGGTGGGGACGAGCAAGCGCCCCCCCTCCTGGACCGTACCAGGCCGCATGCCCTCAACATGGGGAGTATGGGTGCTTTGGGGCAGGGGGGGCTCTGCGCCCCCCACCCCAATGCACCTTGTCCCATGTTGATGGGGACAAGAGCCTCTTCCCGACAACCCTGGCCATTGGTTGTCCGGGTCTGCGGGCGGGGCCTTATCGGAATCTGGAAGCCCCCTTTAACAAGGGGGCCCCCAGATGCCAGGCCCCCCACCCTATGCAAATGAGTATGGGGTACATCGTACCCCTACCCATTTACCTGGGGGGAAAAAAGTGTACAAAAAAAAAACACTACACAGCTTTTTAAAATATTTTATTAAATCCGCTCCGACATCTTCTCCCCTCTCTTCTTTCTTCGGCTCTTTTGCGGGGTCTTCTGAGGGGTCTTCTGCGGGTTTTCTGCGGGTCTTCAGCTCTTTTGCTGCTGTCTCCCTGGCTAGCTTCTCCCGCCGCTGCTTCTTCTTCTTCTTCTTCTTCCCCTTCTTCTGGAGATGTTGACTCGTCGCTCTCTTCCACTCGAATGCCTGGTCCGTGCTGCGCGGTTGCCTTATATTGGCATGGGGCGGGGGCCACACGAT
>BLSH010147448.1:103520-116936 GCA_018402905.1 Glandirana rugosa
CAGTGTAGGACCCCACCCCGACACTACACTACGGGGCGGGGTCCTACACTGTAGTACTCCCACCCAGTATGGGGTACATCGTACCCCTACCCATTTACCTGGGGGGAAAAAAGTGTACAAAAAAAAAACACTACACAGCTTTTTAAAATATTTTATTAAATCCGCTCCGACATCTTCTCCCCTCTCTTCTTTCTTCGGCTCTTTTGCGGGGTCTTCTGAGGGGTCTTCTGCGGGTTTTCTGCGGGTCTTCAGCTCTTTTGCTGCTGTCTCCCTGGCTAGCTTCTCCCGCCGCTGCTTCTTCTTCTTCTTCTTCTTCCCCTTCTTCTGGAGATGTTGACTCGTCGCTCTCTTCCACTCGAATGCCTGGTCCGTGCTGCGCGGTTGCCTTATATTGGCATGGGGCGGGGCCACACAATGATGTCATCTTGAGCCCCACCCTCATGATGTC
Source organism: Glandirana rugosa (assembly GCA_018402905.1). Lineage (NCBI taxonomy): Eukaryota > Metazoa > Chordata > Amphibia > Anura > Ranidae > Glandirana > Glandirana rugosa. Next base: position 103,969 of record BLSH010147448.1, read on the forward strand.
ACATCCTGGGGCGGGGCATCACATCACAGCCCCACCCCAGGATGTGACATCATGAGGGTGGGGTTCAAGATGACTTCATCGTGTGGCCCCGCCCCATGCCAATATAAGGCAAATGCGCAGCACGGACCCTGCATTCGAGTGGAAGAGAGCGATGAGTCAACATCTCCAGTAGAAGGGGAAGAAGAAGAAGCAGCGGCGGGAGAAGCTAGCCGGGGAGACAGCAGCAAAAGAGCTGAAGACCCGCAGAAAACCCGCAGAAGACCCCTCAGAAGACCCCGCAAAAGAGCCGAAGAAAGAAGAGAGGGGAGAAGATGTCGGAGCGGATTTAATAAAATATTTTAAAAAGCTGTGTAGTGTTTTTTTTTGTACACTTTTTTCCCCCCAGGTAAATGGGTAGGGGTACGATGTACCCCATACTCATTTGCATAGGGTGGGGGGCCCGGCATCTGGGGGCCCCCTTGTTAAAGGGGGCTTCCAGATTCCGATAAGCCCCCGCCCGCAGACCCCGACAACCAACGGCCAGGGTTGTCGGGAAGAGGCTCTTGTCCCCATCAACATGGGGACAAGGTGCTTTGGGGTGGGGGGCGCAGAGCCCCCCCTGCCCCAAAGCACCCATACTCCCCATGTTGAGGGCATGCGGCCTGGTACGGTCCAGGAGGGGGGGCGCTTGCTCGTCCCCACCCCCTTTCCTGGCCTGCCAGGCTGCGTGCTCGGATAAGGGTCTGTTATGGATCTTGGGGGGGCCCTACGCCATTTTTTTGGCATGGGTGCTCCTCTTAAAATCCATGCCAGATCGAAGAGCCTGGCATGCTCTTGGAGGGGGGAACCCCACGCAAATTTTTCCGGGGGTTCCCCTTTAATACACCTAGCACACAAGTCGCGCCGCAAGTCGGATCACCGTGATCCGACTTCTGGTGCGGCTTCTATTCAAATCAATGGGCTCCCATAGGGAACCATTGATTATGAATAGAACGCCTGACGAGGCTTAACGCTGTGTGTACAACGTTAAGCAACGTTAATGAGCATTTTGCTGGCTCAGCGTCCAAAACGCCATGATGCTGCAGCTTCAGAACGCACTGGTCCCGCGTTCTAGCTACAGCACACTAACGCCGACGCCCTCTACTGCTCGAAAACGTTAACGTTTTAGAGGGCCATTGAATAACATGGAGAGCAGCAAAAAACGCCCAAAAACGTGGCTTAACAAAACGCCCGTGTGTATGAGGCCTAAATGTAAATGATAAACTGAGCATTTTCAGCATAACCATGAACTGAACTGATTTGTAGATATCAGATACCCAATATAGCAAACACCAATGTAAGAAACTTCTGATTATTAATGCAGCAACTCCATTTCTATAGAATGTGGGGTTACAAGTAAGGAAACCACCTCACCAGACTGCATTAAAGGTAGACACTGTGGGAGTGAACATACTACCCATGTGGGATCATACTGTGATCTGTCCCCCTAGGCCCCCCAGTGTCCACCACTCTATTGCCTCCTCGTTGCTCCTTAATGTCCGCTCTCTCAATAATGAGCTTCTTATCGACTGTTTATGTGCGAACACTAGCGTTCTGATATCTCGAAAACTAAGGTAAGTAGCAACCATCACAAACCATTAAAGAAAGAGGGAAAGTCTAGGATACTGTGAAAGAGAAAAAAAAGAGAAGAAGGAAGAGAGAGAGTAAAGGGAGCGAAAGGCTTTTTCATGATTGCTCGTGGATGCTCAGGCAGGCCCCCCCCCGCACCAAAACCGCTTCACTGAAGAGTGAGTAATTGATTATACCTATATATGTTGCCCATGGCTTCCAAATGTTTCTGAATAAACCCATTCTGCCCTGTATAGTGTTTGCTACTTTCTCTTGCGCCATCAACCAGGATATCTTCTGTTTTGCTTGTTGGAATGAGACTGACAGCGTTTTCCAACTTTTAGTTATTGTTAATTTAGCTCCCAGCAAAATAAACATGATAAGGGTCTGACAGCTTCTGGATGCCCCTGGGACATTTTGGTTTAGTAGGCCTATCAATGGACTTTGATGGATGGGTAACCTAGGTAGTTTATGTATTAATCTGAAGATAGAATTCCAAAACTTCCTAATTCTGGGGCATTCCCAGAGAATATGTAGGATAGAACCTATGTGACCACAATTCCTAAAGCAAAGGGGAGAAGCCGAAGAGTACATCTTAGCCAGTCTAGCGGGTACCAAATACCATTTAGTCAAGATTTTAATGTTCACCTCCATCAAGGACACATTGCTCATTCCTCTAAAGGCTTTGTGAAACATTTTGTGCCAGTTGTCTAGGTCCCAGTACATCTCAAGATCCCTCTCCCAGCTAATCATGTATGGTGCCTTATCCGAGGGTTCTGCCAGGCCCTTATAGACCAGCGAGATCCCTCCCCTCATGTCCATTAACTGGGAACACCAGTGTTCATAAGGTGTGATTTCCATAACCTTTGACTTATCTGGCCGAATTGATAAAATGTGTGAATTGGTGTAGCCTAAAGAACTCAGATGGAGGCATTTCTAGTTTATTAATGCAGTTTTTACAGGACAGGGGACCGCTAGGACTAACAAAATGCCCAGTCCTAAACAAGCCTTTATTGAGCCACCAGCTAAAAGCCTTAATATCTTCACCTGGTGGGAAGAGAGGATTGTTAAAAAGGTGTAAAGCGGGCGCCAAGGAGAGGTGATCTTATTTTGCTTGGCTATACGGTCCTGGATTGCTAGGGAATGTGAGAGAGTGGATGCCATAATTGGGCGCAATTTTGGGGGGCACCATGCAAGATAATCCGGAGTGTGTCTTGGAATAGCCTAACTCTCTATGGATACCCAGTCCGGTTTGACCCCCCTGGAATATATTACAGAGAATTGAGTCACCTCTGCAGCTTCGTAATACCACCAAATGTGAGGTAGACCTAAACCTCCTTTCTTCTTGGGTCTATATAAATGTTTTTTTAGAGAAACGGTGTCCCTTACTTCCCCAAATTAATTTGTTGATTGCCACCTGTAGTGGCATCAATTGTTTCATTACTGGAATGGGCAAGGATCTAAACACATACAGTATGCGGGGGAGGAGCGTCATCTTTATGGCATTTACTCTTCCCATCCATGACAGTCCCAAGGGGAAATACTTTACAATACTGTAGGCGAAATGTTCACATTAAGTGCCACAGATTTAGAAAGGTTTACTCTAAGGCCCGAGATCCTACTGAACTCGTCAAGTAAATGCAGCAAGTTTGGTGTGGAGGTTAGTGGAGAGGTTACAAATAAAAGAACATCATCCGCGAACAGTGCGCATTTATGGGTAGTTTGGCCACAGGATACCCCTTTAATGTCTACATTTTCCCTTAAAACTATGGCTAAGGTTTCTATCACTATAGGGAAAAGGAGGGGGGAAGGGGACATCCCTGTCTGGTGCCTTTCTCTATCCTGCATGTGTCTGAGAACTGACCACATCCCCACCTGTCTAGTAGTGTAAACATGTAATCCCAAGAGACTGAGTCAAAAGCTTTATGGATATCCACAGATAATAGATAGCCCTCCTGAGTTGGGTTCCCATCCCATCTCGAGCTCATCACCGATATAAGGTCAATCGCTCTGCTCACCTGGTCCGGCCCCTGCCTGCCCATGATAAAGCCCACTTGGTCTTTATGGACATAGTTCTCAATGAACAATGCTAGCCGGTTAGCTAGTACCTTAGTCATTATTTATTAATGATATTGGTCTATAATTATATACCTCACTCGGGTCTTTTCCCGGTTTAGGGATAACTGAAATGAATGCTAGGTTGTTGGCAGCGTCTAGTTGTTGGACCCCACCCAGGGCATTGAAGAGCTGGGCCAAATGAGGAGCTAGGACCATAGAAAATGTTTTGCAATATCGATTCGAGAACCCATCAGGTCCTGGTGCGGAATTAGGTTTTTACTCCTTAATAACTCGTAGAATCTCGGCCTCTGAGAACTGTGACTCCATCATCGCTCTATGGTCAGCCATAAGGCAGGGGAGAGAAATATTCCCTAGAAAAGCATTCAATTTAGATCTATCTATCGGGGTATTGTTCGCGTACAATTTGGAAAAAAGTCCTGGAACATGTCCAATATAACTGAAAGATTCTGTGTTGAGGCACCAGATTGAGATTTGATTTTGGGGACAGAGAGTCGTTTTTATTTAGGGGAAAGTCTGGTGGCCAGGTGCGTGCCAATCCTATTGTTAGTAAGATAGAGGCGTCCACCTGACCAATTCAGAAATTTCTCAGTTGAAGATGTTAATGCCAGGTTGAGTGAGAGCTTAGCTTTATCAAGTCTGGAGAGGGTTTCACTTGTGTATGTTCGTTTATGGGCCTTACTCGCCTTGCTGAATTCTTCCTCTAACTTAATTATATCTATTTGGCATTCTCGTTTAATCTTGGCCCCCAACTGAATCAATGAGCCCCTAATAACAGCCTTATGGCCTTCCAAAAGAGTGCTTGGAGAGACTTCCCCCGTATCATTTATTAAGAAGTACTCCTTAATATCTTGCTCAATTAAGGTGCAATGAACTGGATTATCTAATAAGGGCTCATTGAGCCGCCAGGGTCTGGGTCCATTTGTAGTTTGTGATTTGTCTAATGAAATTACTACCATAGAGTGATCAGACCAGATCAGACGATATATCTCGAATTTTAGCTTTAGTGACTTTGGGTATGTCACTCGTGGGGACAAAAATGTGGTCTATCCTTGCATAAATATTATGTGGGGCTGAGAAATGTGTATAGTCTTTAGCGGTGGGATTCCACACTCGCCATATATCTACCAATCCTGCTGAATACAAGTGCCTAGCTATTGTTAAACTTTGTTTAGGGGTCTCTTGCTGCGAGGCATTCCTGAGGTCAATTTATCAAGCATGGAGTCGAAAGCGACATTGGAATCCCCTCCCATCACTACCCTCCCTTCTAAATGTGGAGAGAGTGCTTTAATCATTTTTGCAAAGAAGGCTGCTTGACCTTTGTTAGGTGTGTAAAATGAGACAAAGGAATATGTTTGGCCTGCAATCACTCCTTTGACCATGATATATCATCCCTCATCATCACAGATAATTTGGGCTCCATTGCACTGAACTCGTTTAGAAAAGAGGACCGCCACTCCTCTTTGTTTTGTGTCCGCACTTGCTAAAAAGAATAGCGGGTATTTCTGATGAAGATATTTAGGGTTATAGCTTTTAGGGAAGTGCGTTTCCTGTAGTAATAGTATGTCTATATGATGGGTGTGATAGCTTTGGAACGCCTTATGTCTCTTCACCTGTGAGTTTAGGCCCTGTGTATTATGGGAGCCCAGTATAAGGACCCCCGTAGGCTGATTTACATCAAAAATGGACTTGAGGGGAGAGTGTTATAGCCCTTTTAAAAGCACCTACCCTAGAACTGATGGTATAGTAATACTGATGGACTGGTAATTCCCGACACCGACCCTTGATGCATTGAAGAGATGTGTAGGCCCACCTAAGCATCCACAAACAAAACATATTAAAGAAACAAAGGAAAAAGCAATGGGTTAGATAATGCATTGTAATATATTGAAGAGGGAAGAATAGGAGAAAGGAAGTAAGATAGAAGTAGAATAGAAAAGAACAAAAAGCAAAAACACCATTTAACTATGTAAATCTGCTGTCTAATTGACCAAGGATGAGACAAGTCCTGAAAAGGACTCATTTCCTCCAAGAGAGGATCTGGACCAGCCTAGGTCCTATCTAGATCTCTTAGTAAGAGATCTATTAATAGTGCAACCTAAAGGGGTTGCAAACCCGACGTCTAGACCTCTGGTAATCACCGGTGGAGGAGCATGTAAATCTGCCCCAATCGAGGGAGCCTCCCAGCCTATAAACAGTACCTTTTTGAACCCCGTCAAAACTTAAAAACTGAAAATGGAAAACTGGGGAAATGGACCATAATGAGTTTTAAAAGTGGGAAGGAATGTGGTAGGGCCACCTAACTGAGTAAACCCCACGAAACTGCCATATATAACTATTAAAAACATATATGTCAAATTCTCAGAAACCAATCCTTTGTAACACATAACCAGGCACTTATGAAGTCTGTTTGGTTGTATTCATCAGATTAAAGACCAAGCATGAGAAATCCAGTTGGGGGTAGATGAAGAACGAGGGCTATATAGTCATCCCAAGGATTTAGCACCCATTGGTGCTCATAAAAGTTCCTGGAACCTGAGTAATTAGTAATGTAAGAATCCATAAAAACCTGTAGGAAAATTTGGGCCGAAGGCCCACTGTGTCTATATGTCACCCATGTGGTAACATTCAGCAGAGTAGAGGGGAGAATCACCCCTCCCAAAGGTGGAAGTTTTCTCCTAACAAGCCAGAGGCAGTCATGCTCAGCGTGGAGGCTTGGAATCTCTCTGTCTCTTGGGTTGTTGCTTATTCCAAAGCGGTGTGAGCAGGCTGCCAGGTGGTGGTCTCTTTGATTAATTTTTTCGTGAATCTGGAGAGGTGAGGTCCATAGGATCTTGCTCGATGAGGCCCAATTCATTTAGGAGGTGCTCCCCTTCTTGGAAAGTAGCAAATCCATGGGTCTTGTTCTGAAAGGTAAATTGCAGTCTAAACGGGAATGACCACCAGTATTTCAATACCTTCTGGGAAATAATCAACAAAAGTGGTTTGAGGGTTCTCCTCTTTTGTATGGTGGTCAGTGAAAGATCTGCAAACACTTGTATATTATGTCCCTGGATTGAAAGAGTTACAGCAGAGCGCGTTTTTTTCATTACTGCCTCCTTTGTGGAGTAATAATGAGGTTTGACTATAACGTCTCTAGGGAGACCATCTTGGTGTTGTGGTTGCAGGGCCCTGTGAGCCCTATCTAGTTCCAAGGCATGGGGAGGAATATCTGGCAGCAGATCCTTTATAAAGTTTTTGACTGCAGAATGTACATCTACAATAGACTCTGGTAGGCCTCTTATATGGAAATTATACCGTCTACTGCGATTCTCAAGTTCATCTATTTTAGAGAGGGTCCTATCTAGGTGATCTTGAAGAGATTGTAAGCAGTACGTGTTTTGATTAACTCTTGTGACAGTCTCATCTACTGACTGCTCGATCGCATAAATTCTGGTGCCTATGTTGGTTATATCAGCTTTAATAGTGGAAGTTATCTGGGCTGCATTCTGAGCTAACCCCGCTGCCAGCATCTCAGAAAATCTATTGAGAAGATGACCCATGTTAGAGATTTGGCATTGAGGCCCTGGTCCCATTTCTGATTCCTGTAGAAGACCCATGGGACTGTGTACAAAGGGGGGTGAAGAGATGTCTCCTAAAGCTCTCCCCAGTAAAGATCCTGTGGAGGCTGGAGAGGGAGGAATGTCCAGCAATCTGTTTAACGACGTCCCCGGGGTATCTGGGGCACCTTGTGTATTAGGACTGACAGCTTCAGCATCAGGCATGTCCGCTTCCTTCTCCCCGCCTGGCCGCATTGCGGCCACCATCTTGGTGTCCCTAGGCCTCTGTGCAGGGAACACCAACTGCCTGTTACCTCCTGCTTGGGAGATTTCTGGTGGTCTTTGGGCATTAGACATTGGTCTCCTGTTCCCCCTCAGTGCTGGTGTGCAGTCCGGGATCCAGGGATCGATATGCAGCGGCTGTGGAGGTCTCTCCCGGTCGGGGAGGCACGGAGCTCCGAGCTAATGTGTCCTGTTTGGAATCCGGCGCATGCGCACTCCCCTTTTCAAAATATTTTTTATATTTAATTATGAAGACAGGCATCAGATAATATGGACACACACATGTCTTTAGTCCAAGTAATTATTACATTACAGACTTTAAGTCATCTACAGCCATGGCCAAAAGTTTTGAGAATGACACAAATATTAATTTTCACAAAGTCTGCTACCTCAGTTTTTATGATGGCAATTTGCATATACTCCAGAATGTTATCAAGTGATTAGATGAATTGCAATTCGTTGCAAAGTCTCTCTTTGACATGAAAATCAACTTAATCCTATAATAAATATTTACACTGCATTTGTGAAGAAGGCTTCAGGGCACCCAAGAAAGTCCAGCAAGTGCTGGGACCGTTTCCTACAGTTGATTCAGCTGTGGGATTGGGGCACCACCAGTGCAGAGCTTACTCAGGAATGGCAGCAGGAGTGCATCTGCACGCACAGTGAGGCAAAGACTTTTGGAGCATGGTCTGGTGCCAAGAAAGGCAGCAAAGAAGCCACTTCTATCCAGGAAAAACATCAGGGACAGACTGATATTTTGAAAAAGGTACAGTGATTTGACTGCTGAGGACTGGGGTAAAGTAATTTTCTCTGATGAATCCCCTTTCCATTTGTTTGGGGCATCCAGAAAAAACCTTGTGCAGAGAAGGAAAGGTGAGTGCTACTATCAGTCCTGTGGCATGTCAACAGTAAAGCATCCTGAGACCATTTATGTGTGGGGGTTGCTTCTCAGCCAAGGGAGTGGGTTCACTCACAATTTTGCCTAAGAACACAGCTATGAATAAATAATGGAACAAAAACATCCTCCGAGAGCAACTTCTCCCAACCATCCAAGAACAGTTTGGTGATGAACAATGACTTTTCCAGCATGATGGACAGAGGCAGCTCTCTAATTAGGCAAGTTAGGCGGTCGCCTAAGGCCTCCCACTCACAGGGGCCTTGCAACCACCTAATTTGACACTGACACCAGCACCGAGATAGAGAGTACTGACACCAGCACTTTAAAGCTCTTAATATATGCAATGTATAAAGTTAATTTTTTTTTATTGCTTGAATTATTTTTCCCATTATGGGCATGAGTAGGGCCTCATGTCTAGGTTTTGCCTAAGGCCTCACAAAGCCTAGAGCCGCCTCTGATGATGGAGCACTTTACCATAAGGTAAAAGTGATAACTAAGTGGCTTGGGGATCAAAACATTGAAATTTTGGGTCCATGGCCAGGAAACTCCCCACACTTTAATCCCATTGAGAACTTGTGGGCAATCCCCATCAGTCAGGATGTGGCCTATACGTTGATTGACAGCATGCCAGGGTGAATTGCAGAGGTCTTGAAGAAGAAGGGTCAACGGTGCAAAAACTGTATTTGTCAATAAAAGCCTTTGACACTTATGAATTGCTTGTAATTATACTTCAATATACTATAGTAACATCTGACAAAAAGATCTAAAGACACTGAAGCAGCAGACTTTGTGAAAATTAATATTTGTGTCATTCTCAAAACTTTTGGCCACGGTTGTACTGTATGTAAATCAATATCTTAAAGCAATATTAAACCCAAAACCAAAAATGCAATATATTGCAGCTTACCAATCATTGTATGTGGTGACTGTATTATTTTTTTTTAGGCTTTTTTCCTTCTGTTTTCACCTGGTGATCTGGCCAGTAACACACTTCATGTATTAGAGTGCCCCCACTCTGGAAGAAGGAGAACAAGGGGCACCTTTTGAACAGCAGCATTGTCAATCTGGGGGGAGGGAAGTGTTAGATGTACTAGCAGATTTAAATACACTGACAAATTGAAGCCAAACTTCAGCTAATACTTTATAGGCTGTTACAGCACACAGTTTTCTTTCCTTTTGGGATAAAGGTATAAAGATAAAACAACAAACTTACTAGCTGTATCACCAAATGAAAATAAAGCCTAAAAAAAGAAAACTAATGCAGCCATCACATGTAAGAATTGGTATACTGCAATATAATAAATGTTTGCTTTTGGGTTTAATATCACTTTAACAATGCTGTCTACTACTTTTTTATATGTGCTAACATACCATTTTTCAGGACAAGCTGAAAAATTGTATGTTAGTGCATATAAAAAAGTATCATAAACAGTACTCAATTGTCCCCTTGATTGCCCCGAGATGTTAACCCCTTCCCAGTCAGTGTTATTAGGACAGTGACAGTGTATAGTATTATTACTGATCACTGTATTAATGTCAGTGACAGTTAATCAGTTCACAAACAGTGTCAGTTAATGCCAGATTGCCCACTGCACTCTCACAGTGGCTGATCACCATCATTAGCATATATATCATCGCAGTGGCAGCTGGTGGGTCTTTCTTTTGGTGGGTGGCAAACAAGCACTTCTCCTCTTGGCGGCACTGAGAGCAACCCCCTCACAGCCCGCAGGGCTCTGCGCCCCGAGCCCACCCTTTTTTGAAGCCTATTAGAGCTTCTGGCTCTAAACATGTGCTTCAAAAAAGCACTCACCCCCATTGGAATCCATAGTGCGGTGCCCTGATATGTAGATCAGGGGGCTGGACGCATGGATAGGGGGGAACGAGCCGCCACTGTACCATCGTTTGTAGATGCTATAACATTCATGCAAACCAATCAATGTACACTTATTTGGATTTTTTTACAAAAGACATGTAGCAGAATACATTTTGGCCTAAATTTATGAAGAAATTTAGATTGTTTCAATTTTTTTTATTGGATATGTTTTCTAGCAAAAAGTAAAAAATATTGTTTTTTTTTTTTTACCAAGTTTCAGTTCTTTCTTTATATAATCTAAAATAAAAAAAACAGTGGTGATCACATACCATCAAAAGAAAGCTCTATTTGGGGGCGTGGCTACCACCGGGGAAGATGGACGCTTAGTCTGAAAGCTTCGCTCAGCCACCCGGGACAATCAGCCACTACGGGTATCCAAAGCGAAACAGACTGCCACACGCTGCCCCAGAGAGCGACTGAAAGCCCGAAGGATGACCCGAAAGAAGAAAGAAATCACCCAGGTGAAGAAACTGGCCAGTTTTTTCCTAAACAGCGGCCTAGCCAATATGGCGGCGGACAACGTTCGCAACATGCTCGTGGATCGGAATACGTTCGTGGAAGGGAAGCGGCGCAAGGACATAATAAGAACGAACATCTGAAGCTGAGACAAGTGGGAAACCCGGAAAGCGGTGATTCATCACCATCCACCCAAAGCCCTGTTAAACAAAGGCCACGCATAGACCAGCAAGGAGAAGATCGTGATATGGAGGTAAGCGGCATGCAAGCAAGCAGCGACACACACCAAGCTGCTACAGATCCCTTAGCCATGATGCCAGCACTAGGAGAACCCATCTCAGACATAACTCTGAAAGGCATGCTGATCTCACTTAGATCTGCATTGCAAACTGACATAAGGGACTGCATAAAACAGTTTCAGCAAGAACTCTGTGAAATAGGAGACAGGGTAACACACACAGAAACGTCTATAGATAAAATCACTACATCCTTTAACTCCATGGTAGACGTACACAACGAACAAGCGGAGGAGATCAGATGGTTAAAAGCTAAATTATCAGATCTAGAGGACCGAGAAAGAAGGAATAACTTAAAAATCCGAGGCATACCGGAATCTGTTCCTCAAGACCAACTACAGAGACATGTGACGGACTTGTTCATCAAAATAGCACCTACACTATCTACATCTGATCTAACACTTGATCTAATTCATAGACTACCCAAACCCTCCTATCTACCCCGGATGTCCCAAGAGATGTCATCATGAGAATGCACTACTTTAAATCTAAAGAGATGATCACACTAGCCTTTAAAAAATCCACAGATTTGCCAAGTGAATTTAAAGGGCTGCAAATTCTACCTGACTTATCCAAGCATACTCTCATGAGGAGGAAACATTTAGCAACAATTACTAAGGCCCTAAGGAACCATAACATTCCGCACCGCTGGAAATACCCAGCAACCCTTATAATGGCAACACAACCAAGATCACAACCTTAGAGGAAGGGCTGCAAGCACTGAGGCAATGGGGAATTCTACCCTCTCCAACCCACTCCACATCAACCCACCTGCCCACATTAAACCAATTGGAAGAAGAATGGCAAGTCGTATGTCGTAAGAGGCCAGCTAAGGCCAAGCATTTAAGTGGAAATATCTGATACTCTCACTGCGACCACAATACCCACAACATGTCCCAGGCCACAGGATGATCACATATCCAAATGGCCCCAGTAACTATTTCAACAGTTTATTCTGTTACTGGATCTACGTTGAGATCCCTTTTTTACGTTTTTTCTTTTTCCTTTTCTTTTTTATTTTTCCTTCTGTTCCTTCTACAAGTTCATGATTCCAACACTGCAGCATTGGAAACCATGGAAGCACCACTATCTCCCCTCCCCAAGAAACACCACGTCCTATGTACATCCGTCAGCATTATATTTATACAGCAAAGCTTCAATCTCTATAAATGACAATCACATGCTTCTCGATAAATGCCAACGGGCTTAACCACCCTGCTAAAAGATTCTCCCTTTGGAAGGAAGCCGCAAGCAACAAGGCTAATATAATCAGTGTACAAGAAACTCACTTCCAACAGATGAACCACCCCACCTGCAACCACAAAGACTATCCACACATGTTTATGGCAAATGGACCCAGGAAAAGTAAGGGAGTACTGATGGCGTTTAAAAGCACATTGAACTTTAAACATAAAGACACAATACCGGATAAAGAAGGGAGATACATCATTATCACCTGCGATGTCAATGATATCCCGTTCACATTTGTTACAGTGTATGCTCCCAAAGCACCGACGCACCAGACTGGTGCAATATACCCTCCTTCTACAGGAAACCTCCTCGGTGTCCAGACAATGGTAATGTAGTTACGCCCTCATACTAGCTACGGACCTCCTCATTTTACATATCAGAGAAAGCTCACGTACGACCGTAGAGGTGTGTAGTATATTAAGAAGAAACACGTCGTATATGGGCTCACCTCTCAAGGACACGGAACCCAAACTTCTCCTCAGTTCAAGTCCCAGATAATGACACAATTTTAGAGGTGTCTAGTCATCCACCGGTATAAACACGAACCTCTACTAGGAATTCTCAGAGAACTTCTTAGAGTGGACCACACACAACCCTCGTATGTGACATTGTTTACACTTGCCCTATAGTAACTGTAGCGTCCACTATTACTACATAGAGGGAAGAAATAGGCCATAACACAGAAATACAAATTTCAAGTTACACGAAAA
>BLSH010147448.1:126377-137798 GCA_018402905.1 Glandirana rugosa
TATAAGAGACAGGATTGGAACTGTATATCCACTTTCCGTTTGTCTTTTAAACTAACTTAAGGATTAACGATAACAGTGAAAGGTCTTGCTCCTACTTTGGAATCATATAGATACAATTGAATGTATGGTTCTATACTGTATATAGACGGCTGTATATCCACTTGGTTACCCATTTGGGGGATTTTTAATGATTTTTTATGGACTTTGAATCCACAGCAACCGTTTGTTAATATTTGATATTTTGACTATTTTATATACCATATGGGACATCTTTGAACAATTTATACGTGACTGTATATCCACTTTATTGTTTTTATTCACTGTGTACTGAATAACATTTTTTATGGTTAATTATTGCTGATTTCACTTTCACAACCCACCTTGAACTTGGTATCCACTTGATAATACTTTTGGACCACTTTTATTTATTTATTTTGAGACTCATTCACATAACCTTTAAGAAAAAGCTCACTAAACCACAAATCACTTTACAATTTTTTATTATTTTATATATTTACAGACAGCGCCACACCCGTCTATTTGCTTTTTAAAATGGAAAACTTGTTTGACTGCTGTTAGCTCACAGTTCAAGAAACTGAGATTAAGGGCTTAAGATTTTTTTAAGTTAAATTAAGTTTAATTCCAGGTTGATCAAAGGGGGTGGCACTGATTTTTTGTATAAAATACCTTTCTTATAAAATAGATACCTGGCTTAGACCTAAATTTTGAAGCTGTGATAAAGTTTTTGCTCTTTTTAACTGCTTCTGGACCTCCCCACGTACATATACTGCAGCAGGACGGCCTGGCTGCGCAAAGTCACGTACCTGTATGTAATTTTGTGCATGCGGTGTAGGGGGTGTGCGCGCACCTCCGGAGCGCCGCTCCTGCTGTGATTGGACACAGTTGGAGCCAATCAGCGGGTCCAAGGGCCGCTGTGACCTGCTGATCATTCTATGGAGGGACAGAGCAGCAGTGTGCCTATGTAAACAAGGCAAACTGCTGATCTGTCAGGGAGCAAAGGAGAGATCTTGTGTTTCAGCTAAGCTGAAACACACAATCTCTCTTTTCCTCCAGTGTATCAGTCCCCCCCCCCCACAGTTAGAAAGCACCTCCCAGGCATACACTTAACCTCTTGATTGTCCCTGGTGTTAACCCCTTCTCTGCCAGTGTCATTTATAGTGATCAGTGCATTTTTTTAGCACTGATCACAGTATTAGTGTCACTAGTCCCCAAAAAGTGTCAGTGTCATGGCACTATACTCTACGCCAACTGCCAGGGTGATTAATTCAGGTATATTCTCTGAACCTTTTAAAATCTCAAACGGCACAACGCAGGGTTGCCCCCTTTCACCATTAATTTTCTTGCTTATTATGGAACCTTTAGCTCATTCTATATGTGCCAATGACTTAATTAAGGACATCCGCATTGACACCTATAACCACAATGTCGGCCTATATGCAGATGATGTGATTATATCCATCATTGAACCCCAGCTATCACTCCCACAGCTTCACCAAATGTTGGATCATTTCAGTAGGGCTTCTCTATACAATATCAACTACACAAAGTCTGCCATGTTAATTTAGACACTAAAACTAAACATAATCTCTCTAAACTGACGTCCTTTTCCTGGACCCCAAATTCCACACTTCCCTACCTGGGCATATCTCTGACCTCTCCTTCCTCTCATTTGCTACCACTAAATTATGCTCAACTACTGAGCAAACTACAAAAGACTATACAAGACCTAAAAAATGTATCTGTTGCCACATATCATTTATTGCTTTTGGACACTACCCATTCCTTTCCTCCGCTCTCAGCTAGATAAATTACAAGTGACGGTATCCTCCTTCATATGGGATGGTAAGCATCCTAGGCTTAAGAGAGCAACACTATGTTCTTCAATAGCCTCTGGAGGCATGGTGCACCCAACATCATTGCCTACTATAAAGCAACCACCCTAGAACAAGCTAAGAGTTGGTGGACCCCAGTGACTCAATTCCCAAATGCAAATTGAGCAGTCAGTCCTAGCAACCAATCCTAAACTAACTCTCTCAGCACTACTAGTACAGAAACATAAGCAACATACCTTTCTTTCTACTGTCAATGCAACAATCCGAATGTGGAATTCTATCCTACAAGCATCAGGAGGAATATCCCCTATAGTACTGAAAGTTTTGCCTTTGCTAACGTTGCAAGCTATCCTGCCTGACATCTCGTTGACCAATTGTTCACAAGCCGGAATCACCTCATTGAACCACTTATATGACAAAACCACACTCCGCTCCTTTCAACAACTGAGGGATACATTTCAGATACCAGCCAAGGACCTATTCAAGTACTTTAGAGTTCGCTCTGTTCTTTCTAAATATACATGGTTAAAGAACCCTCTGTTGTGGCACGCACTACGTTTTTACTGCAATACTAATTCTACAGAGAAGGGCATATCCTACTTTTATAAACTGTTGACCAGCAACCCATCTGCTAATAAATCCTACGCCATGTTGAAATGGGAACACCAATTCAATCACAAATATACACAGCAGCAATGGCTCCTGGCTCTACAACGTCCCCTAAAATTCTCTAAATGTCTTGCCCACTGGGAAGGAGCACAAAAAATATTTCACAATTGGTATCTTACCCCAGCCAAGCTCACTAAGAAATACTCATCAGCCACAGGCAACTGCTGGAGGGCTTGTGGACAAAAGGGTACAAGTATGCATATTTGGTGGTCGTGTCCTAAACTGTCCTCCCTCTGGCTGGATATCAGCAAATTACTAACAGATATGCTCCACAGAACAATAATTCTCTCTCCGCAACTGATCTTGTTTGGGCTAGACTTTGATTTCTGGCCAGCACCTTCTCACGCCCTACTGACCCACATACTCATCGCCATTAGACTTTCCATTGCCAGAAAATGGAAAGCCCCAGAACCTTCCTCTATATTTGATATCCTCTCCTCTCTGAATGATCAGGGGCTCATGGAATACATGTTTGCAAAGGCTCATATACAAATTCCGCTGTATCAAAAGAGATGGACTCTCTGGTTATAACACCCCAAGTGCACACTCTCAGTCTAAGCAGCTATTTCTTTGGAGCTACTAATGCACATTGAACCTAAATGCTCGGCCTTCATCAGTTGTGCTAGGCATTGACTTTGTGACATATGCACCTGCAGTTTTGTGGGATGTGGAGGAGCCATCCCTCTTGGGGGTGACGCCCCCACGCCACCCACTCTTTTCCCTTTTTATATGCTTACTGTGTTTTATAATGGTACTCCGTTGATTCTTGGCCACCAACAAGTTTGGGTAAAGCTACTCCCCAACGGACTATTACCAAAATGTTATTTGGCTGTACTTTGATATGATTATTCTCATCTGTATCTAACTGTGTTCCGCATATTTTTGTTATATGTACTGGAAAACTCAATAAAAACTATTGAACCAAAAAGTGTCAGTGTCACATTTGCCCGCCGCAATTTCGCAGTCTCTCTGATCATTGCCATTACTAGTAAAAAGAATAAAAAATATATAAAAAGTCAATAAATATATCCCATCGTTTTTGGACTCTATAACTAATCAATATACGCTTATTGGAATTTTTTTACCAAAAAATGTAGCAAAATCCATATTGGTCTAAATTGATGAAGAAATTCATCATGATGAAGAAAGTCTTTTTTTGTTTATAGCGCACAAAATAAAAACCGCAGAGGTCATCAAATACTGCCAAAAGAAAGCTCTATTTGCGGAAAAAAGGGACTTCAATTTTATTTGGGTACAGTGTCGCAGGACCGCGCAATTGCACAAGTTTTTTAACTGAATTTGATAACATTTAAGTGATTGCTAATAATAAAAAAATTAAGATGTGCTAGATTTAAAAATAACTTTTTTTTTTTTACAAAGTAGTCACAATTTTCAGGATATTAAAGGGAAAGTGCCTGTAGCTCTCTAAATGTTTGTGTTTGGGTTTTGACAATCTTGACAATGCTGTCTATCCACACATTTCAGCTCAATCATATATCGTTATCATCTCCGGCCAGAGCCCTGAGCCGCAAGCATGTGCCTCTCCTTGAGGACGATGCATGATGAAATGCGTAGGGCAAGGCCAGGATGCTGACTTCACCACCACCACTGAAATTGCACTCGTGGCTCAGGGCTCCAGCCGGAGGCAATAGGGCTATACGATTGAGCTGTCGGGTAGACACCTTGAAATGTGAGTGAATTTCATGTGTTTTAAATAAAAGCATTGATTTAAATGATTTTACACTATAGAGGCTTCGTTTTTCTGTCCTTCTCCTGCATGTGATGGTGGAGTATATGAGAGTGACGACTGTTAAGAGCCTTTTTGGA
Source organism: Glandirana rugosa (assembly GCA_018402905.1). Lineage (NCBI taxonomy): Eukaryota > Metazoa > Chordata > Amphibia > Anura > Ranidae > Glandirana > Glandirana rugosa. The sequence continues at coordinate 130,727 of BLSH010147448.1, forward strand.
GTGGAATTAGCAGCCGCAGAGTTGACCTTTTATTTTTTTGTTTACCAACATTTTTATTGAGTAAGATGAAAACATGAAATAAAAACACATACAGATATTGTGTAATAGAGGTGGGCTTCATGTTCGAACATCCGAATATCCCGAACATCGCCTGTTCGCTGGTCCCGGTTTTCCTGAACATTATGGGGCATTCGCGTCAACTTCGCACGCTCCATAATGTTTGAAAATGTTGGTGGAATGCCGCCCGCTGATTGGCCAAAGCATGCACATGACCTGCATGCTTTGGCCAATCAGCGGGTGGCCTGCTGTGAGTGCTTTGATCACTGCACAGCAGTCTCAATCCACGCCCTACACTATATAAAGCCGCTTGTACAGCGGCTTTATGATAGTGTGTCGGCGGCGGTGTTAGAGAGATAGTGTAGGTTCCTGAAGACAGGCAGTTTAAAGAGAGAGATTTTTAAATATGTTAAAAAAACAAAAAAAATAGCTAGCTAGCTAGATAATTAGAAATCTGTCAGTTAGTCAGACAGGTTAGTGTAGGGGGAAATATATATATATATCTATATCTATATCTATATATATATATATATATATATATATTGTATATGTATGTGTGTGTGTATATACAGTCTAGTGTATATATATATATACGCACAGTGTACTATATATCAGTGTACACTGTACATAAGGTATAAAGTACACTTGGCTTGGTGTATTAAAATATATACAGCCTGATATATATACACACACCGCGTATTGAGTGTCCACTATATATCTGTCCATACAATATATAGTACACTTGACATGTATTAAAATATATACAGTTTTTAACCCCTTAACCCCCAGAGCCCTTTTTTACATTTGTTGTTTACAAGTTAAAATCCGTTTTTTTTTTTATAGAAAATTACTTAGAACCCCAAACATTATATATTTTATATATTTTTTTCAAACATCCTAGAGAATAAAATGGCAATCACTGCAATATTTTTTGTCACACAGTATTTGCGCAGAGGTGACGGTGGCGCTTTACAGTTTTTTTTATTATTTTCTTATATTTTTCATCTTACCACTGTTCCTTAAAAAAAAAAAATCTGATCACTTTTATTGCTATCACAAGGAATGTAAACATTCCTTGTGATAGTAATATATGGTGACAGGTACTCTTTATGGAAGGATGGGGGGTCTAAAAGAGCAAAAAAATTACGTGCGGTTCCCCCCAAAATCCAAACCAGGCCTTTCAGGTCTGGTATGGAATTTAAGGGGAACCCCATGCCAATTTTTTTTTTAAAAATTGCGTGGGGTCACCCCTAAAATCCAAACCAGACCCTTATCTGAGCACTCAGCCCAGGCATGGCAGGAGGGGGTGGAGACTAGCGAGCGCCCCCCCCCCTCTGAACCATACCAGGCCACATGCCCTCAACATGGGGAGGATGCTTTGAGGTCCCCCCCAAAGCACCATGTCCCCATGTTGTTGGGGAGAAGAGCCTCATCCCCACAACCCTGGTCGGTGGTTGTGGGGGTCTGCGGGCGGGGGGCTTATCAGAATCTGGAAGCCCCCTTTAATAAGGGGCCCCCCAGATCCCGACCCCCCCATGTGAATAGCTTTGGGTACTTTGTACCCCTACCCATTCACCAAAAAAAAGGAGTGTAGTGTAAAAAAACAATAGGCAGTTTTTCACAAGTTCTTTATTTTGTAGGGGGCTACAGATTCTGATAAGCCCCCCTGCCTGCAGATCCCTACAAGCACCGGCCAGGCTTGTGGGGAAGAGGCTCTTGTCCCCATCAACATGGGGACAAGGTGCTTTGAGGTGGGGGGCATGTTGAGGGCATGTAGCCTGGAATGGTTCAGGAGGGGGGGTGCTTGCTCGCCCCCCCCCATCCTAACCAGCCAGGGCTGCATGCTCTGATAAGGGTCTGGTTTGGATTTTAGGGGGACCCCCACGGCAATTTATTAAAAAATTTGGTGCGGGGTTCCCCTTAATATCCAAAGCAGACCCAAAGAGCCTAGATTGGACTGGGGTAGGGGGACTGCATGCACTTTTTTCCAGCGATTTTTTTTTTTTTTTTGGAACCTGCAATACCTTACAGTTGTGATTTTAAATGACAATTTTTCCTATGGAAATGTCATTTTGCTCTGGCTATGTTCTACACCTCACAGAGATGCACCCTTTTACACACAGACTAAGGACACCCCCTAGGCACAATATTTAAAGGAATTTTTCATTTTTTTTCACTTTAAGCGTTATTAAAATCACTGCCCCTATTCGGGCAATGTCTGAAACATGTTTCTGGGACCGTGGGGTAAAACCTATGCAGTTTTGATGACGCGTAATACCACCTAGTATGGAGTTTAATAACTGTTTCTTTAATGAACATAGATTTTGTGCATTTATGCATATTAGCAATCATATCCCACCAATCCTAAGAAGAGATTTCCTGGCTTGTCTCCTCCTCCCAGCCCTGCATTGCTGAGGATTTAGCGGGAAGATCCCTCTCATTGAGGTATTTGCAGATAACCACGATTGTGCCCTTATCCCTGGAGGAAGACACACACATACTCTTAAAAGTAGAGCACATGTTCGTCGTCTCCATGGACAAATGGGAGAATAAGATGGGTCTGATCTGTAAATATTTATAGTACTCTATCCTGGGAAAAACGTATATCTGCTGAAGGGAGGTGAAAGAGCAGAATGGAAGCTACTTTGTCAGAGATTCCATGGTGGTTACATCATTCTCCACCCACTTAGAGAAATCCCGAGGGGAGTCAAAACCAGGTGGGAACTTGGGGTCCCTTAAAAAGGAAGCTAGTTTGGTTTGGTGGTAGTAGAGAGAATTTTGCCATATGTAAAGACCACAGTTGAAGTGATTGAAACACTGCATTTAGCGGGGATATATGTTTAGGGCAAACCGACCCCGACCACAGTAGGCTTGGATGGTTATACGGGTCTATTGAATTTCTTTCAAAGTGAAGTCATGGGATATTGTTAGGTGAAGCATGCCATTGTGCCAGTTGGACTAATCTGGCAGATAAGTAATATAGCCATACTTTAGGTAAGCCCAGCCCTCCCAGGGCCTGTGGTCTATAAACTAGATTCTTGCCCAGTCTGGGTTTTGTTAGATGAACATATGAATCCATTCACTTCTCTTTGTGTCATCTCTATAGTCTGACGTGAAATATATAGTGGAAGAGCCCTAAAAAAAGTAATTTTGGGAGAATTGAAATTTTTACCACCAGGAAGGAGATATGTTACTGATTCCAAGTATGTAACAGTTGCTTGGTGCGGTAGAACATCTGTGGATAGTTAAGGGGCTAGTTTAATACCCAAATAGGGAAGTGTCTCCCCGCTCCAGGCAAAACTGAATTTAGTTTGGATTCCAGAGTTAAAGGACTGGGAAAAATTAATCGGGAGAGCAGTACATGTAGAAAGATTAAAACCCAGGCCTGACAAGTACTTTTGTACTTAAAGTAGAGATCAGAATAGGTAGGGAGACAACTGGGTCTGTCAAAAATAGTAAGATGTCATACATGCTCTGCTTGAACTCCTGGTCTCCCCTCACATAGCCTCTAATGTTAGGGTCTAAGCTAATTGATCTGGCCAGTAGTTCAATGGCCAATGCAACTAGGAGAGGGGGCAGCCTTGCCTTGTTTCATGGCAAAGAGTAAAGTAATCAGAATTACATCCTGGGAGTTTTATTCTTGTGCATGGATGATAATACAGAGCCCTGAAGCCATGCACAAATGTTCCCTGAAACCCAAATTTTGCAAGAATAGTTTCTAGGCAGGGCCATAATGCACTACCAAACGACTTATGAACCTCAAGACTCAGTAATAATACTTTCCGTGAAAAGAGGTCAGCATCCTGTATAACATTAGAGGCCAGGCGGATATTATCCGTGATTTGTCTAGTTGGGATAAAGCCTGTTTGGTCTAGAGAAATCAACAAAGTAATAATGGAACAAAAGCCTATCCGCCAGAAGGCATCCAAAATTTTTTTAGGTCATTATTAATGACCGATATGGGCCAATAGTTAGGGTTTGTATCTGCTCATCCGAAAATGTTGGGAGAGAGAGCATCAAGCCAGTAATTGGATGTGGAACAAGGCAGTGAAGAGGGTGGGGAGAGAAGGTCCTGGTAAAATTTAGAGAAATCTGGAGCACTTTCGTGGGATGAGATACTATATTCCCCTCATTTTTTATAGTTTATAGGAATGTGTAGGCTGGATAGACTGATTGACCTTTCTCAGCAAACATGGCAGAAGCCGAGTTGCTATGTAATAAGAAACGTGCCTTCGACCATCTCAAAGATTTCTCAGTCTGCTCTGAGAGAATTGTGTCCAGAGCCGGTCTCTTTTGGTTGATTTATCTTAAACATTCCGGGAAGTGGTTCTGACTATGAAGGTGATAAAGCCTATCCAAGTCTTTAGTGATTTTGGTAATATTTGCTACCTTAAGTCTCTTTCTTTCAGAGACTAATGATATGATATGTCCCCGTATCACCGTCTTGTGGGCAACCACTTGAGATGTAGGGGGGATATTACTCATATTGTTAAGTTGGAAATATTCCCGGCACCATCCTGCAGTAGCCGGTGAGAGGCCTATAAGAGATATTGTGAAGGTGACAATTTGATGGTCAGACCAGGGGCATGGAAGTATACTAGCCACAGTGGAGTTAGCAAGAAGATATAATCCAGCCTAGAATAACTATCATGAGGGTGGGAATAGAAAGTATACTCTCTAGCACCTACATTGTACACCCGCCAGGAATCTAGGAGCTGATGGGAACTATTCAAGGTCTTGGGAAAGGCATAAACAGTACCCCAACTCAGCTTCTGTCCTGTACGGAGTGTGCCACCAGATTAAAGTCCCCTCCTATAATTAAATGTGGAGAGAGGTATTTATCCAGGATCTGAAAAAATGCTTTGAAAAAAGAGGCCTGTGAATTATTAGGAGCATAGGAGCATATACACTGGCTATTGTGATAGACTTGCCTTGCAGAGAACCTTGAATGATCAAGAATCTACTCACTATCTACTCTTTGTACACATGTTGAACATCTAATAAAACTGTATTTCTAATGAATATCGCAACTCCCCGAGATCTGGACCAAAAAGTTGTAAAATAGCCCTGCTTAAAAGACCTAGCAAAGTCTCCTGAAGGAGCAAGGCATGCACCCCTATATACTTTTTTTTCTTTTTTTGGGGTGAATTAAATCCCCTGATGTTATGAGATATCACTTTAATACCCTTGGGAAATCATGTAGAACTATAGGAAAAGACGACTGGGTCAGATCCCGAAGAGCTTTAAATAATGGACAACCCCATGCCAAGTGAAGAAAAATAATATGCATATACCAGGTTATGAAGCATTTAGGCAACATACTAAACTCATTCAAAAAATAACATTAATATCCTTAAAGAAAAGCATAGATGAAAATTCAAACAAAAATAAAAAGCACCGTTGCATTAGAACAATGTCAAATGGAGTCGGGGGGGATAGACCACCCTCTGACTAGAAGAGATAACTTACAAGAAGGACTAATAAGTTTAAAACTCTTACTTATGGTCTAGGTATTGTAACCTGACCACGTGGTTCAGGCCGAAAAGCCTTTTGTGACTAGTCTCGCCTGATATACAGTATCTCACAAAAGTGAGTACACCCTTCACACCCCTGAGTACACCCCTGTAAATATTTTATTATATCTTTTCATGTGACAACACTGAAGAAATGCAGTTTATTACAATGTAAAGTAGTGAGTTTACAGATTGTATAATAGTGTAAATTTGCTGTTCCCTCAAAATAACTCAACACACAGCCATTAATGTTGAAACCGCTGGCAACAAAAGTGAGTACACCCCTAAGTGCAAATATCCAAATTGGACCCAATTAGCCATTTCCCTCCCCGGTGTTATGTGACTCATTAGTGTTACAAGGTCTCAGGTGTGAATGGGGAGCAGGTGTGTTAAATTTGGTGTTATCGCTCTCACTCTCATACTGGTCACTGGAAGTTCAACATGGCACCTCATGACAAAGAACTCTCTGAGGATCTGAAAAAAAGAATTGTTACTCTGCATAAAGATGGCCTAGGCTATAAGAAGATTGCCAACTGAGTTGCAGCACAGTGGCCAAGACCATACAGCAGTTTAACAAGACAGGTTCCACTCAGAACAGGCCTTGCCATGGTCGACCAAAGAAGTTGAGCGCACATGCTCAGCATCAGATCCAGAGGTTGTCTTTGGGAAAATAGATGTATGAGTGCTGCCAGCATTGCTGCAGAGGTTGAAGGGGTGGGGGGGGTAAGCCTGTCAGTGCTTAGACCATACGCTGCACACTGCATCAAATTGGTCTGCATGGCTGTCATTCCAGAAGGAAGCCTCTTCTAAAGATAATGCACAAGATAGCCCGCAAACCATTTTCTGAAGACAGGCAGACTAAGGACATGGATTGCTGAAAGCATGTCCTGTGGTTTGATGAAACCAAAACTCATTTGGTGCAGATGGTGTCAAGCGTGTGTGGTGGCAACCAGGTGAGGAGTACAAAGACAAGTGCGTCTTGCCTACAGTCAAGCATGGTGGTGGGAGTGTCATGGTCTGGGGCTGCATGAGTGCTGCTGGCACTGGGGAGGTACAGTTCCTTGAGAAACTTAACCCTTGGGTGGTTCAGTGGATATGCAGTTGGCTAAAGGATAGATCCCAGAGTGTGGTTGTAAATGGGGTTCACTCAGAACAGAGACCAGTCACTAGTGGGGTATCACTTGGGGTAAATGTTGGTGTGAGACCCTAGATAGGAAATCGGTTGACGTATAGGTGACTTGGTGGGTTCCCAATTCAAAGAGTTCCTTGACATGGAGGGGTCACGGTCGTCGTGAGTACGTCGGGGTCTGGTACTGTGAGGGTGGTGGTACGAACTGACATCCGTTCTGCGTGAACAGAAACATGAGGAGTGGACCAACGGTGGTGTGTGCGAACTGTGGTAGACGTGGTTTACTCAAAACCAAAGTAGTTTGGTGTCCTGTACGAAAGTCGTTAGGTACAGGAATCAGACGGACAGAAGTCTTTTACCAAACGCCCGATAG
>BLSH010147448.1:145231-158419 GCA_018402905.1 Glandirana rugosa
CGTTATATAAGTAAAATTTACGTCGATCAGACGGACTGGTTCTATTAAGCGGATACCGTTACCGAACTTCAAAACTAAACTCAAGAAAATCATAGCCCTACATTAAAAGGACTTTATTCAGTAAGCATAATCCGCGTCATAAATTCTCTCACACGATAAGTTTATTTGCAGACGACATAATACTCATGTTTACAGATATAAAGAAATCCCTGGCTTCGGTACATGAATCCTTGAATCTGTTCAACCAGGTTTCGTACTATAAAGTGAATGATACTAAATCATATGTGTTGGGTCTGGGAGTCTCACCGCAGATCAAACAAAAACTCAAGAGTGCTTTTCCTTATGTATGGAAAGATAATGGGATAAAATATTTAGGAATCACCTTAACGCCTAATACGAATGACTTATTTCAGGAAAATTACATCCCGATACTAAAAGAACTCAAATCAAAACTTCAAGCCATTGCCATAGGCGAATTATCTTGGTCAGGCAGACTAGCTGCATTTAAAATGAATATATTGCCACAATTTTTATACATATTTAGGACAGTACCCATTTCAGCACCCAAATCCTACTTTAAAAAAGCACAAACTATATTAAGCCAATTCCTTTGGCAGGGGAAAAAAGCAAGGTGCGCATTTAGTAACTTGATTAACACAAGGGAGGCGGGAGGAATGGGATTAACGAAATTGAAAGATTATCACTCAGCTGCAACCCTAGCACAACTCAAAACTTGGTTCCTACAGCCCACAGATAATAAATGGCTAGATCTGGAAAATTACCAAATACAAGGCCACAACACCCCCCGATTCCTGCTGGCTAGCATACATTCCAGCAACATTAATAAAACATTATCCCCAACAATCAAAGGCTCTATAGAGATGTGGCAAACCCTAAATGCTGCTCCAATACTAGATGAAAAAACGATAGATCTACCAATGTTGCTAAATTGCATACCTCTTTTGGTTCCTAACATCAAAGTCACACCCTGGATACAGCGAGGAATTGAGAAAATAGAAGTCATAACAGTGGGACCCGCCATCAAAACCTTTAGAACATTGCAAATACAATTTGGCTTATCCAGTTCCGAATATTATACATATATACGATTGTCTCACTTTATACAATCTAATACTAACACAACAATAACTCTCCCATGGCAAATAGCCCAATACTATAAATCAAGTGAATCCAAAACAAAAGATATCTCATTATTTTACAAATCCTTAACAGATAATAAAAATGTTTTCACCAAAAACCAATATATTAAAGCTTGGGAAAATAACCTCAAGTCAGAATTCACAGTTGAACAATGGCAAAAAGCAATACTGACATCATATAAATCCACAAAAAGTGCTAATCTATGGGAATTACACCAAAAATTACTAATGAGATGGTACCTAACACCATATAGGATATCCAAATTCAAAACTCAGATCTCACCACATTGCTGGAGAGACTGCGGAGAAATAGGTACATTGATACATATGAAGAATGTTTTGTAATCTGAGAGCTATTCATGTGGAACTGCCCAAAACTGAACACCTTGTGGATGGCATGCTTTCACAAGCTGACCCAAGTCTTAAACGTACCTATACCACAATCACCTGCCTTAGCATTATTATCTATAGGAATAGATACATTTCCCAGAGAACACAGGACAATCATATCACATCTACTATTAAGTGTAAGATTAACACTTGTTCGCCACTGGAGAGATAAAACGGCTCCATCTATAGGAGAGGTGATAATGACTACCCAGACCCATTGCACATATGAAGAATCCTTTGCTTCCTCCCAGGGTAATTTTGCACTATGCGAAACCAAATGGAAGCTCTGGCACATATGGTATGAGAAAAATATGATGGTCTAAAGACAAGCATCACTCCACGCTGTGGGGTATGTTGCAAGTGGGCATAGTTACCTTCTTTTGTTCTTTTTTCTTTAGGTTAATGTTAATGTTAGCTTATTTTGTTCGCTGTTTTCAAGCTTACCTAATCTCTCAGACACATCTTATAAAACACAGATAAATGGTTATATGAGAACTACAGGGAATGATATGATTTATTGCATTGAAGCGATTATGTATTCTCGTGGTGCGTCTGGGGGCGGCCGGACTCTCTCACCGCCGGGTCACAGTGTGCTCCCATGAGGGGTGGCCTGGCGGGGGGGGGGCTCGACGGTGGAACGGGCACCAAGGCAACATGAAAATGTAGAGATACAAGCAATAGGAAAGCAGATACAAGATGAACTGACAAGAGTTGTCATATTTTCTCGGTCACAACTTAATGGCATGATGTAACCCTAAAACTGTGTGATTGATAACTTTCTATGTTCTTAAAATACCAATAAAAACAAAATGAGAGAAAATCTGGAGGGCGTAGCCCACCTCAGCACCCCCTAGATCAGTGGTTCTCAACTCCTGTCCTCGGGACCCACTAACAGGCCAGGTTTGCAGAATAACTGAAATGCATCACTGGTGATATCATTTGCTGCTCAATGATTGCAGTATTCTAGTCTGCATCTCCCCAAAGTAATACTTAAAATCTGGCCAGTTGGTGGGTCCCGAGGACTGGAGTTGAGAACCACTGCCCTAGATCCTGCAATAGAATGGGGGCTAAAAGACCTTTTAAGAATTATTTTTAAATGGTGGCAATTCTGATAAGCACATAGACAAACTAACTTTTTTTCTAGTGTGCATATAATCACATAATTTAGGAATGACAGTTACATGGATTCCTGTATGATCATCCATAGATCAGGCAGATCTATGCAGAGATATTTAGATGATTAAAAAGAGCAGAGTTGGCAATTCTGCTAAACTAATTTTACCTAATTGGTTATTAGTTATTAAAGTGGTTGTTAAGCTACTTCTATAAAATGCTCCTATCCCTCTGTAGTATAACAATAAGTTCCCCTGTGCCTGTGTTCTATAATAAATATGCTTATCTGTACACAGCGTCTTCCTGTGCTCAGGTGCCTCCTCTCTCCTCTCCTCTGCCCGGCTGACAGTTCCAGTGGGCAGGGCCGAGCACTGTTGCTGATGTCAACCAGGAAGGAGAGCAGAGAGAGAGCCAAGGAGTCACATGATCGCAGGGAGCCGCTGTATTTTTGGTACTTATTGTTATAATATAGAGGGAATGGGAGCTTTTAATATTAAATATGAAAGCATCAGGAGTGGAGGGGGTGGGTGCTGACACGTGGATGATAGAGGCATGTTTTTTGACCACGATGCCAGGGCCCAGCAGCCCTGATATATCATGGCGAAAGTACAAAGGGAGGGTATAGCTAGGCAGGATCAGACAGGCATTTCAGATGTTACAGGGGGGCAAATGACACAGCACAATCACTGTGCTGTATAACATGCTTTAAGGGAACAGGATCTGTTTTTTTCTTTTTTTTGGGTTAACAAATGCTTTAAGCACCTAATTCTGGCTATACATAGCAAAATGGTTAATAAGGGTGAAAAGGACTTCCTAATATCTTGAACTTGAAATGGACAATTCATTATGTAATGTATCTAAACTAAGGAAAATATGTAATATATTTCAGTGTATCATTCCTTAGATATGGTTGCTGCATTGATTTCTTGATTCTCACTTTTTCCTCCATTTTTACCTGAAGATCTTGCTAATAGCACAAATCCTGTCCCAGGGTGACAATGCTTCTTTTTCCACTGCATCTATGGGAGAGCAGCATTGTGACCCTAGAGCAGGAGTTTTTTCTACCGTTACTATGAATGACAGCTTCTTCCTGCCAATTCTTGTTAAGGAAGCATCCTTAACAACCAGTGACATCACCTGGCCCCATTCAATTTCTGCCAGTGTGTAGCACCCTTCTGACCCCTGGAGGCATATGAAAGACCCCCAGTGGCAGGGTGTGCTAGCATGTGCCCCAGGGCTGCATCTATTACTAAAAATGGGGTAGTGAGAAACACAGTCACAGCCTGGGAGGAGAGAGCCCACTAGACCACTCCCCAGATATTTATATCCGCCCCCAGCATGCCCCACTGACATTAAACTGCCTACTGGTTGGCCAGGGGCGACATAAATATTTATAACTAAGCATTACTGCAGCTCCTCTGCAGTGATACCTACTTGCAGCAGCCAGGAACAGCAGCACTGAATTTGGTGGAAAGCCAAGTGGTATACTAGAAATTGTCTAAGGCAGATTACCACCCAACAGAACAAAATTTATCTAGTTACTTCTGCTTAGGGCAGAATGGCTACATGGAAAACATATGAACAAAGAGGGAGGATCTCCCAGGTGACATCTTGGACCAGAGAGACATGACCATATTTAGTCAATGAAGTCAGGAGACCCCTGCCATCTTCATTTACATTTACATCATTTGTCATCTACCGGAGCTGTCATCTATTTGGCTGAGGGATGCAACAGAAGCAGACATGTCATCGACATGTCAAAAATCGTGCCTTTGTTTACATTTTACTTTTTTTTGGGGGAATTTTTTTTCTTGTTCACATGGCGGGGTGGTATCTTGATAAGCCCCCTGCCCACAGACTCCCAAGACCACATGGGCCAGGGCTGTGAGGAAGAGGCCCTTGACCTCATCAATATAGGGAAAAACAGCTTTGCCAACATCCCCGAGCAAGGTATCCACCCACTTCAGGGCATGTGACCTGTTATGGTTCAGGAGGGGTGATGCTCAATCCACCCTTTCCTGGTGACTCAGGCTTTATGCTCAAATTAAGGATTGGGTGTGTTTTTCTTGGGGGGTCATGCTAATGAATTTCATTCATAACAGTTGTGATTCCTGCAGAATGATGGTGTGTTTGGCCCACAGCTATCATAAGGTACCTGGCCAGTTGCAGCACCCTGTACCATGGGATTAGCTGTTGCCAATCACAGATCACTAATAACCACAGCTGCATGAATGTAACCCATTCATAGCAGTTGAAAGAATTGCTGTTACAATGATCATCCTTGCAACAGCAATCAAAGTATGTAAAAAAAATCTCTGATCACCCTCCCCATAGTACTACAGTGTTACTGTGGTGACACTGAACTATTCAGTAAAAGGTAATAGTACAAAATAGAAATAGTAAAAAAAATGTAAAAAAAAAATTAAAATGTTAAATGTTTAAAAAATGGAATAAAAATGTATTAATTTATTTTTTTTAATGTACTGGGGAGGATTTACTAAAACGGTTGCACACAAAATCTGGTGCAGCTTTGCATAGTAACCAATCAGCTTCCAGGTTTTATTGTCAAAGCTTAATTGAACAAGTTCAAGTTAGAAGCTGCTTGGTTACTATGCATAGCCACTTCTGATTCTGTGTGAACCAGTTTTAGTAAATCTCCCCCACTGTCACCAGTCAGTATCCCTAATCGCCGCAACACCAGTCACCTCATGATGCTGTACTGCACTGGTGACAATATGTGAAAAAAAAAAAAGGGGGAAAAATGTATTTAATTTCTTTATTTTCCAAAAAATTGTGACAAAAAATTGCAACATCAAAAAACTCACCATGCCTCTTACTAAATGTCTCAGATGGTCTACTTTCCAAAAAGGGGTAATTTGGGGGGATTTTGTACTGTCCTGGCATTTTAGGGGCCTTGAGAAATGGGATAGATTCCTTGATTGCGTTTTGATTATTTTGTAATTTACACAGAGTAGTGCACAAGTTTGCATCTAATTTTTTACTAAGAAATGAGATAGGCTGTCAGTACATCAGGCCCCTGGCAGCCCAGCCCCCTCAATTAGAACACGCCTAGGGAACACAGTTAACCCCTAGATCGCCCCCTGCAGGTTAACCCCTTCACTGCCAATGACATTTATACAGTAATCAGTTGATATTTCAATTTATGATTGCTGTATCATTGTCCCAAAAAAGTGTCAAAAACGTCCGACATGTCCAATGCAATATCACAGTCCCAATAAAAATCGCAGATCGCTGCCATTACTAGTAAAAAAAGAAAGTAAAAACGCCATAAATTAATTCTCATGGTTTGTAAACGTGGCAACTTTCGCACAAACCAATCAATAAACGCAGATCACAATTTTTTTTACTACAAATATGAGGAAGTATATATATCGGCCAAAACTGAAGAATAAATTTGTTTTTTTTATATATATGTTTTTGAATATGTATTATAGCAAAAAGTAAAAAAATATTGTTATTTTTTTTTTCAAAATTGTCGCTCTTTTTTGTTAATAGCAGTGATCAGAGGTGACGCAGAGGGGATCAAATACCACCAAAAGAAAGCTCTATTTGCAGGAAAAAAAGGGCATCAGTTTTGTTTGGGTACAACGTCACATGACTGCGCAATTGTCAGTTAAAGCGATGCAGTGCCGAATCGCAAAAAGTGCTCTGGTCCTAATGTGGGAAATCCTTCCGGTCCTTAAGTGGCTAAAGGAGCACAGTACTGAATAGCAAAAAATGGCCTGGTCAAAAGGGAGGTCAAACCCTCCAGAGCTAAAATTCATACCAGATTTGAAGGGCCTGGAACGAATTATGGGGAAACCCCCCACAACTTTTTTTGTTTGTCTATATCAGACCTCATCTAGGATAAGGTTATTATAATCCATGGATGCTCTGTTTACAAACAGAATAAAGCCACTGGGAACCATCATGTAATGGAAATTTAAACACACATTATTCTTGGTAAATGTCAGTTTTGCTGCAGTAGGTTGTATATATTGCACAGATACAACACTTTACAGGCTGGGTCAGTGCATCCCCTGTTATGTTATTTAATGGAATTGAGCATTGGTAATGTTTCACTTCAAGCATTCCTAAATTTGATGCTCCTTGCCAAAGGGAATGTAATTTTTTTCTGCTTTGGTCCATGTCCCTCAGGGCAGTGCCTAGCCCCATATACCAATTGTTTGGTAATCCCTATTAGGTTATTTTAGAAATTGGCCATTATTTATTTTAACATTTGACTCCCTTTGACTTCATAGGGGTTCAGATTTGGCACCCAAACTTTAGTAATGTTTGCTTAACCTGCCCCACACATAATCTAGGTATGTTCAGCTCATCACTACAGTGTAGTATAGGCAGAATGCCCAGGACATTATCAGCTAAAATTTCTGGTAAGATCAAAAGGATTTTTTTTGCACTGACAGATAAAACCAGTTTCAACAGTATTTTTAACAGACCAAGTATGAGGAAAAATTAGAACTATATAGTATTCAAGTATAGTGTGACAAAATTGTATTTTAATATGTAAATAAGGTGAAACTCTGTATACTTGAGTCATCCAATCACGTGGAAGCAAAAATCATGTTTTAAAATTTCTCTAGCACATGCCTGGATTGGAAAATAGATTTGTCTTAATCACTAAGCTAAATTAACATTTAATTTCTAAAGTAGATGACACCTTAAGCAAATTAACTACAATATCTCTGTCATTAGTGCCTGACTTCAGTGTGATGCTCCAATGGTCAACACTTATTAAATTACAAATGCCTGTTGCCACACGTTTCAATAAACTTGGTATAGATACTTAAGTATAAAATCTATGTCTTTTGCACCTAGTGGGCCAAAAAAAATGTTTGAAAGAAACAGAGTGTGAGACAGGTCAGCCATTGCCTAACAGTGCCTGCTCTAGTGTCTCCCCATATGCTTTACTCCCCCCCCCCCGATACTCTTAAACACCTACATTTTATTCCCACAATCTTCCAGACACCCAATTTACAACTTGCAGGGTTCTGGATCTGGTCAGGGGAGACAAGATCCAGACCTCTCCATGCAGCAGCAAATTAAATCTAATACTAATCAGCCAGCAATATATCACTGCAGTAATTAGCTATTGTTGTAGGGAGAAGCTAGATAGAGCCACATCAACTCTGTCTGAGTCCCTGGTGAATGCCTTGATGTCACTTGTGATGTCACTACAATACAAATATAAGGGAATGCTGAAGAGCTAATCATTTCAGATCCTGGTCTTAGTGCTGGGTGGTTCCAGCGCTGGTACAGGGTAAGGGTGATCACAGCATTGTGTGCCAGCAGAAAAGCTGAATAAGTAACACACCAGGATTTCCAAAAACGAGTCCAAAGTTTTATTCAGTGATCACATTGTTACAGCAAAAAGCAACTTTTGGAGCCATGCAGGACCCCTTCATCAGGCATGTGACAGCAGAAAAGCTGTCAAAAGCCACCCTTGTCTATAGGGTCAAACATTCATTAATATTCATATCAGTACTGAAAGAAACTAACTAGTATACCACTGCTGCTGATATATTGTTTAAAAACATCTGGAAGATGAAAGCTTGATATTTTCACTCGAGTTAGACTTTACATGTATTACTTTTATTTACTTTTTGCCTGACAACAACACAGTTGAATAGTGCCTGTAATAACTTTTTTATTTGCACTAACAGTTGCATTACCAGGACGAGAGGTCTACCCCCTTCTACTAAGATCGAGGCAACTTTATTTGACAGAAAGTACAAGTCTGAATATAATAAAATGTGCAGTATTTGTTCAATAGGATTATGTTTGCTTTAACACACACACACACACACTGTATATATATATTGTAGGGTTGCACCGATACCAGCAGCAGTATGGGTGCCAATGCTAGGCATTTGCAGGAGTACTCGTACTGGTGCAAATGCTCCGATATCTGAAACCGATACCTTTGCAGTGTAATTTGAGACCATACAAAATGAATGGGCTCAAATTCGCACTGCAAAGAATCGCATGTTATTTGAACAGGAATGCGGAGCGATTCCTGTCTGAATTACCTGCTGTCTCCCCCACCACTCCTGTGTGAACACAAGGTTATCATAGTGACTTCAGCCTGGGTTCACATAGGAGCAGCGTGGGAAACTGCATGTGATTCAGACAGAGTTCGCACCACATTCCTGTTCAAATCGTATGTGATTCTTTGCAGTATGATTTGAGCCCATTCATTTTGTATGGGCTCAAATCGCATTGCAAAAGTATTGGTACTCGGTGGCAAAAAAATGGCATTGGTGCAACCCTAATATATTGCATTTGAATAGATGAGCCATGATATTGGCAGAGCTGCAGGTGAAACCTAATGTTAGAGGTCCCTACCCAAGTGATTTATGGATGTAAGAGGTATAATTCTCTGTCTTCACAAAGAATGACATGCCTGTAATGTAGGCTGTTTTTGATCGCAGCATTTTAGGTTCGCTCAGTAAAGCAATACATAGAGAAAAAAAAAGGGTAGAAAGTATGGCAACCAGGTTTTTTTTTTTTTTTTACAAAAGACAGTTAACTTAAAAGGTGAAGTTGCAATGAGCTCATGTGCATTGTTTTTGTGCTTTTCTTTGAAAAACAAAGATGCTTATGATCATTGAACCTAACCTACAGACACTGTCTATACTGATGGTTAAACTAGGCTCATATGCTTTTAGTTATAACAGTTTTCTGCCTTTAAATGTTGAAGGAGGAACAATATATTTTTATTTATATCACCATACAGGTTTATTGAATATAATGATATAAAATCCCCAAGTAGCCAGTCAGTATTTAGATATGCCATCCTTTCAATAATGTAAACTGAAATTTTATGGCTTGCTGCTTATTAAATAGGTCCTACATGCTTTAGATGCGTCTCATGCTGTGACTGATAGCTCAGCCAAACCTTTATAGAAGAAAGTTACTAATGTCCAAAATATTTATGGCACTGAACATTATAGGGTTATAGTGTTAAACTGCAGCTGGGATTGTATTCACAATGTAACAGTGGGACCTGTATGTGTTGCCCATCTTAACCAATCAACTTCTTCTTTTCACGTTGTCAAATACTTTCTACTACTTTTATCCATGGTGCCCATTAATAATACTATCATAATATACAGTATCTCACAAAAGTGAGTACACCCCTCACATTTTGGTAAATATTTTATTATATCTTTTCATGTGATAACACTGAAGAAATGACACTTTGCTACTATGTAAAGTAGTGAGTGTACAGCTTGTGTAACAGTGTACATTTGCTGTCCCCTCAAAATAACTCAACATACAGCGATTAAAGTCTAAATTGCTGGCAACAAAAGTGAGTACTCCCCTAAGTGAAAATGTCCAAATTGGGCCCAATTAACCATTTCCCTCCCCAGTGTCATGTGACTCATTAGTGTTACAAGGTCTCAGGTGTGAATGGGGAGCAGGCATGCTAAATTTGGTGTTATCACTCTCACTCTCTCATACTGGTCATTGGAAGTTCAACATGTCATCTCATGGCAAAGAACTCTCTGAGGATCTAAGAAAAAAAAAGAAGAATTGTTGCTCTACATAAAGATGGTCTAGGTTATAAGAAGATTGCTAAGACTCTGAAACATACCTGCAGCACGGTGGCCAAGACCATACAGCAGTTTAACAGGACAGGTTCCACTCAGAACAGGCCTTGCCATGGTCGACCACAGAAATTGAGTGCACATGCTCAGCATCATATCCAGAGGTTGTCTTTGGGAAATAGACGTATGAGTGCTGCCATATTTCTGCAGAGGTTGAAGGCATGGGGGATTAGCCTCTCAGTGCTCAGACCATACGCCACACACTGCATCAAGTATTTCAACACGATAACGACCCCAAAACACACCTCCAAGACAACCACTGCCTAAAGAAGCTGAGGGAAAAGGTGATGGACTGGCCAAGCATGTCTCTAGACCTAAACCCTATTGAGCATCTGTGGGGCATCCTCAAATGGATGGTGAAGGAGCGCAAGGTCTCTAACATCCACCAGCTCCGTGATGTTGTCATGGAGGAGTGGAAGAGGACTCCAGTGGCAACTTGTGGAGCCCTGGTGAACTCCATTCCCAAGAGGGTTAAGGCAGTGCTGGAAAATAATGGTGGCCAAATAAAATATTGACACTTTGGGCCCAATTTGGACATTTTTACTTAGGGGTGTACTCACTTTTGTTGCCAGCAGTTTAGACATTAATGGTTGTGTTTGAGTTATTTTGAGGGGACAGCAAATTTACACTGTTATACAAGCTGTACACTCACTACTTTGCATTATAGCAAAGTGTCATTTCTTCAGCGTTATCACATGAAAATATATAATAAAATATTTACAAAAATGTGAGGGGTGTACTCACTTTTGTGAGATACTATATTTCTTATAATTGTATTGCTGAAAAAGAATGTACCTTTTTTAATTTTAAGTGTGATTATGCTAAATAAAAGTTGATATAACAACAATGATGATAAAGGCTTATTCACCAAGCTAGTGAAAAGAATAAAGCTGTAGTAACTGATTACCATCAATCCTCTTTCTGTTTCATAAATTCAGATCACTAAAATATTGTATTTGTAAAGTTGGTAATACCCAAGAAAATTATACAAGGTTGATCTAGCTAAAATTTTTGTGAACATTGAGAAATTTTATCTAATTTTGGAAATGTCCCAATTTTGATTTTAAGCATTGTAATTTTCATTAATAACTCAAAGCGTAACTCATGAACATTTCTCCTAAATCTCTCTATTTATGTCTTAATTCTGGACCTGTGGTTATAGCTGTGCAAAGACGCCAGCTGCTGGCAAGGGGCACACAAATAGTGCACAGCTGTTTTTTTTATTATATGAATTCATTCGTATTTACTTGAGAAACACAGTGTATTGTTTTATGAGTATCTGCATTTTGTAGGCCTTTTGAGGAGTATTGTATGAAATAAATGTTTTCATGAAATCTTTGATGCACCCATATTCAAATTTCCAGGCACCATTTGATTTGGGATTTTTCTGCTTTAAATGTTTTTAGGGATTCAAGAATGAAAGAACAGTCTGTGTATGTCTATCTAAGATCATCATAAGATGCGTGCACAGTCATATAAATCAGCTCTGGCACTGTAAATTGGGACGCATAAGCCAACTTGGACAATGTCCAAACCCAGCAATTTACAGGGTCATAAAAACTGGTTTGAATCATGTTACTATATTGTTTTCAGTAAGGCTCTGTCACAAAATTCTGGTTTCTCTTACAGAGAGACCTTCCCAAGGACTCTCACTGTCTCCGTGCCTCTCTTTTTCTCTCTCTCTCTGTCCTGTTTTCTCACTCACTTGTATTCTTCCTATGTCACCTTCTTAGTACCACCATAAGCCTCTTTTATGCTCCTACCTTTGTGCATTTTATCTCTACTCAAATGTATATCTTTCTTTCTCTCTTTCTCCCACACTTCTTGTACCACCTTCCTCTATTATCTGGATTCATCAATAGTTATTTTAGCCATATACAGCTTGCATTTTACCCAAATGATGAATTGACCAAAATACAAGTCACACAGTTCAACAAGCTTTGAGTGAAATATGGTATATAAGTAAACAGAGAGAAAGGATGCCAGAGGTGGGGTTGTTTTTTTTTTTTTTTGGAAAAGTCAGACAAACAGTGACTGTACCCAAGCAGATGCAGCCACTGTTTGCATATACAACAGCCGGCGGTGCAAATTTCCCCATCCATGCTGTTTAACGTAGACAAGGGATTTAAATGGTTTCTCTTGTTCGGCCTGCAGGGATAAATTAGAGAAATCTGCATGTTGTATGGCCAGACATTACTGTTGCTTTAGTTGTCTGTGAGCACTTTGTGAATGTTGTCAATAATTGTTGGTACATATTGCAAATCCCAAAACTCTATTTCTCTCATTTTAAAACATTTCTTAATATCTCTTTTCTTGATTAGTCAAAGGTCATAGATTTTGGGTGATGGTTCACGTTAAATTTGATTCTAAATTTTTATTTAATGTATGGGTATATGAGTAGCACATGAGTACTGCTGGCTGGAGATGTGCTTACAAATTTAATCCAGTCAGACATACATCCTCATAAATGGAATCATTTTATTTTCCATGAAAGTTTTTTATTGAAGAAAAGAAAATTGTCGAGCATACAAAATATCATGTAAAGTACAAACGCTCTTTCCAGAGACAATATCTGGGTTTACATTCAACACATGTACTATAAAACATACGAGCTGTTAAAAGAAAAGAAGTTATTTTTTGAAAGTACCTTTTATTTTACTAAGGTAAATACTCCTACATACAGACTGACCTAATTTAAACATTCGTGTAGAGGTCGGTCGTCATGAGTACACGATGAGTATATGGGTATGTAATTTATTTTTAAATCTTAGTTTAAATTGCACTTGGTAGTGGGTTTTAGATACTGGAAACTGATTAGTTCTTTTCTCTATAATTCTTTACAAAATTTTACTCTCTTTATCTCAAAACCCTAAACGTTATACATGGTTGTTAAT
>BLSH010147448.1:174617-195533 GCA_018402905.1 Glandirana rugosa
CTCCACACTTTGAAGATGATTTTAGAACACTAATATGGCTTCATGCGGCTGAAAGAGGCTTTTCCCACACACTTTGAAGATGATTTTAGAACACTAATATGGCTTCATGCGGCTTAAACAGGCTTTCCCCACACACTTTGAAGATGATTTTAGAACAGTAATATGGCTCTATGCCCCTGCAATAGGCTTTTCCCACACACTTTGAAGATGATTTTAGAACAATAATCTTTCCCTTAAAGCAACAGCTGGAGGCTTTCCCTGTACAACTTGGAGATGCTTTTAGAATCTAAAATCATCTCCTAGTTCTATAGGGAGAGGTTCCTACTGTTGCTTAAAGGGACAGATTATTGTTTCTTGCACAAAATTAAAAAGTGCATCTACATTGCTGGTTTAAAAAAAAACAAAAAATTCCAAAAATAAAAAAAACAGTGTTGGCTACCTCCTCCTCCTCCTCCACCGCCACTTTCACCGCCTCCTCAACCTCCAACTCCACATCCACCTCCATTTTTGATTTTTTTATGTGATTTTAGCTTAAAAATTATTTTAAGTTATTTCCCTATCCCCATTTCTTTGTAGGGCACTTGTCCGACCCCTACCCCCATTTTCCTTCCTTTTGCAGACCTCTAGGACTTTCCAGGACTTTGTTACAGACATTTTTGTGCCTAAAAGTTCGGGTCCCGATTGATTTCAATGGGGTTCGGGGTCCGGGTCAAAGTTCGGGTCAAGTCCAGACCCGAACCCGGACTTTGTCCCTAAGTTCGGCCGAACCTGCAGAACCCAAACTTCCAGAGGTTCGATCAACTCTGTCCACGAACAGACCTATTTTGTGCGACTTGTCAGCTAGGTGAATCCCTTTTATCATTTGTGAGTTCCTAATGGCCTTAGCGAAGGCTCCATGACCAACGTAAAAAGCAAGGGTGACAGGGGGCACCCCTGTCTCGTACCATTAGTAATATTAAACGCATCGGAGAGTGCACTGGAAGTATACACATGCGCTAAAGGTTTGGAGTACAATGCTAAAATAGCCGAAAGGATAAACCCTTTAAATCCAAATTTAGTAAGTACATTTTGTAAATGCCCCCAGTGCACCCTATCAAATGCCTTCTTGGCGTCTAATGCTATGAAGGCCGTGGGTAATTTTTGACTTTCAGCTAGATTTAGAAGATTGTGCATTCTGCGGGTGCCATCTGCCGCCTGTCTGTTTGTCATGAAGCCCACTTCAGGATTTATCAAATCTGGTGTTACCTTAGCTATTCTATTGGTGATGACCTTTGCATATATTTTTAGGTCTGTATTCAGAAGGGAGATCGGTCTGAAATTTTGTGGAGAGGTTGGGTCTTTCCCCGGTTTAGGGAATGTAACTATGTATGCCTTCAACATTTCTTCTGGTAGCGAGCTTAGGTTAGCAACCGAATTTAAAGTCTGTGTTAGGTAGGGTGCCAAAATGTCCATGAAGACTTTATAATATTCTGCTGACAGTCCATGCGGACCTGGAGATTTGTTAGAGGGTAAATTGTATATAACCAATTTGATTTCTTCTATGTCAATTGGTTTATAAAGGGTTTCTTGCTGCTCGGGTGAGAGTGAAGGGAGATGGACTGAATCTAGAATTTTTTGATACCATTTGCGTGGGGTTGGGGAGTATTTCGATCTTCCTTTAGATTATATAATGCACTATAATATCTCATAAAACTTTTTGCTATCTCCTTGGGGTGGGTTACTTTGGAGCCTGTATTGGGGTCAATCATGAAGTTTATTCTTGAGTTAGCCTGTTTCATCTTAACATGCTGGGCCAATTTTTTTCCCTGCTTTGTTGCTGGTAGAGTAATATGTGGCTTTTAAGTACCTGGCGTTCCTCTCGTAATTGTTCAGCAGAAGATTTTTCTGTTCTGTTCTGTATTTTTGAATTTCGTTAGATAATGCTGGAGTCATTGATTTTTTATTTGTTTGTTCCAGCAGTTGAATTTTGCATAGAAGAGTATTCATGTCCTTTGTATTTTGCTTTTTATCTCTGGCTGCAATTTGTAGTATGATACCCCTGATATTTGCCTAATGCGCACACCAAGTGATTGATTTTGAGATGTTTTCAGTGTCATTGATATGGAAATACCCCTCCAGGTGGTTTTGGACTCTCTCTCGGTGGTCCACTCGATCAAAAATGTTCTTATTATTCCTCCATATGAGTATGGGGGTGGTATTGGATCTTTCATCCACTTCAATTGTGATGGGGGCATGATCAGACCATGTTATGGTGCCTATCTCCGCCTTTTTGATTATGTGTAATGTAGCTAGGTCAGCTAGGGATAAATCAATTCTTGAATATGATTGGTGTGGATTAGAGAAAAATGAAAAGTCTTTTTCTCCCGGGTGTAAACACCTCCACACATCAAATAGTTTTTCAGTGTGCAAAGTGGATTGTAGATTGGATTTGGCCTTTTTTTTAGGGGATTTACAATCCTCATAACTGTCCACCACCGCGTTAAAGTCCCCCACCAAGAGGAGGTATCCCCTGTACATAGATTTAAGCTTTCTTATTGAATTTCTCACAAAGGTGATTTGTCCCTGGTTAGGGGCATAAACTGTAACTAGAGTATATAGAACATTGTTCATTGTGCAGATTAATATAATATATCTCCCTTTTGGATCTGCTACTATATTATGTATCGTAAAAGCAACAGAGTTCTTGACTGCAATCAGAACACCATTTTGCTTAGTCTCTGCACTGGCAAAGAAGATGTTGGGAAAAAGTTTATGTGTGCATTTAGGTGCTTTAGTTTCAGCAAAATGAGTTTCCTGCACACAAATTACATCTCCTTTTGTTTTTAGTGCTTCTTTCCACAACAATTGGCGTTTAAAGGGACTGTTCAGTCCTTTAACATTCATTGAGACAATTTTAAGAACCATCTTTCTTCTTTGGTGCTCTCAACCTATTGCTCCAAGTTAAAAATTTAGAGTAAGGGGAGGTGAGAGGGTATCTCCCAAATATCTGGAGCCTGGAACTGGTATGACCATAGTTGTGGAAATAGCTCATTATAGTGGTGGGTACGGGAGTAATTAGCAAGTAGTAAGGTGGGAACAATAAATGAAGTAAGTAATCCCTGTGTGAGATAACCAATTTGCAGGTTTCTCGCTGCCAAGTGTAACTGTTATAAGGAAGGACAAACAAATGAACCTGAAATTTCAAACAGAGGGTAAAAACAAATAAAAAGGAGATCAGAGCCAGCCCTGGAACTCTAAGGCAGACAAACATGCACTTTACCTGGGGGCAATCCTTCCAGGCCAACATGGCCAATAAGATCCTTCTTAGATTTTTGATTTTTATTAGGATAAACGCTCCTGAGTCTGTCTTATGTATTATGCGCAAGGCTTTTCTTAGAAGGCTTTTTGGTGGAAGTTTGAGACCATTCCTTTCTCAGTTTAGCGGGTTCCGGTTGCTGATCATTCGTGGCTTCATGAGGAAGGATACTCCATTCCTTTAGGTAGCGGAGCCCTGCTTCCAAGGATAGGATGTTCACCGATTTATCTTTGTAGGTCACTGATAGCTTAGACGGGGTCACCCATCTGTATACAATGCTATGGTTCCTTAAGGCTTTTGTGATTGTCAGCAATTTCTTCCGATGCTGGATTGTGGCTTGGGAGAGGTCTGCGTACAGGGATATCCCTGCGAATTTGCCCCTTAGCTGTTGTACTTCTCTCATGGTTTTCATGGCAGCTACCTTGATATGGTAGTAATGAATCCTAGTAAGGACGTCTCTAGGGACCGTTTCGGGAAGGAATGAGGGTTTAGGCAGTCTATGCGCCCTGTCTATGATTAGCTCCATCTCACTGGCTTCCGGAACTAGTTCATGCAAGAGATGGTGAAGGAACCCTTTTAGCTCAGAGGATGACACTGACTCAGGCAGGCCGTGGAACTTAATGCTGTTCCTTCGGCTGCGGTCTTCTAAATCCGCAAGTTTAGCGTGTACCCTTTGCAGCTCCTGTTGTTGTTCCTTGTACACATCTATTAGGCTATTGCATGCTGTATAGGCATCTTCCATCTTATCTTCAACATGTGTCACTCTTTGCTGAAAATTTGTTATGGAAGAGTTGATAGGCTGAAGCATTTTCATCATATCCAGATGTAGAGAATCCCTTACTGAAATAAGCATTTCTTTCATATTTGTCATTGAGACAGGCTGTGATGATGATGGAAATTGCTCTAAAGGGGTTTGGGAGGGTTGCTCTGCAGCAGATTCCTCCATGTCATATTCTGCCTCTTGTATATCACCCTTGGCTTTTTTATACTTAGCAGGACTTTGTGTAGTGGGACTATCAGGAGGGGATGTCTCACAAATACCTGAGGCGCTCCTGCATATCGCTGACTGCACTGAAGCCGCCGAGCTGCTGGAGTCTGACACACTGTCCTCCTCTTCTGCAGGCCGCGAGGAGTAGCCGGCGCAATCTTGGTACACCTTTCCCCCCGAGGGGCTGAAGAAATCTGTTAGCTAGGACCCCTTTTACGGATTGCCCCCACTGCCGCTCCTTCTGAGGAAGCCATCTGGGTGCTTTCTGATCACCTCTGTCGCCGTAGATGTCGCTGGACAGATTACCGGAGCTGGAGCTCGCTCACACCGCAGCCGTCTCGCTCGCCGGCCGGACACGCCCCCCACAAGTGATTTTTTTTACCACTACTGTTTTAGGCTTCTGAAATTCACAAATGCAGAAATTTAAAAATTGGATGAAAAGTTTAGACTGGGAAACACTTTTTGAAAGATACTGTAAAATGTGTCTATATATACAACTATATAGGTCAGACCAAAACAAGGGACAAGTGAGGAAGAAAGAGGGATAAAGGGATAGTGGAATATGCATGGGTATTGTGCATTACCATAGAAGCATATAGTTTTCTTTGGAAGAGATTGTGGTTGACTGACAGAGAGCTAAGGTATTTTGGGTTTTGGGTTACTCACCTCTCTGCATCACTAAAATTAGAAAAGCAAAAAAAAGCAGAGAGCTTGTGGAGAGGTGATCAACACAGCAAAGTGTGTTTAAAAAATAATAAATGCACATCTTTTTGCAGGTAAAAAAATGTACATTTATTATTTTGAAAACCGGAACCTGGAAAGCATTGCACCCATGATCAGCAGATCGTGAGTGCAATGTTAGGCTCCTGCGCTCACTGCCTACAGTTCTATTGCCCGCAGCTCTGTGCGGGCTATCATTGAAGAGCTGTAGGCAAAGTGAATGAACTACAGGCATGCTGATTAATGTGCCCACAGTTTATTTATACGTCTGCTGCGGTGGCTGACAGTACATGTAGTTTATTTATTCACAGAATACTGTAAATAAATGACATGACTGTCTGGACAGAGCCCCACACATTGTGTTACTTTTAAAAAGTGACAGAGGGCTGGAGTGCGCATACGCGGCTGCTCTGGTATGGCGGCTTAGTCCGGAGCTCCGCACCATCTCCAGCCCTCACAGCCCCGGGAGAGCAAATACGGCTCAGCGACCCCAGAGGTGAGATCGCCCCGCTCGCCTGAGCCCCCCGCAACATAGGGAGAGGGACAAGGATCGTTCGGGAGGCTAAACGGAGACCCGCGCCGCATCGTGCTCACAGCGGGGTGCACCAAGATGGCCGCGGCGACGATCTTTCAGGCCCCAATGCCTTAAGGCCTCAGCCTCCCTAAGCCGGATCAGCACTCAGCAAGAGCCCGAGTCGGCGGAGACTCAGCAGAGAAGGTCAGTGTCTCAGACCTCAACCGCTTCTAAGTTTTACGGCACCTCTCTCATGATCCACCAGGGGAGCACTAAGATGGCCGCCGCTTAGGCCTCTAGGAAGCAGTTTATACAGAGCCTTCTCTGTTGAGCAATCAAAGCTAAGGAGCACACTCATAGTACAATCACCTCACACAAGACCGGACTCTTGATTGTTCCTGGTGACTCTTATCTCAGTTTACAGTTATTAATCGCAGATTCCTGTGTGATCTACTCACTGGACTGGCCCCCTAATCCCCTGCATGTCTGCATCAGCTGTTAGGAAGGACCTAAGTTCCCTTTTTGCTGCAACCCCCCTGCAGGGGAACACACAGATGTCAGCTGCTCCGGCTGCAAGTCCAGGCGCCATGGAAAGTCCTCAGACAGAAAGTCTGTGTCGCTCCTCAAAGTCTGACACAAAACATATCCTCTCCCCTGCAGTATTGAACTTCACACCAGTGCAACAGGGAGGTCCGTCTCAACTACCCCTACCATCGCCCTCCTCCACAGAATCCCTTCTTGGTCGCTTTCAAGGGGACTTGTCCTCTCCCCCCCTTGGGCACTTCAGCCCAGCTCCAGTCTCTCCGTGCCCTCACAGTTCTAATATCTCACTACAGGTGGAAGACTTGTACCAAAAATTTTCATCTCTACTTGAGAGAGGCCTAGCCAACACGGTGGCAACAATTACCAACGAGATCAAAGCTGACTTCCAGATGCTGGGGACAAGGATAGAAGCAATTGAAAACAAGCTTGACGCCACAGCGGAGGTCTCCAATCAGAACTCTGACCTCATCAGCACCTTACACGACCAACTGGACCTAGCCATGTCTAGAATCGATGATCTGGAGAACAGGTCAAGAAGAGTCAATTTTAGGGTGCGAGGACTCCCTGAAGAAATCAAAGACATACCTGAGGCGGTGCATGACTTGATCACAAACTTACTCCCCAACACCCCCAAACACCGCATGGAACTCGACAGGGCTCACAGAGCTCTTGGGCCCCTTCGCAAAGATGGCTCTCCCAGAGACGTAATTGTCAAACCCCACTTTTATGCAATCAAAGAAGGGGTCATGAGACAAGCCAGAAATTCCACCAAAGTCTTATGCAGGGGTCACCCTGTCCAAATCTACGCGGATTTGGCCCCTTCAACCATACAGAAGAGGAGGACCTTAAAGCCCCTTCTCTCAGTTCTAACCGAGAGAGAAATCAAGTATAAATGGGCCTTCCCATTTGCAGTGAAATTCACTCACAAGGACAGGGATTACGCCTTCACTTCATTTCACGAGGGCGAGAAACTTCTTCTCCACCTGAAGTTGATAGCACAGGAATCTGAGATGGACACTTCCAGCAATGTCAACACTTCCAAAAGGCATTCACCCACCAGCCCTAGAACCCCTCTCTGGAAGACAGCTAAATCCAAGAGAGCTAAAGAAAATGGTCCTCCATGAAGGGATTTTTGGTAGCTGGATTCACTTTACTCCTCTGTTAACAGGAGGGACGCTGACTTCAGGGGTCCACAATTTATAAGAACTCCTGTTCATATCCCCCGTGAAGGGGCCACTAACTTTCCCTTTGTTTCTTCGCATAGAAGCTCTGGTCTGCTCCCCTATCCGGACTGATAGTTGGGACCATTTTGTTTACCGTGCTTTAATCTTTCTAGTTCCACGTCACAGGAGACATTGTTTATCCTTTCTCCTCCTTGGGAGAGGAGGTCTCCGGGATTTACGAGAAAGATGGGTTCACACTGAGGAAACTACCAGAACTCTCTTAGTAGAGGGGCCTCCCCCTTTGTTTGAAAAATTCCCCCCCCTTTTTTTTTTTCTTTTTTTTTTTTTTTATTACTGATTCAGTTACAGAAGCTAAAAGTTACTCTGTCTGCCGCAGACTACAGTTTATCCTGGCCTCCTCTCGTCTAGGTAAGGGAGGTTTCCATGGATCTGGGGATGGACTCAAATGTTACTCGTTAATCTTAGGTGTGAGCCCGCAGGGGCTAATGGGTTTAGTTCTGAGTTTCATATGTTTAACCATGTTTGAAGATTGCTCAAAAAAGTTGTACTTTCTCTAGATGTTTTACGGGGCGTGGGGCCTGGAGATGGTCCCCATGCGCCTCAGCCTACCTAGCTGATCATGCTTGATTGGTTCGGGATAGGCGGTCTGGCAGTTTCTGCTAGACTTAATGATTTTGACCTAAGGGAATCCAAGGGGCTCTATGTTTTCTCCCCTCTTGGACGACACCCCCTGTCTTGGAGAAACTGGTCCTTTTTAGGACCCCTCTTCCATTATGTATGGTTTACAATGTTCAATAATCTTCATGCTGCTCCACCTTTTCTCCTTCCCTCTTTTTTCCCTGCTTTTCTCCTTCTTCTTCTCCTTTTTTCCAGAGAGAGGACGGCCCAGGTCTCTTTTGGTACACATTCGATAAGCATAAGGGACGTCGAAGTATCCAAAGGACGGGTGAGTCATTTTACTGTTGAGCATGTAGTACCGCATTGCTGCGATGGCTGACCCTTCCAGATCTTCTATTAAGATTGCTACTCACAATGTTCAGGGACTAAACTCCCCCATTAAACGTAAAAAGTTAGGCGATCTGTATAAAAATTTGAAACTAGACATTCTTATGTTACAAGAAACGCACTTCCCAGCTCGGTATAATCCCACATTTCTTCATTCTCACTTCCCAAGATTCTACTTAGCCAATGCAGAATCAAAATCAAAAGGCGTGGCTATTTTGATATCTAAAAATTGTGACTTCACTCTACTCTCGGAGATAAAGGACCCTGAAGGGAGGTATATCTTAGTGAAGGGTACCTCAGCCGGACATATCTTTTCCCTAATCTCGTATTATGCCCCCAATCAAGGACAGCTCCGGTTCTTTGAAAAAATGTTTGCCACTCTATTCCCATTGTTAGAAGGAACGATTATATTTGGGGGCGACTCCAATGTAGCTTTCGATCAATCCCTTGACAAAAACAGACCCCCGGGGAAACAACTTCTACGTCCCTCTAAGGTAAGCCAGCGAATCGCCAAACTACTACACTCCTACAATCTAATTGACGCCTGGAGGGACAAACACCCATCGGCCAGAGACTTTACCCACTTCTCCATTCCCCACAATTCGTACTCTAGGATAGATCACTTGCTAACCCCCTTCTATACCTTACCTTCCATAACTGGCTCCCACATACACGACACGGCCTTATCAGATCACTCCTTGGTGTCGCTTTCCCTTTGCATTCAGTCCAGACAATTTCCTAAACCTTTTTGGAGACTTAACGAGTCCCTTCTTTCGGACCCGATTAATGTATCCAAAATAGAAAATAACCTCCAAGAATTCTTCGCCACTAATGACACAGGGGAACCTTCAGCAGAAGTAGTCTGGGCAGCCCACAAGGCCTTCATCAGAGGCCACTTCATTCAGCTAGCTTCCAGAATTAAAAAGGAGAGGGGTCTCCATTTACAACAACTGGAAGACTCTTTCAGGTCAGCCAAAGCAGCTCATAAGGCCAACCCCTCTAAATTTTTATTAGAGAAGCTTGACAAAGCGAAACTGGAACTCAACTTAGCACTAACGACGAAAGCTGAAAAGGTCATTAGATGGTCCAAAAATACATTTTACACTCAGGGTAATAAAATGAGTGCTCTCCTGGCAAGGAAGCTTTCTCCCCGGGTGAGGCAATCTTCAATACCTAAAATTAGGGCGGATGGTGGGCTCCCCTCCTCTAACCCTAACACAGTTATAGAAGCCTTTAAAAAATTCTACAGTAATTTATACTCCCCCAAGACTAGTGAGAATCCGGATAAGATTTCACAGTTCCTGGAAGGTAGGTCGTTACCCACCCTCTTAGATGAACACAGAGACTTAATGGAGGCAGCAATTACTCAGGAGGAGGTTTCAGAGGTTATTAAAGGCCTTAAACAGGGGTCTGCGCCAGGGCCAGATGGCCTTCCAGTCCCTTATTATAAGAAATTCTCCGGGATTCTATCACCCCATTTGGCCAAATTCTTCAACTCCAAAATGACGGGCACCCCGGTAGAGAAATCACTCAATACTGCCTTCATTACTTTGATCCCTAAGCCGGATAAGAACCCAGAAGATTTAGATAACTACCGCCCCATTTCTCTAATAAATAACGATCTAAAGATTCTAACAAAGATAATGGAGAATCGGTTGGCCTCCTTTATCAGTCTTTACATAGTTAAGGATCAGGTTGGCTTCATCCCTGGCAGACAAGGCCCTGACCAAATTAGAAGGGCAATTGATATTGTATCATTACTACAGTCCAACTGGGCGGGAGGTCCGGTCCAAAAAGGGATGCTGCTTTCTCTAGACCTGTGAAAGGCCTTTGATTCTGTCTCCTGGACTTATCTACTGACATTGTTGAAGCGCTGGGGCTTTGGCGATAGGTTTGTAAATCTGATCAGAGCTCTATACTCGAACCCACATGCCTTGATAAAAATGTGCGGGTTTTACTCTGACTCATTCCCAATTAGGACAGGAACGCGACAAGGATGCCCATTATCTCCGCTCCTCTTTGCTATCGCAATAGAAACATTGGCCACCTCAATCAGGGATAGCCATCTAGTCAAGGGGGTTACGTGCGGTCAGCAGGAGCACAAATGTGGTCTCTTTGCTGACGACATCCTAATCTTTATAACCTCCCCCGAATTGTCCATTCCCAACCTGTGTCGCATCCTTAGGGAATTCTCCGAGGTCTCTGGCTTAAGAGTCAACTATTCTAAATCTCAGGCCCTGAACATCTCTTTACCCCCTGATACAGTAACCAGACTAAAGAACGAGTTCCAGTTTCGTTGGAATGACACTCATATCAAATATTTAGGAATCAATCTAACCTCCAAATTTGAGACACTTTACGCCAACAATTTCCCGCAAATGTTTCGGAAGTTGGAAACCGACCTTAGGAACTGGACCAAGCAGGACCTGTCGTGGTTAGGGAGAGTGAATGCAGTGAAGATGACACTGTTACCCAGACTTCTCTACCTCTTCAGATCCTTGCCAATCCCGGTCAGATCTGGTCAGCTTTCCTCCTTTCAAAACAAAATTATCAAGTTTATCTGGGCCAACAAAGGGTACAGAATTTCCCGTCAAACGCTTTTCCATCATAGGAAAAGGGGGGGACTGGGGTTGCCGAACCTAGTGAAGTACTATCAAGCTGCCAGGATAACGCAGCTGTCCTCAATTTACTTCAAGCAGGAAAGACAGGACTGGATAAAGATAGAAAACCAGGCGGCACCAAGGTTTACACTGGATTTTCTTCTATGGTGCTCCCCAAAGGAACGTCCTCCAATCTTGGCTCCCACTCTCTCCAATGAGTTAGCCTTCTGGGACAAGATTAGAGGTTCACCCTCCTTGGTCTCTCCAATCAAACCCCTAGCACATATTTTCAATAACCCAGATTTCCCGCCAGGGCTAGATATAAAAACGTTTCAATGGTGGCTAAATAAAGGGCTTTTTCGTATTGGTCATTTCTTCACGGCCTCAGGACCAATATCACTAAATTTTTGCAAAAATAAACTCGAGATGCCGCCCTCAGAATACCTGAGATTCCGCCAGCTCTCCAGTTTTCTCCACAAAATTTGGACGGTTAAGCCAGCCCCCCCTGATCTCACATCCTATGAGAGGTGGTGCGGTCAGCCATCGCAGCAGAAGGGAGGCATCTCAATAGTTTATGAAGCCCTGTCTTGCCCAGTTCGGAAATCTGCTTTCATGAATAACTGGGAAGCAGAGCTTCAATTCGACTGGGATATTGACAAGTGGCAAGAGGCTTGCACCAGATCTTTTAAGGGTATCTTAAACACGAATGTCGCGGAAGCAAGTATCAAGGTAATGATGAGATGGTACCTTACTCCAGTCAAACTGTCGTCATTCTTCCCCTCGGCTGAGCCTGTATGCTTCAGGGGATGTCTCTTGAGGGGCACCATGGCCCACATCTGGTGGGAATGCCCAAGAATTAGATCTTTTTGGTCTAAGATCTTTCGCATTGCCCAAAAAGTGACGGGTTGTAAACTCGATAGATCCCCTACAATAGCCCTTTTAAACGATAATATAGCCAACACGTCAAAATCGAACAGGAAATTACTTCACTTTATATTCATAGGGGCCAAGATCACAATAGCCAAGGCGTGGAAACAGGAAAAAGTCTCTTTAAGGGCTGCCATTCGGAAAATTTCCTGGGTGATGGCTCAAGAGAGGATTGCCAGCATTCTCTCAGACAGCCTACACAAATTTGAGCAGATCTGGGAACCGTGGGCAGAGTTTGTTGGAATATCTCTAACCCCAGGTCTGCCGGGTTACCAAATTCCCTAACAACAGACAGATATGGAGATCTGGCGCCACCCCTCCTCTCTCTGGAATCTTCTTCTCTTCCTCTCCTCTTGTTCTACCTCGCTTTTTCTTTTTCCATCTCTTTCTTCCTCCTGGTCAGGGTGCGATTGAAATGGCGGAAAGTTGGGTCCCTGGCACAGCTTGTTCCCTTATGGGGTGTCAGGGCATATCTGGCTGATAGCTGTTTCAATTATTCCGCTCAGGGTACCATTCAATGTTCTGTGACTCTGACTTTCTTATACTTGTTTTTTATAATCAGACAGGTTATCTAACAATTGTTAATTGTTCTCTCGGTGTCACGTTTTCTATGTCCTTGTACTAGCTGTTGTAACATGCATTCTGCAATGTCTCACATCTCATCCCACGACTACAGCCTGTGATTGGCTCGCTCCGATTGCTTGATATCTCATTCTGGGTCGTGGCGAGCCTATTATAGGATGTTGGCAGTTGAAGAATATCACGGCAATTGTAACATTTTCTTTGGGTGGATACCCAAGGTTTATTGATTTGTAAAATGTATGCAGTACTTTTGTAACTTTTACGGATTTGATGTGACAAACTATATGTTCCAATCTACCTGTCTCTTCTTCAATGTTTTATGCCCATCGGTGAAAATTTAATAAAAATTATTGAAAAGTAAAAAGTGACAGAGGGTGCAGGTAGAGGAACCCCTGTCACAGGAAGAGGGGGATCAGGGGGGGGGAGAAGGTGCAGAAGCTAGAACATGTTACATGGTCCATCCTAAAAATGGGAGAATGTGTAATATGTTCCAAAGGTGCACTTAAGCTTTTAAGGGCTTCCTGCCCATGTTTCTTCAACAGTGTTGTAGAAAAGCCTGACCAAAACAAGAGGTTCCTCGCTATTGGTTATAATTACAGTTTTTAAATCCAACAAATGTTATTCAGCCTCCTGGCTAGTAGTGGGACCACACTGTGTCTGCTCAGACCTTGCAGACATATTCCATTAAAGCCCTCGTGCATCCTTCCCCAACAACATTGATCATCAAAGACAGGACAAATTATACCCCAGGTGGGGAACAAGGTTTGGCCAGTGCTTGCCCTCCTGTATACTGTTACAGACCTATGTATATATATTTATATAAAAACACTATGCATCCAAAACACCACAAGCCCATATCCTCATACTCTTAAAACGTGTTTGATTTTTATTTAGTTAGATATGTATAAAATAAATTCAATTATCAACATTTGTGGTAATTGTTTAGTAGTCCTTTGTGATCTAAGGTTAATTTGTCTAGTTGGTAAGTTCTCCATCACAAATCTGAGCTGAATGAGTAGAGGGAGAAGTTGGAACAGGGGGTAAAGGAAATAGAGGAGGATAAAGGAGTATCAAGGCTTACCATCTAATTTTTCCACGTGGCAACACATCGAATTCTCATTTTAGGCCCTCCTGTCATTTTTTTAACCCTTCATTATTTGGGGAAGGATGGGTATCTTGTGGCTGTATGATTCTAAAAGTAATTTTTGCTGCTGCCCGCACCTTCACCTGGCCAGAATATACAGAATTTGAGCAAGGGAATCTGGTGCTCTTGGTAATCAAAAGCCAGGAAATTGTAATTAGATTATATATAGGGGGGGGTTGCAGTACCAAGGGCTTGGACAAAGTACTGTTCAGGTTCCTGTCTAATTTGCCCTTTTATGTATGTGCGATAGGGACCTTAGATTTTAAGCTCCTCGAGGGAATATACTAATGGGAAAGTATGTAAAGCATTGTGTAATTTTTTTGGTGTTATATACTGTCATGCCTG
The DNA here is from genome assembly GCA_018402905.1 of Glandirana rugosa. Taxonomy (NCBI): domain Eukaryota; kingdom Metazoa; phylum Chordata; class Amphibia; order Anura; family Ranidae; genus Glandirana; species Glandirana rugosa. The sequence goes on from BLSH010147448.1 coordinate 188,465, forward strand.
TAATAAATAAATCAATGTTTTGTTAACAGCTGTTCCTCTGTCCCTTCAAAATAGCTCAACACACAGCCATTAATGTCTAAACCGCTGACAGCAAAAGTGTGTACACCCCTAAGTGAAAATGTCCAAGTTGGGCCTAAAGTGTCAATATTTTGTGTGGCTACCATTATTTTCCAGCACTGCCTTAACCCTCTTGGGCATGGAGTTCACCAGAGCTTCACAAGTTGCCACTGGAGTGCTCTTCCACTCCTCCATAATGACATCACAGAGCTGGTGAATGTTAGAGACCTTGTGCTCCTCCATCTTCCATTTGTGGATGCCCCACAGATGCTCAATAGGGTTTAGGTTTGGAGGCATGCTTGGCGAGTCCATCATCTTTACCCTCAGCTTCTTAAGCAAGGCAGTGATCGTCCTGGAGGTGTGTTTAGGGTCATCATCATGTTGGAATACTGCCCTGTGTCCCAGTCTCCGAAGGGAGGGTATTATGCTCTGCTTCAGGATGTCACAGTACATGTTCTGCATTCATGGTTCCCTCAATGAACTGTAGCTCATCCAGTGCTGGCAGCACTCATGCAGCCCCAGACCATGACACTCCCGCCACCTTGCTAGACTGTAGGCAAGACACACTTGTCTTTGTACTCCTCACCTGGTTGCCACCATGCACGCTTGACACCATCTGAACCAAATAAGTTTATCTTGGTCTCATCAGACCGCAGGACATGGTTCCAGTAATCCATGTGCTTAGTATGCTTGTCTTCAGCAAACTGTTTGTGGGTTTTCTTGTGCATCATCTTTAGAAGAGGCTTCCTTCTGGGATGACAGTGATGTAGACCAATTTGATGCAGTGTGTGGCGTATGGACTGAACACTGACAAGCTGACCTCCCACCCCTTCAACCAGTCTGCAGCAATACTGGCAGCACTGGCAGACAACCTCTGGATTTTATGCTGAGCACGTGCACTCAACTTCTGTGGTCGACCATGGCGAGGCCTGTTCTGAGTGAAACCTGTCCTGTTAGATTGCTGTATGGTCTTGGCCACCGTGCTGCAGCTCAGTTTAAGGGCCTTGACAATCTTCTTATAGCCTAGGCCATCTTTATGTAGAGCAACAATTCTTTTTTTCAGATCCACAGAGAGTTCTTTGCCATAAGGTGCCATGTTGAACTTCTAGTGACCAGTATGAGAGAGTGAGAGCGATAACACCAAATTTAACACACCTGCTCCCCATTCACACCTGAGACCTTGTAACACTAATGAGTCATATGACACCGGGGAGGGAAAATGGCTAATTGGACCCAATTTGGACAGTTTCACTCACTTTTGTTGCCAGCGGTTTAGACATTAATGGCTGTGTGTTGAGTTATTTTGAGGGGGCAGCAAATTTACACTGTTATACAAGCTGTGCACTCACTACTTTTACATAGTAGCAAAATGTCATTTTTCAGTGTTGTCACATGAAAAGATACAATAAAATGTCTACAAAAATGTGAGGGTTTTACTCACTTTTGTGAGATACTATATGTGGATGGGGGGGGGGGGTGTCCCTTTCATCCAATCAGCTCTCACACAGTGTAAGTCCAGTTCTCCACCCTTCCCTATGTACTGCTGAAAGATGAAGGAAGATTTTTAACACAATCTGCACATTTGAAAGGGTATAGAAAGGGGAAGACAGCAGATATACAAGTAAAACTTATGTAGGATGATTTGTTTCATCTCTGTGTATCATCTAAAGCTATTCACTTCACTGGGTATCTGTGAGGGTTTACAGCCACTTTAAGTTAGAATAGTTTAGAATATACTGTTGGTGTTAATGATTTTTTTTCAAATAATAGTTCTTTGCTTCCTTGCAAATAGGGCAATTTGTGATTAGATTTGAAGATCCAGAGGAGTTTCCCTGTGCTTGGCTGTGGGCAAAAACTCCTGCAGCTATTTGAAGCCACTTGCGTGTAATTGCTCATGGAGCATTACCTGCAAATGATCAGCCTTGAATACAGACAATCAGATTAACCGGGGCTTCCACCTGCAACTAATCTCAGGGAACCCCCACTAAGTCTCGTGTACAGTTATGCTCAAAAGTTTGCATACTCTGGCAGAAATCATGACATTTTGGCAGTGATATAGAAAATATGACTGATCATGCCAAAACCTGTATTTTATTTAACAATAGTGATCAAATGAAGCCATTTATTATTACATAGTTGTTTGGCTCCTTTTTAAATCATAATGAAAACAGATATCACCCAAATGGCACACTGTAATCTGGAGTGACCAACATAGAACTTTATGGTCACAACCATAAGCGCTATGTTTGAAGAGGGGCCAACAAAGCCTATAGCGACAAGAATCCCATCCCAACTATGAAGTATGGTGGTGGCTCACCGATGTTTAAGGCCCCATACACATGGGCATATGAAATAAATTAGCTGTAACGTCAGGCCTGAAAATTCGGCGCCAAAAACGCAATTTCATCTGAGTTTTGCATCAGTGTTAATGTGTGTTAGTGAGCGTCGGCATTAATAGGCATTTTAAAAAAAAAAACATTCCTCTGTTATTTTTTAACCTGAAAACACTGTCACTAAAAACGGCAGTTAACGACGCTATGGCATTAATGCGTGTTAGTGAGCGTTTTGCCGGCTCAGCGTCAAAAACGCCATAACGCTACAGCCTCAGAACGCGCTGGCTGTGGGTTCTGCTTTCAGCTCACTATCACGCTATCTGCAGCTCAAAAATGTCAGCATTTTTATGGGGCCATTGAATAACATGGAGAGCTACAAAAATGCTGCTGTAAAAAAAGTCTGTGTGTGTGTGTATGAGGCCTTAGGGTTGTGTAAGCTCTAAAGGTAGAAAGATTGCTGCCAAGTACACAAGCACCTTACATGGGCCATCTAGAACCCCCCATTGGAAATTTACACTCCCATTGCAGCCTGCTGTTTATCATCTGATCCACATGGATACAGCCACCTCAGAGAAATCTGAAGAAAAGCTGGATAGCCACACTCTGATGCAACACCTTTATTAGGAATTAATAAAATTCATAAAGTTGCACAGATATCCAGGGTACAGGTACAGAAACAGCTAATGCATTTCACGGCCCCAGTGGACGCTTAATCATAGCCCTGGCATTGACCTGGCTATGATTAAGCATCCAATGGAGACGTGAAACATGTTAAATGTTTTTGTACCTCGGATATCTATGGATTTTATTTATTCCTAATAAAGGTGTTGCATCAGAGTGTGGCTATCCAGCTTTTCTACAGGTTTATATATGCATTTGCAGAGTCTGCACCTTTGCTGTGAGTAGCAGGAGATGTAATTAAGGAAAAGAAGCCTAGAGCGGTGTTTTCTTTCCTTGTGTGGAGATATAGCCCCTTCAGTTCCTGGGCGGGATGTTCATAGTCCATCCCTGGCTATTCACACCACATGTGTACAGTTTCAACTAATCAATATATGGCTTGCACCCGCTCCTGAGGAAGTGCATTTTTTCACGTAACGTGTAGAGCATTAAGATGCAATCCTGACCATTTTTATTATAAAATTATCAAAAATACCAACCATCATTGGTCATCAATTCTAATATGTTCAACAGTTACCCCTATTCTGGTATTTTGTGTCTGTATCATTTTTACTAGTATACATCTTATGAATGTTAGGATTTCCATGTGATGCTGCTGTGTGCAATTATCTGACCTATGTTTTCAATTCTGTACCATTTTTTGGCTAGGATGTACTATTATATTAAACATTTGTTCTTATATACTTTTTGTTTTTTATGGTTATACCCATGAGACATATGTACATAAAATTTGGTATAATTTCCGCACGCAGGACAAGGGAACAAGCACGCAGACTGTCAGTCGCGGAAGGTAGGATATCAGACCTGGAAGATGAACTATATCAAACCATTGGCACACTTGAGCAGCACTCCAAAATCCACACCGCCATACAGGAAAAGCTTGAAGACCAGGAAAATAGATCCCACGGGAACCATTTGCGGATTATAGGTCTTCCAGAAAACTTTCCAACAAACTCCCTGCTTCACCTATGCACATCCCACATTTCAGAGGCACTAGGTCTCCCAAATCCCTGTGTATCATAGAGGGCGCACAGAATGGGAGCCCCAGACCCCAACCACAAGTCACCCAGGCCAGTGATAGTCAAATACTTTAACTATGCAGACAGGCTGGCTATACTCTAAGTCTAAGTCGCGCACTCTCAAGATAGATGTATCGAATCTACTAATTTCCGCTGACTACTCAGCAGAGGTTTCCAAAAGAAGAAAGGAATTCCAGCCTATCTGTGCAGAACTCTTTAAGCAGGGCCTACAGTTCACTCTGGCATTCCCTGCAATACTGAGATTTCAAGCTCCAAATGGAGACCAACTGACATTCCATACTCTGGCCAAAGCAGGGGCGTATCTTCGCCCCACATTACCACACTCAGGGAACATGGCCCCACATGTGGAAACCTCACACACAGCTTCAAGGGAGCAATGCAGCCCCAGAAAGGATCCCCAAAATGCCTGCGAGTAAATCACTCCAAAGGAGAAACAAATTTCTAATGATTCCATGTGCTTTGTAACCTCTCGACCTATAGGAACTCTCACCACACAATGATAAACCCTACGCAAATCTGTTTAACTCGGATCTGATACAGATCACATTACTGTATCTTTGCTACAGACTGTCCTCAATTCACCTCAGCTACCCTTCTTGGCTCAATTAGCGAAGCTAAAATGGGGAAAACACCAATTTCTGCCAGACGACCACCCGAATCAAGGCAGCTTTCCTTTAAAGGGTAGTCGCTTAACCTTCTCAACTTTCAGTCTCTGGGTTAATGGTAACGCTCTGTACTAGGAGTTAAGCACATGCAGAAAAAAGTGAGGTTGATACTGTTAACTGTTGTTATGTTAAGTTTATACCTAATCAATGTTCGTTTCTCTTCTTCCCCTCTTCCTCCTTCTCCCCTACAGGATCACACTTATGTCCACTCCCCCTGGTGCCAACACTACCGTCATCCCTTTTGCCTCATTTGTTGCCATATTGATTCTACTGCTAACATTTTCTCTCCCTTATACATTTATGTGAATAGTTTCATGGAACATTAAGGGCCTTTCCTCCACTTCCAAACGCATGAAAAATTTAAGACATTTAAAAAGGCTTACCACTGATATAGCCCTCCTACAAGAAACACATTTATCCCCCAAGGATTATCACCGCCTCCAAAAACTGTGGGTGGGTAAAGTCATAGGTTCGGCAGTTTTAGGAAGAAAAGCCGGGGTGCCATCTTACTCCACAAGCAGTTAGTTTATGACCTCATAGTGGTAGACAGCGACAATCTAGGCCGTATGGTCACAGTGCACCTCACATTTCAGTCTGAAGAACTGATCACAAACATATATGTCCCTAACTCTCCAATGGCCTTTTTTTAAACATGCCACAAAATGGGTTTTGAAAAAACCTCAATTCCAACACTGTATTGAGAAAAGAGGAAGATAGATCCTTTCGAGATCTCTCATCTCCTCTAGACCCTACAGGATGTCCCTCACTTTTGGAACAGTTCACATTAGACTCCAAACTAATAGACCCATGGCGCCTCTCCCACCCTTTAGAAAGGGAATACACATTTTACTCTTCCACTACACAAATCTTTTGCCAGATTAGACTACCTTTTCGCCACTCCCTCTCTTCTCACACACACCTTATAGAAGCTATGATCCACAAACTGGTGATCTCAGACCATAGCCCAATATCAGTTCTATTGGAGGATTTTACCCCAGCAAACTCAGCCAAGATATGGAGATTCCCCTCATATCTAGCCCACGATAATCAGCTCAAAATATTACTTCAAAATGCATGGAAAGAATTCACTGACACAAATAATGCACACTTACATCAACCTAACCTACTCTAGGATGCAGGGAAAGCCTTTCTGAGGGGCAAAATAATCTCCTATGCTGCCTACTACAAATCCAACACCCTCAGAAAATATAAACAAACCAGTGAACGCCTAAGAGAAGCCCAAAACTGCCTCACACAGAGTGGTGCATATGAGGACAGGAAAGCATGGCACGAGGCAAAACTCTCCTTTGACACTTGGGCCGAGCAGCAGGAACGTATGAAATATGCCCACGCAGACCTACTTTTCCACAAAAACATAAGCAACAATTGTTCCTGGGTTACCCCAGTAACCTAGAGGTTCATAAGAGAGGGACGGGCAATACCAGCATACTATATAAACACATTTATTAATTGTAGAAAAATTAAAAGCATAGATTGCTATAATACATCATTGGTATACTAAACATTAGTACCCTACCGTTTAGCCCTATATGAGACACAGGTCTCCAGGGCTAAGGACCTTACACATATAGACACACACACATAGGGAAGGACATACAATACAAGACACCGTCCGGACGTGTGGGGATAGTGACCTAGTGAGGACTACTGCAAGTAAACTTAGTTGATGTTTACAGTAGGCTATGTAAAAAAGCCAATGTCCTGGGGAACTGGAAGATACAGTACTTGGTGGATACACTTAACCACCTTAAAGCAGCAGTCTATATATAGTTGTTGGCAGTATTCACATAATAGTGGTTGCAGATGAGAGTGATCCAATCAACACAGTCAATGAGCCTACTATATATATAGCAAAAAATGTCCTTAGATGTTTAATGAGACAGTTCTATGATGCAAATGTAGGCACACCGACCATCCACCAAGAGCACCGTCACCAGAATCACCCAATAATCAAGCCCCTTACCGGAACCCACCGACCCCCTATTACGGAGGGTCAGTACTCGCTTCCAACAATGGCCCTGCTGTTTATTCACCGTAGGGTCTCGCCATGCAGCTTCTCACCAAAGTCGATACACTGCTCGGCTCCACTCAAGGTAGCGATAGCTTTTTCCCCAAAAGCAACTTCCACTCGTTGCAATCATGAAAAAATAAAGGGATCCAATAGTGCAGACAATCCAGCAATTTTTAATAAAATTAGGAATAAAAATATTGCACTCACATGCTTATGACGGTTGTTGATATATATCTGACGACGAAATTCCACCAATTCACATAG
>BLSH010147448.1:204031-236433 GCA_018402905.1 Glandirana rugosa
TTGTCGCACACCACCAGGCCGGGCTTGAGGCTCAGTGGCAACAACCACTCATTGGTCTGTTGTTCAATGCCCGTCCACAGCTCCTGCGCAGTGTGGGGTTTATCCCCCAAACATATCAGTTTTACAACAGCCTGCTGTCGTTTCCCCCTGGATGTGCTGATGTTGGTGGTGAAGGTGTTATGCTGAGCGGATGAGTGGGTGGTCGAGGAGGAGGAAGCGCAGTAGGAGGAGGAGGCAACAGGAGGCAAAGAGAAATGCCCTGCAACCTTCGGTGGTGGAAGGACATGCGCCAAATGGCTAGCTGGCTCAGGCCCACCCGCCACTACATTTGCCCAGTGTGCAGTTAGCGAGATATAGCTTCCCTGCCCGTGCTTACTGGTCCATGTATCAGTGGTTATGTGGACCTTGCCACATACTTGATCTTGTCCCTGACTTGTTTGTGCAGGGAAGGGATGGCTCGCCTGGAAAAGTAGTGGCGGCTGGGAACCACGTACTGTGGGACAGCCACCGCCATCAGGTTTTTGACGTCCACCAGACGGAATGACAGCATTTCAAAGGCCAGGAATTTTGAAATGCTGGCATTCAGGGCCAGGGATCGCGGGTGGGTAGGGGGGTACTTCCTCTTTCTCTCTAGTGTTTGGGAGATGGACAGCTGTAAGCTTCCATGGGACCATGTGGAAATGCTTGGGGACGGTGGCGGACATGGTGGCATTGCTGTCATATCCTCTGTTTGCTGGGTGGCAGGTGACACTGTCACTGTAGAGGTGGAGGAAGAGGCCGAGGCAGCAGCAGAAGAGGAAGCAGGAGGAGGCCGAGACCTTTCTTGGATTTTGAGGTAATTATTCCAATGCAGCTTGTGCCTTGAATTTAGATGCCTGGTCATGGGGGTTGTGCTCATGTTGAGAACATTTAGCTCAGGCTATCATTGCACAGCTTGCAAACCACTCGAGTCTTGTCGTCAGCACATTGTCTGAAGAACTGCCACACGGGGGAACGCCTTTGAGCTGCCTTTGGTGTGCTAGGTCCCTGGGTGCGGTGGGTAGTAGCAGGCATACTGTCTAGGGGACGCTCACTCCGCCTTTGCAACCTGCTTCCTCTTTTGCTGTGCTGGTGCCTCTCTGTGACCACCACCTCCTCCTCCAAACTCCACACGTCACTAGCATGACCCTCATTCCATGTGGGGTCTAGGACCTCATCATCCTCCACATCGTCTGCCACCCACCCTTCACCACTGCACTTCTTGTCAGTCTGCACACTGAGGCAAACTGCAGCAGTTGGCACCTGTGTTTCATCATCATCAGAAATATGCTGCGCTGGTGTTTCCATGTCCTCATCCTGCAACAGAAGTGGTTGGGTATCGGTGCACTCAATGTCTTCCACTTCTGGGGCAGCGCTATGTGGATGGCCCATGGAAAGCACACCAGGAAAGTCATCAAAAAGCATAAGAGTCTCTTGCAGGACTTGGGGCTCAGACTGCTTGGCTAATTTACAAGAGGCTGAGGTGAAAGACAGATGGCCATGGGGTTCAGGTGCCAACTCTGAGCTATCATCAAGGGACCAGGAGGGAGACAATGTGAAGGAACTGGAGGCATTGTCAGCCACCCAATCTACTATCGCCTGTACTTGTTCTGGCCTCACCAATCGTTGAGGGGCATTCTAGCCTACCATATACCAGTGAAGGTTCTGTTGACTACCTGAGGAAGGTGTTTCCCTTGTGCGTGTAGCTGGCACACCTCGACCACGTCCTCTCCTTCCAACAGGAGGTACACCAACACCACCAACACCAGGAGCACCAGCAGCACCAGCAGCACCAGCAGCACCATGACCACGTCCCTTATTTGCTCTCCTCATTGGGCCCGCAAATGTACTATGTAGCCCTATGTAAGTATTTATAAATACCAATTAATACCTTTTTTTTTTTTGAAAACACCAACGTAGCCGGACTTTTTATTTTGGTGCAAGAAATGCACTGCTCACACCAACAGCTGGAAGCTCTCCCTTTAGAACTAGGAGATTTTTGAATAATAAATAATGTGTCACTTACAGCAACAGCTGTAACCTGGCCCTATAGGAGTAGGCAATGGTTTTTGAACAATAATCTGTCCCTCTAAGCAACAGCTGGAAACTCTCCCTTTAGAACTAGGAGATGATTTTTGAACAATAATGTGTCACTTACAGCAACAGCTGTAACCTGGCCCTATAGGAGTAGTCAATGTTTTTTGAACAATAATCTGTCCCTCTAAGCAACAGCTGGAAACTCTCCCTTTAGAACTAGGAGATGATTTTTGAACAATAATGTGTCACTTACAGCAACAGCTGGCCCTATAGGAGTAGGCAATGATTTTTGAACAATAATCTGTCCCTCTAAGCAGAAGCCTCTACCTAGTGCAGTCAGATCGCTCAAAGCAGCAGATTGTGAAATCTCAAATTACTCCCACAATCTGATCGTTGTGTACGATCGTAACGATCTTTGTGTTAGGCAGGGTTTGATCTGCAATGGGTCACTCAAAGCAGCAGTATGTGAAATCTCAAATTACTCCAACAATCTGATCATTGTGCACGATCGTAGCGATCGTTGTGTTATGCAGAGTTTGATCTGCAATCTGCAATCTGTCACTCAAAGCAGCAGTATGTGAAATCTCAAATTTCTGCAATCTGTCCCTCAGAGCAACAGCAGTAGTAATCTCAGGATGCAGGATCAGATGTTAAAATGTCTGCAATCTCTCCCTCCCAAAAAGGCCGGCAGCTTCCTCTCCCTACACTAACCCAAGAGCATGTGACATGCAGTACTGTGACTCCAGCTTATAAAGAGGCTGGGTAACATGATGCACTGGCCAATCACAGCCATGCCATTAGTAGGCATGGCTGTGATGGCTTATAAGGGCAAACCAGTGAAACGCTTGTTGATTGGCTGCCCTTCAGCTATTCAACATGCGTGATCAACTACCAGAACCCAGAACCCGAACCCGAACGTTTTTTGAAATGTCCGTGTTTGGGTCCGGGTCCTGGTCACCCGAAAGTTCGGTACGGACTCGAACGTTACAGTCCGGGTTCGCTCAACACTAGACATAAGTGAAAAAAGTGCGAACATTTTGAAAAACACTTTTTTTTAGTTTCTATGATAACATTTTGCAAATAAGTAATTTTTGTTCATAAATGTGGGCCAAAACCTATACTGCTACATATCTTTGGTGAAAATAACCCAAATAAGTGTATATTATTTGGTCTGTGTGAAAGTTATAGAGTCTACAAGCTATGGTGCCAATTATTGAAAATTGATCACACCTGATGCACTGATGGCTTATCTCATTTCTTGAGGCCCTGAAATGTCAGGAAAGTACAAATACCCCCCAAATGGCCCTTTTTTGATAAGTAGACCTTCCAAGGTATTTAGTATGAGGCATGGCAAGTTTTTTGAAGTTGTACTTTTTTCCCACAATTCTTGGAAAATTAAGAAATTATTATTATTTTTTTTTGCACAAAATTGTCATAACAAGTTATTTCTCACACACAGCATATGCATACTTCCAATTACACCCCAAAATACATTCTGCTACTTGCCCCAAGTATGGTGATACCACATGTGTGAGACTTTTTCACAGCCTGGCCACATAGAGAGGTCCAACATGCAGGGAGCACCGTCATGCATTCTAGGAGCAGAATTTTCACATCTAATTTCCAAAGGACCTATTACACTTTTGAAGGCCCTGGAGCACCAGGACAATGGAATTACCCACAAAATGACCCCGTTTTGGAAAGAAAACACCCCAATGTATAACCTATGAGGCATTATGAGTCTTTTGAATGGTTCATTTTTTTCCGCAAATCTTCGAAAAACATGGAAAGAAAATGAAAACGCTTTTATTTTTACACAAAGTGGTCAATTTATAAGATATTTCCAACACATAGCATGTACATAGCAAACATGACCCCACAAAATAAATTCTGCTACTCATCCCGAGTATGGTGATACCACATGTGTGAGACCTTTACACAGCCTGGCCACATAGAGAGGTCCAACACGCAGGGAGCACCGTCAGGCGTTATAGAAGCACCTATTATATTTTGAAGGCCCTGCAGCACCAGGACAATAGAATTAATCACAAAATGACCCCATTTTGGAAAGCAAACATCCCAACGTATATTCTATGAGACATTATGAGTCTTTTGTATGGTTCAATTTTTTTCACAAGTCTTCGGAAAACATGGAAAGAAAATGGAAACTTATTTTTTTTCACAAAGTGGTCAATTTATATGATATTTTGAACACATAGCATATATATAGCAAAAATAACCCCCCAAAATATATTCTGCTACTCATCCCGACTATGGCGATACCACATGTGTGAGACTTTTTCACACCCTGGCCACATAGAGGGGTCCAACATGCAGGGAGCACTGTCAGGCATTCTAGGAGCATAAATTTCACATCTAATTTCCTAACGACCTATTACACTTTTGAAGGCCCTAGAGCACCAGGACAATGGAATTACCCACAAAATGACCCCATATATTCTATGAGGCATTATGAGTCTTTTGAACGGTTAATTTTTTTCCACAAGTCTTCGAAAAACATGGAAAGAAAATGAAAACGCTTTTATTTTTACACAAAGTGGTCAGTTTATAAGGTATTTCTAACACATAGCATGTATATAGCAAAAATTAACCCCCAAAATATATTCTGCTACTCGTCCCAAGTATGGCAATACCACATGTCTGAGACTTTTTCACACCCTGGCCACATACAGAGGCCGAACATGCAGGGAGCACCGTCAGGCGTTCTAGGAGCATAAATTACAGATAACATTTCATTCATACCTATCACACTTTTGAAGGCCCTGGAGCACCAGGACAGTGGAATTACCCCCAAAATGACCCCATTTTGGAAAGCAAACACCTGAGGTATATTCTATGAGGCATGGGCTGCAGATAGGTACTCGGGTACTCTGATGGGCTGCAGATAGGTACTCAGGTATTCTGATGGGCTGCAGATAGGTACTTGGGTACTTTGATGGGCTAGAGACAGGTACTCGGGTAATCTGATGGACTGGTAAACGGTACTTGGGTACTCTGATGGGCTGCAGATAGGTAATCGGTTACTCAGATGGGCTGGTGACAGGTACTTGGGTAATCTGAAGGTCAGGGGACAGGTACTCGGGTACTCAGATGGGCTGGTGACAGGTACTTGGGTACTTTGATGGGCTGGTGACAGGTACTCGGGTACTCTGATGGGCTGGTGACAGGTACTTGGGTACTTTGATGGGCAGGTGACAGGTACTTGGGGTTCATGGACAGTGGACGGGTAGTTTCATGGGTTCATGGACAGTGGTCGGGTAGTCTCATGGGCTCATGGACAGTGGTCGGGTAGTCTCATGGGTTCATGGACAGTGGTCGGGTAGTCTCATGGGTTCATGGACAGTGGACGGGTAGTTTTTGGGTACTCTGATGGGCTGGTGACAGGTACTCGGGTACTCTGATGGGCTGGTGACAGGTACTTGGGTACTCTGATGGGCTGTGACAGGTACTTGGGTACTTTGGTGGGTTGGTGACAGGTACTCGGGTACTCAGATGGGTTGGCGACAGGCACTCGGGTACTCTGATGGGCTTGTGACAGGTACTCGGGTACTTTGATGGGCAGGCGGCAGGTACTTTGATGGGCTGGGGACAGGTACATGGGTGCTTTGATGGGTTGGTGACAGGTACTTGGTTACTCTGATGGGTGGGTGACAGGTACTCAGGTACTCTGAGGGTCTGGTGACAGGTACTCGAGTACTCAGATGGGCTGGTGATAGGTACTTGGGTACTCTGATGGGCTGGTGACAGGTACTCAGATGGGCTGGTGATAGGTACTTGGGTACTCTGATGGGCTGGTGACAGGTACTCAGATGGGCTGGTGACGGGTACTTGGGTACTCTGATAGGCTGGTGACAGGTACTCGGGTACTTTGATGGGTTGGTGAAAGGTATTCGGGTACTCAGATGGGTTGGTGACAGGTACTAGGGTACTCAGATGGGTTGGTGACAGGTACTCGGGTACTTTGATAGACAGATGACAGGTACTCGGGTACTTTGATGGACAGGTGACAGGTATTCTGATGGGCTGTGACGTGGGTGGTGACAGGTACTTTTTATTGGGGGGTGATCAGTGTGCTTGGTGTACACAGTAGGCGGTAACAAGCTGTTACCGCAATCTCCCTCTCACACACAATTGGTGTGTGACAGGGAGAACCGCGGTTTGTTTACATCATGTGACCGGCTGTAATTGACACAGCCAGTCACGTGGTAAAGAGCCAATACCATTGGCTATTTACACTGATCGGAGCTGGGCTTTGTCCGAGGGATAAGCCTCAGCCCCGAACCCCCGGGGGCATGCACGAGCGGCGTGCACTTGGAGGTCGGTAGTGACCGGCTGTGATTGGACACAGCCGGTCACGTGGTAAAGAGCCAAATCTATTGGCTCTTTACCCTGATCGGGGGGGGCGCGACCCCGGGACACGATCGGTCCGCGATCGCCGCGCTGCGGGCCCCAGGGGCCCGCAGTAGCAGCGAGAGGCGGCCGACGACGGCCCGGATCGACGAAGGGTTCCTGCCGACGTCATTTTACAATGACTCGGTAGGGAACAGGTTAATATTTTGTATTTTTTTAAAAGAATGACTATTTGTATTTTTGTATAATCTTGCAGCTAAACATTTGTTGGTGATTGGTGTCTGTTGAGAGTAGTTGTACTATGAAATGTGTAGCCTGCTATACACTGTGAAATTAAAGCTATGTCCACTATAAGGCTTGGAAAAATTTTAGATTTTAAGCTCCTATGAGCAGGGCCATTAGATCCAAATTGCTAAATGTTTGTCTAAATGTACCACCTAATATACTAATGCCACTAAATGAATGTACATAATTGTGTTGCTGCTGTGCAAATAAATGTAAATTCTTGACCTTTTTTTTTTATTATTGGTTTTGGGGGGAGCTGGGTGTGGAGAAGTGAACTGTCTTGCTAATGACAAATTATGAGAAGGTGTAATCGTGGATTAAAAAAAAACCTAATCTCTTCAGCACACCTGAAAGTAAATTATAAAGGTTGCTTAAGTGGAGTCCTTTCATTTAACAGGTATGGAGTTGCAGGTAAGTGCCGGTTCACACTGCTGCGCTGTGCAAGATTGCTTCTGATTCACACCGCAGTAAAAGTCACATGTGTTGTCCATGCAATGCGATTTCAGCCATACAGATAGTATGGCTGAATTTGCATTGCATTCGGACCAAACTCGCACAGGACCCTTTTTTTTTTTGGTCTGCACCAGAATTGGATTGCATGGGTGTTCACACCCATGCGATCTGATTAATGTCCGAACTGTTAGTCTGCACTGTGATATGTGAGCTGAAATTGGGGCGTCATTAACAATGTATTGACACTCCCAGCAGGTCACACATGGCAGTGTGAAATGCGATGTGGGAACCTGCAGTGGATTTGCAGGGTTCCCGCATTGCACAAGTGTGAACCGGCACTCATAATGAATTTATCTGGTGGATAGGCAGTATTGTATGTCTCAAAATGAGCCTTTTTCTGTCATTCACCTGCCTATTACTTAAAAAAAAATTGATTGTGATCAAACATTCACAAGCAAGTGTGACTTTGTCCTCTGACCCGGGAATGTCATTGTGTTCACCCGGAAGTGCCTTTGCTGGTCAGGATCTCTATATAGGTGGATATAGCGAGGTCCCATTTTAGCAAAGAGGAGGTGCTACTCATTTGATGGGTAAGTGTAGGAAATATACTTGTGCTTACACCGTGTGGGGGAGGATGAGGTAGCTATATTTGGTGGGGATGGGGTTAATTTATTTGTTGATGTGGGATTCACTTTCTGCCAGGGCAGCCATCAGAAATGTTGGGGTCTCTTAAACAGCTTTAGACCTGCCCCCTTCTGACCACCAATATTCCCCAGGGCATTCCCACTGGGCCATTCCACCACATCCGCCCACTGGCCAGGGGTGTACACATGTCGCAGCTCCAGTAGGAATTATACAACCTGTCACACTTACCGGGTGTAGCCTGCCAAGCATGACTCATTCAAGTGAAGTGTGCAATGCATGCTAGTGTGGGATCCAAGGGGTTAAAAAAACAGTGCACAGGCAGCAAAGCCTCACCCAATGCTTTCAATAAAACCTCGTGCCGAACCATAGGTGCTAGAGGTCCAGGACCAGTTGTGGTCCAGGGGGGCCTCTCCATGTGATCCAAGTTTGGTATTTTTATCGCCTATGGTTCAGGAGAACAGTGTCCCCAAACTGGGTGCTCCCCCCATAGACTCCAATGTTAAGTCCCGAGTTTACCTGACAATTGCTGGTCAATGACTGGTCCCTTTGTGGACCTGGTACGGCCGAACCATAGATGCCAGAGGTCCTAAACCTGGCCCAGTTGTTGCCCAGGGGGCACTCTCTATGTGACTAAAGTTTGGTATTTTTATGGGCTATGGTTTTGGAGAACGGTGTTCCCAAACCGCATGTCCCCCTCCCATAGACTCCAATGTTAAAGATTGCTTAAGTCTTTGTTGTAAGGGTCCTTGAGACACTGGGGCCCCTTACAACAGTACTGTCTGTACTCCCCTGATGGTGGCCCTGCTTCATGGCCATGCACGCACATCACTTCCTGGTTACAGGCACATTACACTTCCTGCAAAATCAGTAAGGAGTGTGTGTGTGTGTGTGTGTTTATATATATATATAAATATGAGAGAGCTGCTTTTATATTTTCTATATATATATATATATATATATATATATATCCGAGAGTGTTGCTTATATACACTCCTTTTACACTTGGCCGACTTTTCCTGAAACTATTCATATCTGTGCTACTTAAAGTGGCAACAGCTTCAAAGTAGTCCCTGTACTACTTTGGTGTGACTTGAGGTTCCTAGCTCTCAATATTACTCAGGCATTCCCTGAAGTTGGGACAATGTCGTGGGCAAACTGCATTACTTTCAGGATAACACCTTTGACTTAGGCCCCATTCGCACTTGTATGACTTGAAAGTCATGCAACTTTGATGTGACTTGAAGCAATGCCTGTGTAATCTTGAGGTCTAGGGACCTCAAGTCATATCAAACTCTGACCAAAGTAGTTCAGGGACTAGTTTGAAGTTGATACCACTTGAAGTCAGACAGTTATGAATCCTTCTCATTGGAAATTGCAGGGTCCAACTTGACAGGCGACTTTGCAGTCCCAAGTCACAGGACAAGTTGCACAAGTGTGAAAGGGGCCTTGGATATCCACCCAAAAGTGGAAGCTCTACTTATCTCTCCCCCCCTTCTGATGCCACATTTGGCACCTTTTCGGGGGGGGGGGGTACCTGTTTTGGACATTTACTTGTACCCACTTCAGACAGACCTCACTGCAGCGAGGTATGGCAGAAATTTGTCACCCCTCCTCCTTCCCTGCTACCAAGCCATTCAGAAAGCATAGTGCCCTTTGTGTATGCGCAGTAGGGGATCTGCAATGGAGGCGACAGCACCTGAGAGCCAATGAAAACATGGGCTGGGGTGCCAACATCACTAGCTTCCAGGACAGTGTCCTAATAATTAAAGTCAGCAGTTGCAGGATGTGTAGCTGCTGACTTGTACATTTTCTGTGGTGGCAGGGGTGGGGGGGGGGGTTTGAGGCACCACTTTAATATCGGCTTTGTTACCTAGATTGGTGAGCTGGGATTGAGCCCCAGCTATCACATGGTACTTGGGCTTATCTAAACAACCTGTACCATGTGAATAGCTTCAGCTAATCACGGATCAGTAGTAATCCCAGTCAAACAATTCTGACTGTTCAAAGTTTGGCTGGTAGTACCATGATTCGTATGGTATCAGCAAGCCTACACGATACATTTAAACAAGGCTATCTAACTCACAGAGTAGTTCAATGGTATGGATGGTATGACCTTCTGAAAGTTTGCATTGTACTCAGCATTAGATGCTGAAAATATGCGAACGCATATTCACCAATTAGCCAATGCACATCAGTTTGATTGCTTCCATACTATGAATTTTTTAAATGCATGCAATGGTATGTACATATTCAATAATATTATGATGTGGAATTGGAATAATCACACACTAGTTAACGTGCCAGCAGTTAGTTTGTAGAGAATTAACAGAATCCAAGATTAGTAAATGTATTTTCTATGGCTGGTTGTGTTCAAGTCTATAGCGTAGTGGTTCCTTCTGATACCTTCACCGCTTACAGCTACAGGTTCGGATCCTACCGGTGTTCATATTTGCCAATGGTTTCCATTTTGCTGCGGTAGTTCCCATACCCTTTTTCAAGCAAATCATGTTCATACAAGCCTTCAATAGATTCTGCAGGTTCAAGCCCAATTGACATCAGCTAAATCCACATATGCAGATTAAGAAGGCATATTTGCGGCAATAACACGATTTTGCATTTGCATGATCACCCAGATGATATGCTAATTGCCTTGAATGGGCTTTATTTTAAGGCGTCACACGATCGCATATTCGCGATATAGTGAATTAGCCCCATAATGTACTCCCCCCTAGACATCAATAAGACTTTACAAAAATTCTACACATCCCTCTTTGCACCCGACAATATTGATATCTCTCTCACTAATACCTTTCTCAACTCGCCCAAACTTCCTAAAGTCATCCTAGAACACCTCTGTACACTAAACGCCCCATAACACAGAAAGAGATTGAGGATGCAATGCAATCCCTAGCTAATAACAAATCACCGGGACCAGACGGCCTTTCAGGCGAGTTCTACAAAAAACCTGTGAGTTCATACCACACACTCTATGCCAGGTGTTTAATGGGGTTTGGGAGGGGGGAGCATATCTTTCTTCAGTCCAACAGGCCCATATTAAATGAATAGGCAAGAAAGGAAAGGACCCCACAGAACCAGGTTACTACCGCCCCATTTCACTGCTTAATATGGATTCCAAATAAATGTCCAAAATCGTAGCCTCCCGTCTAGCAACCATCCTACTGCATTTGACACATCTGACACAAGCAGGATTTGTCAAGGGCCGTTTGGCCTCCTCAAACATAAGAAAAGTTCTTGCAGTGCTTGAACATGCTAAAGCCCATTCATTCGATGACTTTGCCATTGTCACAATAGATGCTGAAAAGGCTTTTGACAACGTGAGTTTCAAATGGCTAACACTTGCCCTCAAAAAGTTAGGTTTTGTAGGCCCCTTCTCACATTTTATAGAAAGTTTTTACTCATCCCCTTCTGCAAAAGTAGTAGCTGCTGGCCACATTTCAGACTCCATTCCCCTGTACAAGGGCACTCACCAGGGATGCCCTTTATCACCTCTACTATTTAACCTGGTGATTGAACCACTCTCACGTTACCTTAATACACATACACTGTACCTCTAAATGGTGTTAAAATAGGCAAAGAGGAACTTTTAGTAGCCCTATCCTCAGATGACATCCTGATTTTCACTGCTAATCTCCAAAAGGATATCATCTTAATCCATAATACATTCAATCTCTTTCGATCCTGTTCGGGCTTAAAAATGTATTTTACCAAAAGCAAAGTACTCCTCCCTCCGTAAGAGGGGCACAAGCCATTGGATTACCTCCTCACCTTTCCCCATAGCGCAACATCATATTACATACCTGGGAGTGAACATAGGAAGAGATCCCTCATTTCTCTACCAGCTAAACTACCCTCCTCTTATATCCAAAATTATCAGCGAACTGGAGGCCTGGATGGACCTTCCATTATCGCTCTTCGGGAGATGCCACCTTTACAAGATGATCAGCTTTTCTCAACTACTGTGCTCAATGCAAAAAATCCCAATTCTAATCAAACACAAAGATATTGAAAAGATCAACAAAGCTCTCTCTACTTTTCTATGGCATCACAAAAGACCTTGTATTGCTTTAACAAAACTATATCTCACGAAAAAGCAAAGGAGGGGTAGGTGTACCTTTCATCAGATTGTACAACTTATCCTGTTTACTCCATCTAGGCCTAGACTGGCTTATCCAGAGCTCTAAATTCACTAATTATGAGTTAGAGGCAGCAATGATACATCCTTACAATCCACCCTCTCCCCTCCATAGTAATGTAAAATCCCTACCACACAACCTCCAAAATAATCTATTGATCCGAGATACACTTATTGCGTGGAGGGAAATAAGGAAACGTCTGGGAATCTCCCCAAACATTTCAGTTCATCTACCAATCCTCAGCAACCCGATACTTCTACCCACCAGCCACCACTCAGCTTTGCAACTATGGGAACTCAAAAATCTAATGAGAGTAGCCTCTCTGTATGACACACAGAGTGGACGTCTCAAAACTCCTCAAAGCATTTTAACAGACTTCAGCTCAACATAACTTTCAGCTCATGCAACTCTCAACATAAACAAAATATGCCCAAA
Organism: Glandirana rugosa; assembly: GCA_018402905.1. NCBI lineage: Eukaryota > Metazoa > Chordata > Amphibia > Anura > Ranidae > Glandirana > Glandirana rugosa. Next base: position 216,430 of record BLSH010147448.1, read on the forward strand.
ACCACAACTCAGATTCAAACACACGCTTATAGACAAACTCATTGAGGCTCGTACTATTTCCACCTTGGAGATCTACATCCCCACCATACCTTTTTTTACCAAATCTTTGGAACATATAGCCTTAAAAGCCTGGGGTAAGGAAATTCATTTAGAAAACCCCCCCCGTATACTCCAAAGTGGCTACAAAACTCTGAACATCATCATTAATGAATCGTGGAGGAAAACTCAATTTAAACTGCTGCATAGAGCATATATACCCTACTACTCTCCAGAGGACCTACCGGATGAAAGACTATGCCCATGGTGTAAATCAACCAAACCAACTACTCCCCCGCCTTTGGTCATGCTCACTTATAACCACATTCTGGAGCAAAATCTGATCTTACATCCAAGGCGTGACTCAAATAGACATTCCATCGGAGCTCAGCCTCATGCTTTTTGGACGTGAACAAAACACATCGCCTCCAGCCACCTCTACTTCTTCCTACCCTCTATATCTCCCACAATGGATCCACATATGCCTTCTCACAACTTGAAGGACCATCCTCAAACACTGGATCCTATCTCATCCTCCGTCCTTTTACAGACGTTAAGAGGGAATTAAAAATCTTGCTATACAGGGAGCAACTGAAGGTCTGGTCCAACAAGCTGGGCTCTGAGAAACTCTTTCTGTTCTTATTCTAAAACCAGAACATTATTTTCAAGGTTATTATTATCAGAAAAATATGTGATGTCTTTTAACCTGCTAATGATATATGTAAGGGTCTTCTTTTTCCATCCAAGCTTCCCTCATATTACGTTGCAGGTTAATATATGCACTCTACATGATGTTCTCACTCCTCTTCCCTCTTCCCCTCTCCTTCTCCTTATACTTCCCTTTCTTCTTCCCTCTCGAATTTACAAGACTACTTCAAGTTATAATTCTGACTTTTGAATCATATGCGATAATTGTATAATGTATGTCACTAATCCTTCAAATTCAAATAAAATATGTTATAAAAAACAGCTTAAAAACAAGCTAAAAAATGGACTTCAATAGTGCAGGGACTGTAAACAGATAATTCCTGGTGTCGGGGATAGCGTGCATTCCACAGACAAAATTCCTGAACTGGAAGGGACATGATCGCGTAAGAAAACCCTGCCACGTCACTTCCAGTTCAGGACTATTGTCCGTGGAACACACACTATAGTAAACACCAGAAATTATCTGTTTACAGTCCCTGTGCTTTTGAAGTCCATTTTTTAGCTTGTTTTTAAGCTGTTTTAATGGTGGTTGACTTTAATAAAATACTCATAAACTGGAACACGCTATGAGTGTTGATCTTCTTTTTCCATCTATCCACATGCACCTACTGAGGATCTAACACACTGCTGAGGAACCCTGACCACTGGACACCAGGACACAAGGCAGACCTGCTTACATGCGATTTACCCCTATAGGGGTGTCACTATCTGGTGAGTGTGGAAACAAGAGGGGAGCATGTGTAGAGTCACCTGTTTGCACAAGAATATAGTGTTTACTGCACAAGTCACTTTGAGGAAATTGACACACAGCGCTTTGAAAAGACTTTAATTAACAGAAGTACTGTTTTTGCATTTTTGCATTTTCTATTTTTTCATTTTCAACACATTACTTTTTGGACCTCATATGGACTTTCTGGCTGTACCTATTGAATAGAATTTTTAAATAGCATATTTAATGAGCACTTTACAGATATTATATACAGTATCTCACAAAAGTGAGTACACCTCTCACATTTTTGTAAATATTTTATTATATCTTTTTATGTGACAACACTGAAGAAATCACACTTTGCTGCAATGTAAATTAGTGAGTGTACAGCTTGTATAACAGTGTAAATTTGCTGTCCACTCAAAATAACACACAGCCATTAATGCCTAAACCGCTGGCAACAAAAGTGAGTACAAATTGGGTCCAATTAGCCATATTCCCTCCCCGGTGTCATGTGACCTGTTAGTGTTAGCAGGTTTCAGGTGTGAATGGGGAGCAGGTGTGTTAAATTTGGTGTTATCACTCTCACTCTCTCATACTGGTCACTGGAAGTTCAACACGGCACCTCATGGCAAAGAACTCTCTGAGAATCTGAAAAAAAATGTTGCTCTACATAAAGATGGCCTAGGCTATAAGAAGATTGCCAAGATCCTGAAACTGAGCTGCAGCACTTTGGCCAAGATCATACAGGGGTTTAACAGGATAGGTTCCTCTCAGAACAGGCCTCGCTATGGTCAACCAAAGAAGTTGAGTGCACATGCTCAGCATCATACCCTGAGGTTGTCTTTGGGAGATGGATGTATGAGGGCTGCCAGCATTGCTGCAGAGGTTGAAGGGGTGGGGGGTCAGCCTGTCAGTGCTCAGACAATGTCGCACACTGCAACAAATTGATCTGCATGGCTGTTGTCCCAGACGGAAGCCTCTTCTAAAGATGATGCACAAGAAAGCCCACAAACAGTTTGCTGAAGTGAGGCAGACTAAGAATATGGATTAGTGGAACCATGTCCTGTGGTCTGATGAGACCAAGATAAACTTATTTGGTTCAGATGGTGTCAAGCATGTATGGCGGCAACCAGGTGAGGAGTACAAAGACAAGTGTGTCTTGCCTACAGTCAAGCATGGTGGCGAGAGTGTCATGGTCTGGGACTGCATGAGTGCTGCTGGCACTGGGGAGCTACAGTACATTGAGGGAACCATGAATGTCAACATGTACTGTGACATACTGAAGCAGAGCATGATCCTTCCCCTTCAGAGATTGGGGTTGTTATCATGTATTCCAACATAACAACCCCAAACATATCTCCAAGATGACCACTGCCTTGCTAAAGAAGCTGAGGGTAAAGGTGATGGACTGGCCAATCATGTCTCCATACCTAAACCCTATTGAGCATCTGTGGGGCATCCTCAAATAGAAGGTGGAGGAGCGCAAGGTCTCTAACATCCAACAGCTCTGTGATGTCTTTATGGAGGAGTGGAAGAGGACACCAGTGGCAACCTGTGAAGCTCTGGTGAACTCCATGCACAAGAGGGTTAAGGCAGTGCTGGAAAATAATAGTGGCAACACAAAATATTGACACTTTGGACCCAATTTGGACATTTTCACTTAGGGGTGTACTCACTTTTATTTCCAGCGGTTTAGACATTAATGGCTGTGTTGAGTTATTTTGAGGGGACAGCAAATTTACACTGTTATATAAGCTGTACACTCACTACTTTACAATGTAGCAAAGTGTCCAAAGTGTAATTTCTTCATGGTTGTCAATATGAAAAGATATAACAAAATATTTGCAAAAATGTGAGGGGTGTACTCACTTTTGTGAAATACTGTATATATGCATTTTTCCATTTCTTATTCACAAATGAATGTATGTATGTCAGTTTGCACTTTATAAGGTTCACTAAGTAGGGTTTGCTTTTATTTTAAAGACAACATATGTACCTTACTTACCAGTGAAATCATTTATGGTTTACACAAAAGATAAATAAAGTATCTCACAAAAGTGAGTACACCCCTCACGATTTTGTAAATATTTTATTATAGCTTTTCATGTGACAACACTGAAGAAATTACACTTTGCTACAATGTAAAGTAGTGAGTGTACAGCTTGTATAACAGTGTAAATTTGCTGTCCCCTCAAAATTACTCAACACACAGCCATTAATGTCTAAACTGCTGGCAACAAAAATGAGTACACCCTTAAGTGAAAATGTCCAAATTGGGCCTAATTAGACATTTTCCCTCCCTGGTGTCATGTAACTCATTTGTGTTACAAGGTCTCGGTGTGAATGGGAAGCAGGTGTGTTAAATTTGGTGTTATCGTTCTCACTCTCTCATACCGATCACTGGAAGTTCTTCATGGCACTTGATAGCAAAGAACTCTCTGAGGATCTGAAAAAAAAGAATTGTTGCTCTACATAAAGATGGCCTAGGCTATAAGAAGATTTCCAAGACCCTGAAACTGAGCTGCAGCATGGTAGTCAAGACCATACAGTGGTTTAACAGGACAGCTTCCACTCAGAACAGGCCTCACCATGGTCGACAAAAGAAGTTGAGTGCACGTGCTCAGAGTCATATGCAGATGTTGTCTTTGGGAAACAGACATATGAGTGCTGCCAGCATGGCTGCAGAGGTTGAAGGGATGTGGGGGTCAGCCTGTCAGTGCACAGACCATACACCTCACACTGCATCAAATTGGTCTTTATGGCTGTCATCTCAGAAGGAAGCCTCTTTTAAAGATGATGCACAAGAAAGTCCGCATACAGTTTGCTGAAGACAAGCAGACTAAGGGCATGGATTACTGGAACCATGTCCTGTGGTCTGATGAGATCAAGATAAACTTGTTTGGTTCAGTTGGTGTCAAGCGTGTGTGGCAGCAACCAGGTTAGGAGTACAAAGACAAGTGTGTCTTGCTTATAATCAAGCATGGTGGTGGGAGTGTCATGGCCTGGGGCTGCATGAGTGCTGCCAGCACTGGAGAGTTACATTTCATTGAGGGAACCATGAATTCCAACATGCACTGTGACATACTGAAGCAGAGCATGATCCCTTCCCATTCGGAGACTGGACCGCAGGGTAGTATTCCAACATGATAACGACCCCAAACACAACTCCAAGATGACCACTGTCTTTCTAAAGAAGCTGAGGGTAAAGGTGATGAACTGGCCAAGCATGTCTCCACACCTAAATCCTATTGAGCATCTGTGGGGCATCCTCAAATGGAAGGTGGAGGAGCGCAATGTCTCCAACATCTACCAGCTCCATGATGTTGTCATGGAGTAGTGGAAGAGGACTCCAGTGGCAACCTGTGAAGCTCTGGTGAACTCCATGCCCAAGAGGGTTAAGGCAGTGCTGGAAAATAATAGTGGCCACACAAAATATTGACATTTTGGTCCCAATTTGGGCATTATTACTTAGGGGTGTACTCACTTTTGTTGCCAGCAGTCTAGACATTAATGGCTGTGTGTTGAGTTATTTTGAGGGGACAGTAAATTTACACTGTTATACAAGCTGTACACTCACTACTTCACAATGTAGGAAAGTGTCATTTCTTCAGTGTTGTCACATGAAAAGATATAAAAAAATATTTACAAAAATGTGAGGGGTGGGGGGTGTGGCTACTGAGCTCCGAGATGGCCGCTTAACATCGGAGCTCTGCCAGCAAGCCGGGATATTCATCACATACCGAGCCTCTGAACGAACCCCAACTCGCACCACGCCCGTCAGTCTCCAGCCAAGACACCAGAGGTCGTGAGGAAATGGGGAGACGAAGGAGAGAACCGCCGCCTCAGCCGAAAAAACTCACGGGATTCTTCCCGAGACAGACAGCGGGCCTCCAGCAAAATGGCGCCGGTGGCGAAAGCACGAGGTGGAACGAACGAGCTGCGGCCTTCATCACAGAAGCACAGCTCCGTCAACAAGCCGCTAGTGTAAACCTGCCACCCAGCCCCCACTCATCAGCTGCCTCAACACCCACCTTCAGAAGCCCAGCGAAATCCAAGCAAAGAACAACTTCCCCAGAGAACGCAACGAACGCGGGGATCATGGAGGTGAGTGACACCAGGCCCCAGATACACAAGCCAGGGATGACTCAGGATGCATTCTTAGCATTCCCCACCTCAGGGCAACCTGCCACGGACAGTGTACTGAAAGATATGTTGATGTCCCTCAGGGCATCACTACAACATGATCTTTTTGGAGCGGTCCAACAGTGTCAGTCTGACATACAGGCCCTGGGAGGCAGAGTGGATCAAGTAGAGAGGAGCATGGAGGACTACTCAGCCTCCTATAATACTCTAGTGGACGCATATAATGCACAAAAAGAAGAGATCAATTGGATCAAAGACAAATTATCCAATTTAGAGGATAGATCCAGGAGGAACAATTTAAAACTAAGGGGAGTCCCTGAATCAGTACAGGCAAATCAACTACAGCAATATGCCCAAGACCTGTTCGCCATCTTGGTTCCATCCCTGACCCCACTAGAAGCCACAGTGGACAGAATCCACAGGGTGCCTAAACCTAACTTCTTACCAGAAGAAACCCCCAGAGATGTGATATTAAGACTGCATTTCTACAGAGCCAAAGAGCTCATACTGATTGCCTCATGAAATCCGGACAATCGTCCGCCCCAATATGCATCTATCCTAATACTCCCGGACCTCTCCAGATACACACTCCAAAACAGACAAAACCTGGCCACAATCACCAAAGCCCTGCGTAATCACAGCATCCAGCACAAATGGAGATACCCAGCCCAACTGGTGATCACCTATAATGGCACCACCACGGTAATCTCCACACTGGATGAGGGCCTAGCCGTGCTTCGTCGTTGGAGCATCATACCAGAAACCCACCCCACCCCTCCAGCAAATCCTGAACCCATTGAACAACAATGGCAAGTGGTAACGCACAAAAAATCTCCAAAAAAGAAAAAAGTCACTCCAGAGGCCTCGGCCTAGTTTCAACCCGACGGACTAAACACAAAGTCCTGGCTACAGCTATGACAGAACTATGTCTTTTCCCCCCTGAACAAGCTCGCAAATTACCATGCGACAACTCCCCTTCACAGGGTCATACCTAGTTCCACAAATCTAATACGTTCTTTTCGATGTCATTTGACCAGAGTTTATTTACTTTTCTATCTTTATGGTACACCATCATACGAGAATACAGAGACTGCTGAAATTATCCCATCTACAACAACAACAACTCCCAAGTACAGACCCCGGAACTATCCGAAATCCTCTCCTACTTTCATGGAGTCTAGAAGAGCAAGCCACTCCACTTAGGATGAAGTAAGTGAAAAATGTGAGGGGTGTACTCACTTTGTGAGCTACTGTATGTACCTTATTTATTAGTGGATACATGCCTCATATAAAGTCCCATGTTTGTTCCCCTTCTTATTTGTATTTTTTTGAAGGAGAAAAATTACCTGTTTGCAAAATTTTATAACAAACTGAAAAATTAATATACATAGAAAAAACCTGTGTGCTTCCAAAAATGTGTTAATCTGACAGCTGCTGCAATCACTGAATGTGTGTTCCTCACCTATAGTAACAAATATATAAATAAAGGGTGCTGCACTGCTGTGATATACCAATTTGTGCAATGAAAAATACTATATATATATATATATATATATATATATATATATATATACACACACACACACACACACATGAAAAAAGTGAATAGAAATAAACTATTAAAATAAAGTACTAATACTCATAAAAAAATTCAATAATATCCAGTGATCCTAAATAAACACAATAAATATCCAGTGCTGAAAAGTCCAAAAAATACTATTAGGTAATAATGTATTTAGAATATTTAATCAGTGAAATATTTCACTCGCTGTGTCTCTTTTATAGGTGTGAATTCCACCATTAGGTATAGCCTTCACCTGTGATATTCTACATACAATATTCTACTGGTGTTTCAAACCCAAAGCCCACTGCTGTAAGTGCTTGCTGTATCTTCTCCCATACTCCATCAGCTAGTGAAAATATAAGAGTAGCCCGGTACCTGTTGCCTAGACCCATGTTATAGGTCTAGAATCACCTGTAGTTTACATACTACACTATGGCTCTGTCTAGAGATTACCACGGGGATATCCATGACATTAATTGGATAAGGAGAGAGTAGATAACGAATGGTGCCTGAGCGGTGACCATCCTTAAAGGAGTCTGCACATCTGATTACCTCTGACATTGGGGAACAGGTATATAGGTCTAGGCAACAGGCACTCTTATATTTTCACTAGCTGGTGGAGCACGGGAGAAGATACAGCAAGCACTTACAGCACAGGGATTTGGGTTTTAACCCTTTGAGGACCATAAGATTACCGTCATCAATATAAAATAATTATAAAACATGGGACAAATACATCCCTTGGTCCTCAAAGGGTTAAACACCAGTAGAATATTGTATGTAGAATATCACAGGTGAAGGCTATACCTAATGGTGAAATTCACACCTGTAAAAGAGGCACGCCGAGTACAATATTTCCCTGATTGAACATTTTTAATACACTATTAACTAACCTCACTGGTCATTTATTGTGTTTATTTAGGATCACTGGATATTATTGGAGTTTTTTATGAATATTAGTACTTTTTTTAACCCCTACAGATCCGTGCTATTGCCGAAGTACGGCTCCAGCACGGATCTGAAATGCCGGGACGACGTCCATGGACGTCGTCCCCTGTGCATGCTCCCGGCGCGACCCCTCGCGGCAGCGGCGTGCGCCCGCCGCACGCTGCGCGAGTGTGCCCGTGGGTCGGGCGGACTCGATGTCCGCTCGAGACCCACGATCGCCTGACAGAGCTGCAGAACAGGGAACTGCCGATGCAAACACGGCGGTTCTCCGTTCTGTGACAGAGGACATACCAGATCTACTGATCCCTGTCACTGGGATCAGTTAGATCTGTTATGTCCCGGCCAGCCCCGCCCCCCACAGTTAGAACACACCCTGGGAACATTGTTAACCCCTTCACTGCCCCCTGCAGGTTAACCCCTTCAATGCCAATGACATTTACACAGTAATCAGTGGATATTTAAATTTCTGATCGCTGTATAAATGTCATTGGTCCCAAAAATGTGTAAAAAATGTCCGACATTTCTGCTGCAATATCGCAGTCCCAATAAAAATCGCAGATCGCCGCCATTACTAATAAAAAATAAATAAATAATAAAAACGCCATAAATCAATTCCCATAGTTTGTAGACGTGATAACTTTTGCGCAAACCAATCAATATACGCCGATTGTGATTTTTTTTTTTACCAAAAATATGTAGAAGAATATATATCGGCCAAAACTGATGAATAATTTTTTTTAATGGATTTGTACTTTAGCAAAAAGTAAAAAATATTGTTCTTTTTTGCAAAATTGTCGCTCTATTTTTGTTTATAGCGGCGATCAGAAATGACGCAGAGGTGATCAAATACCACCAAAAGAAAGCTCTATTTGTGGGAAAAAAAAGGATGCAAATTTTATTTGAGTACAATGCCGCACGACCGCGCAATTGTCATTCAAAATGCGACAGCGCTGAAAGCCAAAAATTGGTCTGGGCAGGAGGGGGGTTTAAGTGCCCAGTAAGAAAGTGGTTAAATAGTTAATTCATATTCACTTTTTGGATGTGTATATATAGTATTTTTCATTTCACGCATTGGTAAATAACAGCAGTGCAGCACTCTTTTTATATATATTAAACATATATTAAATACCACCAAAAGAAAGCTCTATTTGTGTGAAAAAATGATAAAAGTTTCATTTGGATATAGTGTTGCATGACCGCGCAATTATCATTCAAAGTGTGACAGTACTGATAGCTGAAAATTGTCCTGGACAGCAAGGGGGTGAAAGTGCCTAGGAGCCAAGTGGTTAAAAATGGTACATACTGTATATTACCAGTTCTCCAAGGGTATGCAATCTTTTGAGCGCAGCTGTATCTAATCACACTTGAGAATGGAGCCTTAAGCAAAAATGTACGTTTTATATAATTTGTATTGCCTAAATATTTCAGTCATGTCCATGCAAAGTTTAAAAAACGAAAATGAAAACTAGTACACGATTGGCGTCTATGGACCACACCTCTTTTTCTTTGTTCTTCATCTTTAGAAAGCTTTCTTGGGAGAGACTTATATTAGAAATATTAAAGACAAGACTCTTCATTAAAGATTTCAAAGATTACTTAAGCTATATACCGTATGTGTATTTTCTATCCATGTCTGCGCTCTCCACCTTAGGCAATTGCATTGGTATGCCTAATGGTTGTTTAGACTCTGTGTACCACTCAGGATGTTTGATTTTGCAAAGATGACTCATGTGGCGGTAAGCTCTAGTGACCAAAAAGACCTGCAAATTGCTGTTTTCCATGTTAATAACATCCCTTGGCTATTACTAAATGTTTCCTTTTATTTCTTCAAGATAAACTGTATACCTATTTGTTTCATTTGACCAAAGCTGGATTTATTTCAGCCTTCAACCTGCTTCTAAGCATTAATAATGATCCACTTGGGAGAAAAAGCAGCTAAATGAATACAGGGGGAGACTTAGAATATAATTAACCTGTGTAGTAGCAGGCCCTGTGACATTTTGGGAGTTAATTTGTTATTTTATGCACTGCCAACTGCAAAGCAACCAAAAGCGTCAAAACAGAATTAGCTTATATTAGTGGTTCAGTGGAAATAAATTCAACAAGGCTACTTTTAGTTACAGTGATAGTAACAGAGCTGAGCCTTGCTGAAAAGAAAAAAAGGGAAATTTTACAAATAGAAAATGCCAGTATTTTCATTTTTGGTTTTGCTCTGAAATATGTCTGTAGTGGAAGTATAGAATGTTCATACAGTAGTCAACACTGAAGTATCATTAAAGTAGTATTCCAGGATATCTAGCTAATCTTAAAACAGTTCCCTTCTAACTCCCAACATCTATACTAACTAACCTGTGGAAGAAAGATCTATGTACTATTTTCAGGCCACTCTGGTCTGGTCACATGGCCTGGCTCCCCTTTGCCAGCTAGCGGTTTCACAAAGTGCTCCAAATGTGTGATTTGCCACATTCGCCCCTTAAAGGTAACAACTCACCAGAGAGATATTGTGACCCTCCTATCTAATTTTGGTCAAATTGAGCTCAGTTAGATGGACCAGGGGCTTTCTGTCATATTCTATCACTCTGCCAACCAAGCACTCAGCTTTAGTTGCCTCCTCACCACAGCTCAGTACATCACATGGGGAAGCCACAAACAAAAGATCATTGTGTACCATACTTTATAAATAGTAAAACCAGCACCCAGTGTTTCCAGTAACTGATAGATGGTAATGGCTGACTGCTGCCCCACTGCTGTCCATGTCAGCATGCACTTCAAATACAGGAAATTACCCCACAGGATGTGATGTTAGCATTCAGTCCTGCCTCAATGCATTACACCCAATCAGGGAATCCTCACGGATTTTAATCTCAAAGTCAATGCTGCCTCAGAAAATTAGCCACTGTAAACCATTTGTCTGAATGTTCACCATAAACTCAAGGTTCTTTACAACTCCCAATAAGTGGGTAAAGCAGAAGCATTAGCTATATGAATATTAGTGTTCATTGTCTCATTACAATGCTATTAGGGTATAAAACACTACTATACAGGCACTTTGATGAAAACATTCCCAGTTTTACTTTTTTGTATAATTTACTAATAATAATCAGGAAAAACAGAGAAGTGAACCTTTTACAGTGTACTTCTTAATGAATACCCCATGGTGTATTTTTAAGTGATTTGGGTGTAAACTTAACTTATCAGAAAACAAAAGTATTCGGAGGTACTAATAATCAGATGTATTCAGCCTATCTACAGTCTTTAGAAAGTGCACATTGTGTTACAAATATTTCTTCCTGTTTCAGCAGTGGGAGTGTAGTCTGGGCATACACTGTGTGTGAGCTGATTGGAGGAAAGGCACACACAGCCACATAGGCAGAGGAATGAAGAAACTTGCAGAACTGAACTGTAAATAGACTAGGTCTCTGCTTATCTATCTCTAAGTTCCCTCCCTGACACAAATTTGCAGCTGCTTTTATCTCCTGTGTCGGAGAGCTTTTCAGAAGTTATCATGCTGATAACAGAGGAACAGAGCAGCAGAAAGACACGGGACTAAGAGGTTTGGAAAGAGATAAGTAAACACCATATATATATGTGCCCAGATCATATTTCATAAATGGGGTTTACAGACATTTTGACTGGCATCTTTTAGAAAAATATAACTTTGATTGTTAATTTATTGCTTTTTCTATTTTCCAATAAAATTGAAAAAAAAAAAGTGTTTGTTTACAATATACCATGCACATACTATAGGCTGTCTTCTTCACTGTCTCTTTTTGTGGGATGTGTGGAAAATAGGGCGCTCTGGATAACAAGGAGACTTTAACAAACAGTACATTACTGGCTCTTGAAATGTGATTAATGCACCACAGCAGCACTTCAGAAGAGGGAAGCACACTCTATAGGAAAACAAAGCAGAGAAGAAAGAGCTTCTAGGTGCACTAATAAAATACTTTAATGACAAGGAAGGGTTAAAAACACTTACAAGATGGAAGTGATAAATATGGATATCAATGGATCCATAACATCCAGCGGGATGCCTCCTGGGAGTAAAGACAGTTGCAGGTGGAAGTTCCAGCAAACCAGCGATGGGAAATACTGTCTCTCTGATCCAAGATGGAGGGCCGTGCTGTCGGGAACAGCATGGAATCCAGGAAATCAGAAGTGATGTCAGAGATGGGGCCCCATGCCATTTTTTTTTTAATTTACCAGCAAATTTTTTTTGACAGCTGATGACTCATCGGTTGTTAAGGACACCGTGGCAGGCTTCCCGGCCCCGCTTCTTAACAACCAGCTTATACTGCATATTGATTGGGCAAAGCTTTGCCCAGGGTACAAAATTCACTGTGCAGCACGCACAGATTGGTGGGATTTGGACAGGGATTTTTTTTTTTCCAAAAGAAATTTATTGAAAGTTTCAAAAAGGTACAGCATCTCAAATACCAGATACAACAATGTATACATTTATACAGAAGGTTGTGTCAGATATGGTTATATAACATACATCTCCCACCATCTTCTGAGATCTTATGATCTATATAGAACCTGAGTGACATTCTCCGAACCATGTGGATCAGTCCTCCATATTGTACATTGTGTAATGTTTCCGAGGGAAGGGGGGGGGAGACATCGGCAGAAGAAGACATCCATCTGCTTGTAAGGCCACTGTCTTGGGGCAATAATGCTCCCAAACCAGTATGGGGAGGGCAGCATGGCCCACCCCCCACACCCCTATCGGGATCATGCTGCGCGGGGGGAGTGGGTGAATCCGCATCCCCCAGCCCCAAGTGTCATCCCTCCACTCCCTTCTGAACTCTCCATCAGGCTCATTGTACAATATGCATTGGAGAAGTTACGCTCTACCGTTCCCGAGCTTGTCTGGTACAAGGGCTAGCAATCCTAGTTTGATAGGGAACATAACATATAACACCCTTAAAAATAACAAAAATAACAGTAACAGTAACAGGAGCCTTAGCTACCGAGGCATTAGTATTCGTGGTCAGGGTGGTAAGGGAGTAAGATCGCCTCGCTGCTAACCGGCCCCCCTAGAGCCCATCCCGATACCTCAGAACGCAGAGTGTCATAATTGGTTCGTGGTGGGTACTACAACTCTCCCCCAGCACCGGCTCGGAGAGTAGTATACATATATCAGGCCCCACATACGTGTGTGTCTCCACCTAAAGGAACATACCACATTGATTTGGGAGATGCCTCAAGGGCATAAATATGAAGTAGGGGCATGAAACTTGGAGGGAAAAGATGTCCCAAACCTAAGAGACAGCAGATGTAGGGTGCAAGAATGGAAGAAGTGGGAAAAATAAGAAGTGGAGGGAGAGGGGAAAGAGGGGTTAGGGGTAGAATTCTCCTACACCCTCGCTACCTGTGTTACACACATCCCGAGTATATTTAGGTCATATAGCGAATGTAGTCGTCTGTAGTTTTAAAATGGAACCAACAGACCCAAATTCTCCTAAATTTGTCTGCGGAATCTCTGGCTTGATGGATAAGATCCTCCACATCAGCAATCTTTTGTATGCGACGTAGCCAGTCCTGAATAGATGGAGGGTCCGTGGCTCGCCAGTAGCAAGGAATGCAGAGTTTAGCCGCATTTACTAGGTGTATAGCTAGGGAATGTAGGTACGAGGATTTTGGGATAGAAGAGTGGTGCAGTAAAAATTGCGCTGCGGTGTGTTCCAGCGGAAGAGTCGAGATCTTACACGTAAGCTTATGTACTTCCTCCCAGAATGGTTTGATCAGAGGACACGTCCACCAGATATGTAATAGTGAGCCTGCCTGTGAATTGCATCTCCAGCATAGTGGAGAGGCCCCTCGGATTAAATTTGCGTATCCTAAGAGGCGTTCTATACCACCTGGAGTACAACTTAAATCCATTTTCTTGGGTCAGAACGTTGGACGAGCCTTTGTGTACTAAAGTGTGCACCTTTTCCCACTTGGAGAGGTCAATCTGTAGATCTGTAGAATAATTAATCTGCACGTTAGTTAGGGACCTGAAATCCTCAAAACCCTTGATTAAATTGGAGATAGTAATATGCGACTCTGTGAGAAAAAGGAGAACGTCATCTGCGAAGGCAGCAAGTTTGTGTGTCTTGCCTGCAATTTCAATGCCCTTAATATCTGGATTGAGTCTGAGGCGAAGGAGGAGGGGTTCAAGCGTTAAGATGAATATCAGCGGCGAAAGGGGGCAACCCTGACGTGTTCCATTGGATATCGAGAAGGCACTCGACAGGTGGCCGTTGACCCATACTCTGGCTGTAGGAATGGAGTAAATAGCTTGTATGAAGTGTAGCATTTGTCCTGGAAGACCAATTGCTTTAAGAGCCTCAAATAGTTAGTCCCGTGCCACCCTGTCGAATGCCTTCTCTATGTCAAGGGAAAGAAAGAAGCCCGGTTTGTGGTTGTTTGTAAGCCAATGGTGTATGTTTACTACCCTTACTATGTTGTCTCGGGCTTCTCGGCCCAGTACAAAGCCTACCTGATCCTGAGATATTAACTTGGGTAGTAGGGGCAAAAGACGATTCGCGATAATTTTCGTGTATAGTTTCAGGTCCACGTTCAGAAGGGAGATCGGCCTATAATTTGTTACTAAACAGGGGTCCTTGCCTGATTTTGGAATTACGGTAATGTGGGCTTCCAGGAGGTCTCGGGGTGGGTTCTGTAGAGAGTTTAGGGAGTTAAAGGCCTGGAGGAAGTGGGGTACAAGTGTATCTCTAAACGTCTTGTAGTACCTGGCCCTTAAGCCATCTGGACCGGGACTCTTCCCGGGTTTCATTTGTTTAAGGGCTATTGCAACCTTCTCCTCCGAAAGAGGTCATTCTAGAACTCGGGCGTCTGTCATGGAGATTGGTTTGGGGCTGTATTTTCCTAGGAAGTTTGTGATGTGCTGGGATCTGCCTATAGCTTCCTGGCTCAGGTTGTTTGCCGAGAGGTTATAAAGCCGGGAGTAATATCGTACAAACCCCTCGGATATGTCAGAGTTTGTTGTGAGTTTTTTGCCAGCTGAGTTATTTATCGAGTGTATTGTCATCCCTGCTTTCTTAGCTCTCAGCATCCTGGCCATTAGCTTTCCTGATTTTTTCCCGAATTCGTAAAAGAACTTTTGGGATAAGACAAAGTTGCGTCTTATTCTTTTATCCAGTTCCTCTAGTAGGTCTTTTCTGGCTTGAGTGAGGTACTGTAGGATTTGTGTTGCTTGTGACCGCTTATGTACGGTCTCCAGCATTTGTATACAGGTCGTCAGGTCCCTAATGCGTTTTTGCCTTTCCCTTCTGCGTTTAGTCGTAATCAAAATTAGGATACCCCTGATCACACACTTGTGTGCTTCCCATCTGGTCATATGCGAGATCTCAGGGGCATCATTGTCTCGGAAATAGTGCTGTAAATGGTCATTGATCTCCTTGACCGCTGTGACGTCGGTCAAGAGAGTCGGATCTAATCTCCATATCTGTGGACGGGTAGGTGCGTCTGGGATGTGTAGGGTGATCGATATGGGATGATGATCCGATAGGAACATCGGGTCTATTGATGCATTGCGGAGCATCGGCAGATCTCTTTGAGAAATGAACATATAGTCCAATCTAAAGTATCTTTGATGTGGGGTGGAGAAGGAGGTATAATCTCTACCATTTGGTACCGTTCGCCAGGTGTCATGTAGTAAAAGGGAGTGCAAGTGTTGTTTAATGGCTCTAAGGGCTCTGTATGGTAAGGAAGACTTCCCATTGGAAGTATCTTGCAGAGGGTCCAGTGGGACGTTAAAATCGCCTCCCCAAAGAAGAGTTCCTTCATAGAAAGGGGACAGCTTTTGCGCCGTTTCTCTAAAAAAGGTCACTTAGGGGCGTAGATGTTTGCAAACGTAATGGGTTTACCGTGGTAGCGACCCTTTAAAAAGAGAACTCTTCCATTTTCATCTGCAAGGGAATCTGTGAGTTGGAATGGGCAGTGTTTGGCCAGTATTATGGAGACTCCTCTCGACTTTGCCTCTCGATTCGTGGCGTGATGTGCAACGGGATAGCGGGCATCAGTGATCTTAGGGATGGCATCTCTCTGAAAGTGCGTCTCTTGGAGGAATATTATATCCGCCTTGTTCCTGTGCATAGTTAGAAGGAGCTTTGATCTCTTTTCTGGTGTGTTGAGTCCCCTAGCATTAAGTGAGACGATTTTAAGAGAATCTCCGGTATGATATGATGGTCGGTTAGGCTTGGTATGTGCGGGCATTGTGCAACGAGAATAGGTTCAAAGTATACTGTGTGTAGCGAGGGTGAAGTCGAGGAAGTGGGGGGAGGGGGGAGAGTCAGCAATGAAAGACACGAAGAAAGGAAAGAATTAGCAGAGTGGACAGGAATTTTTAAATATGGGGATGACCAGTGCAGAAAGGGAGAGATTAATGAAGTGCGTTAGAAAACGTAGGATACGGTTTCCTCCATTATGGTAGCAGGATTAAAAGAGGGACATAATGAGTGTGCAGGTGGACATGAAATTCTAGGTGGGGGAGATATCTGTACAGTGGCAATCTCATCACAAATTATATTAATCTTTTTTTTAAGCAATTGGCAATCTTAGGGCAGTGAGTGAGTTAGTGGGTAGAGGCAAAGGAAGATGAAGCTGAGAGCTAAAGGTAGAAAGGAGTTTATGGAGACTGTATAAAAGGGTGATAGTGATAAAATAGGTCTGCCTGGCAGTACAGAGGCAGGAATTGTATTTTTGGAGGGCAGATTTTTACTGGGAAAAGTCGTGCTATAATGATACACATGATACACAGAATGCGAGCTGGGCTGGCACCCAAATAGTATGTGCAGGGATTAACTGGAGAAACACTCATCTGGAGTGGCTTATTTTCCATCAGGTAGTTGCAATAGTTGAGGCAAGAGATGCCAGAGAGTGAATTAGTAGCTTTGTGGCATCTTTAGTTAAGAAGGAAAGTATTTTGGAAAAGGTATGGAAATTTAGGGAGCAAGATTTGGACATTGATTGATGTGGGGCTGAGTTCAGAGTCCAAGATTACACCTAGCACCCTGGCATGTGGGGGAGGGGTGCTTCATAGTTGTGCCATTCATCTCCCTGGAGAAGTCAGATGAGCGTGCACAGGAGGAGGAAATAGTATAAGCTCAGTCCAAATCATTTTGTGGAGGGGGAATTATGATGTGGGGTTGCTTTTCAGGGGTTGGGCTTGGCCCCTTAGTTCCAGTGAAGGGAACTCTTAAGGCATCAGCATACCAAGACATGTTGGACAATTTCATGCTCCCAGCTTTGTGGGAACAGTTTGGGGATGGTCCCTTCCTGTTCCATCATGACAGTGCACCAGTGCACAAGCAAGGTCCATAAAGACATGGATGAGCGAGTTTGGGGTGGAGGAACTTGACTGGCCTGCACAGAGTCCTGACCTCAACCCGATAGACCACCTTTAGGATAAATTAGTGTGGAGACTGCGAGTCAAGCCTTCTCGTCCACATCAGTGCCTGACTTCACAAATGCACTTCTGGAAGAATGGTCGAACATTCTCATAGACACACTCCTAAACCTTGTGGACAGCCTTCCCAGAAGAGTTGAAGCTGTTATAGCTGCAAAGATTGGGCCAACTCAATATTGAGCCCTACAGACTGAGACTGGGATTCCATTAAAGTTCATGTGCGTGTAAAGGCAGGCGCCCCAATACTTTTGGGATTCATCATGAACTATGTCAATCTTATTTTTTAAGCGATTTGCAATCTTACGGCAGTGAGTGAGTTAGTGGGTGGAGGCAAAGGAAGATGAAGTAGAAAGGTAAAGGTAGAAAGGAGTTGATGGGGACTGCATAAAAGGGTGATAGTGAAAGTGATAAAATAGGTCTGCTTGGTGGTACAGAGGCAGGAATTGTATTTTTGGAGGGCAGATTTTTACTGGGAGAAGTCTTGTTGAAACTTAGTTTTGTGCCCTTCACTCCTCCCTAGCCAGCTGCAGGGAGGCGATGGTAGGGAGGTGGGGCTGGGCCAGAACTGACATAATTAGATATTCCAAAAAAGAGGAGGTCAATGATGTGGAAGACGGAGGAAACTGTGCTAGGGAATTCACTTTAAAATAGTTTATGCAAAGGGAAATGCTGCAAGCAAGCATTTAAAATGCTCCAAAATATGTTTTGAAGCTGCAGCACAGATTGTCATAGCTGTACATTATTTAAAGAGTATACTTTACATTAGTGTAAGGGCCCTTTAACACTGATGTGTTTTTGTTGCATTTTTAACTTGCAAGAAAAACACAAGAAAAATGTTTCTCTTTAAATCCTATGGGACTCTTCACACCACTGTGCTGTGGGTGTGGTGCATTTTGAAAAGTCCTGCATGCTGCATCTTTGGTGTGATTTTAAAAACTGCACCAAAAATGCAGCTCCTCGTTGAAATGAATGGAGAAGGCGAAAAAAGCACAACAAAAATGCACCAATAATGCGCTGCATTTTTGGTGATTTTTGAGTCATATGTCCATTTCACAGGTGCAGGCAACCAGAAAATGCACTGGAAATGCATCTAAAATACAAAAAAAATGCATATGCATTTTACCATGATTTTGCTACAGAGCAGTGTGAAAGCAGCCTCACACAAACATAATGGCATCCCAGCTCAAGGCTTGGTTCACACATATGCGGCAATACGAGTCGCATTTTCAGCGGTCACAGCAGCTCATGCATTTGAAAGGGCTGCCATGCCCTCTGAAACACAGGGAAAAGGTCTCTGCAGCATTTTAGAAATAGCAGCCTGGAAAGGAACTGCAAGTGCAGTGCAGTTCCCAGTATGGGTGCAATTTCCAGTGGGTGCGACGTGCGTACTCACATCGGGAACCACCTTCACAGATGTGAACCTAGCCTAAAATATATGCCTTTCAGACACTGGCATGTTTTACGTATGTCCTGATACTGTATTAATTGAGATATTCTTTCCCAAGAAATACATGTAATACAATACCAAAATCTCAACTACAGGCAAAAATGAAATGTAAATAGTGCATTGCGAATCAATTACCTTACACTTCAGTCTTGATTTTAAGTACCCCTTCCTAAGGGCTCATGCACACTGTAGCAAAAAAAAAAGCTGCTTTTACAGGCATTTGAGCTTTTATTTCAGCTTGAAGAAGCCTGTAATT
This sequence comes from Glandirana rugosa, assembly GCA_018402905.1. Taxonomy (NCBI): domain Eukaryota; kingdom Metazoa; phylum Chordata; class Amphibia; order Anura; family Ranidae; genus Glandirana; species Glandirana rugosa. The sequence continues at coordinate 235,662 of BLSH010147448.1, forward strand.
TTTTGGGCTCTATTGCACGTTTTTATTGAGCTTCTTTGAGTTTCTTTGAGCTCCCTTGAGCTTCTATGAGTGTTTTTAAACATAAGCGTTTTTTTTCACATAATTCAGTATGATTGTTGCGCTAGCTTATCCATCATTACAAACACAAACATAAATCACCAAAATAGGTTAAACCATAAAGTGACATGTTAATAAAGACTTATAAAATCATATAACTGTGCAAAACATATAACTGTGCAAAACATATGTGAAAAAAAATGTCTCTTTTCTTATGCATATAATAATGTCAAACAAAAGTACATAGAACATTCAATTGAGAACACAATAATTGTGACAGTCCAAGTTCTGTGAACTAAAACAGTAGTCATACATCCAGTGTGTGTTCAAAGGGAAAAAAAAGGCTTGAATCCAAGTTCGGAAAAAAAAGGGAAACTTGTGTGTGACCTACATACTGATGACAAAATCAAGTGTCTTGAACCTGACAGTGTTAATAACACAAGAGTTAACTTACAAGATACATGAAAACAAACTGTAATAATATACGTATTCTTTTCTCTGTAAAAAAAAGTGTATACAAAACGTGTCAATATACAAAACGTGTCAATATACTAAAATATTCAGAAATAATTGTACAGTGAAATACCAAATTGGATAAAACCACTAAATACAAACACAAACATTACTACCTATTCGATCGCGTTGTTAGTATGACTTAATACACTTTTTTTTGCGAATACAAATTTTTGTGAGTATCTTCGAGTTCCCTCGAGTT
>BLSH010147448.1:248941-261637 GCA_018402905.1 Glandirana rugosa
ATGTTGGTGGTGAAGATGTTAAGCTGACCGGATGAGGAGGTGGTAGAGGAGGAGGAAGCGGAGTAGGAGGAGGAGGCAACAGGAGGCAAAGAGAAATGCCCTGTAATCCTCAGTGGTGGAAGGACATGCGCCAAACTGCTATCCGCCTCAGGCCCCCCCGCCACTACATTTGCCCAGTGTGCAGTTAGCGAGATATAGCATCCCTGCCCATGCTTACTGGTTCACGTTTCAGTGGTTATGTGGACCTTGCCACAGATGGCGTTGCGCAGTGCACACTTGATCTTGTCCCCGACTTGTTTGTGCAGGGAAGGGATGGCTCGCCTGGAAAAGTAATGGCGGCTGGGAACCACGTACTGTGGGACAGCCACCGCCATCAGGTTTTTAAAACTGTCCGTGTCCACCAGATGGAATGACAGCATTTCAAAGGCCAGAAATTTGGAAATGCTGGCATTCAGGGCCAGGGATCCCGAGTGGGTAGGGGGGTACTTCCTCTTTCTCTCCAGTGTTTGGGAGATGGACAACTGTAAGCTTCCATGGGACCATGGTGGGAAAATGCTTGGGGACGGTGGCAGACATGGTGGCATTGCTGTCACATAGTCTGTTTGCTGGGTAGCAGGTGACACTGTCACTGTAAAGGTGGAGGAAGAGGCCCAGGCAGCAGCAGAAGGGGAAGCAGGAGGAGCCAGAGACCTTTCATGGATTTTGAGGTGCTTATTCCACTGCAGCTCGTGCTTTGCATGTAGATGCCTGGTCATGCAGGTTGTGCTCAGGTTAAGGAACATTTATGCCTCACTTCAGGCTCTCATTGCACAGCATGCAAACCACTCATTTCTTGTCATCAGCATATTTTCTGAAGAACTGCCACGCCAGGGAACTCCTTTGAGCTGCCTTTGGTGTGCTAGGTCCCTGGGTGTGGTGGGTAGTAGCAGTCATACTGTCTAGGGGACAGTCGCTCCGCTTTTGCAATTTGCTTCCTCTTTTGCTGTGCTGGTGCCTCTGTGCGACCACCACCTCTTCCTCCAAACTGCACACGTCACTCGCATGACCTTCATTCCATGTGGGGTCTAGGACCTCATCATCCTCCACATCATCTCCCACCCACTCTTCACCATTGCCCTCCTTGTCAGTCTGCGCACTGTAGAAAGCCGCAGCAGTTGGCACCTGTGTTTTGTCATCATCAGAGACGTGCTGCGGTGGTGTTTCCATGTCCCCATCCTGAAACAGAAGTGGTTGGGCATCGGTGCACTCAATGTCTTCCACTTCTGGTGCAGGGCTATGTGGATGGCCCACGGAAAGCACACCAGCAGAGTCATCAAAAAGCATAAGAGACTGCTGCATGACTTGGGGCTCAGACTGCTTGGCAGATTTCCAAGGGGCTGAGATGAAAGACAGATGGCCATGGGGTTCAGGTGCCAACTCTGAGCTTTCAGTAAGGGACCGGGTGGGAGACAATGTGAAGGAACTGGAGGCATTGTCAGCCATCCAATCTACTATCACCTGTACTTGTTCTGGCCTCACCATTCGTTGAGCGGCATTCGGGCCTAACATAATGTTGAAGGTTCTGTCGGCTACTCGCACCTGAGGAAGGTGTTTCACTTGTGCGTGTAGCTGGCACAGATCGACCATGTCCTCTCCTTGCAACAGGAGCTTCACCAACACCACCAACACCAGCAGCACCAGCAGCACCACAACCACGTCCCTTATTTGATGCTCTACTCTGGACGCAAATGTACTATTTAGCACAAATTTATATTATTTTTTAAACCGCCAATGTAGACGCACTTTTTAATTTTGTGCAAGAAATGCACAGCAAGGTGCAAATGTACTATGTAGCACTATTCATTATTCTTTTTTTTTAAACCATCAATGTAGACGCACTTTTTAATTTTGTGCAAGAAATGCACAGCAAGGTGCAAATGTACTATGTAGCACTATTTATTAATAGTAAAAAAAAAATAATAATAAATTATTATTTTTTTTTTTTTAAACCAGCAATGTAGACACACTTTTTATTTTGTGCAAGAAATGCACCGCTGGCCGCAAATGTAGTATTTAGAATATATATTTTTTTAAACCAGCAATGTAGACGCACTTTTTATTTTTGTGTAAGAAATGCACCGCGGGCCGCAAATGTAGTATTTAGAATTTTTTTTTTTAAACCAGCAATGTAGACGCACTTTTTATTTTTGTGCAAGAAATGCACAGCAAGGTGCAAATGTACTATTTAGCACTATTTATTAATAATAATTAAAAAAAATAATAATAAATTATTATTTTTTTAAACCAGCAATGTAGACGCACTTTTTATTTTTGTGCAAGAAATGCACCGCTGGCCACAAATGTAGTATTTAGAATATTTTTTTTTTTAACCAGCAATGCAGACGCATTTTTTAATTTTCTGCAAGAAATGCCCTGCTGGCTGCAAATGTAATATTTTGCACAAAAAAAAATGAATTTGTCTAACTGCAATGTAAAAGCAGTATTTAAATATGCCAAAATGTTGCCAACTGAACTAACAGGACATGAATAAAGTAGTGTCCCTGACACACAAGCAGTTGCAAAAATGGCTGCAAACGCCCACCTAACAAACAGAAAAATTGCTTAGGTTTTATATGAGTCACTTTGCTTAGCAAACAAAAATCTCCTCTAGCACCCACCCACCAATAAATCGCTGTTTTTAACAGATTTTCTAAAGCTAATCTGTCCCTCACACCAGCAGCAGAATCCTCTCCCTATACTAGTATGAGATGATTTTCGAAAGATAATCTGTCCCTCACACCATCAGCAGAATGCTCTCCCTATACTAGTATGAGATGATTTTCAAAAGCTAATCTGTCCCTCACACCAGCAGCAGCATCCTCTCCCTATACTAGTATGAGATCATTTTTGAAAGCTAATCTGTCCCTCACAGTAGCAGCAGGATACTCTCCCTATACTAGTATGAGATGATGTAACATGCAGCACTATGTGACTCCAGCTTATATAGAGGCTGGGTCCCATGATGCACTGGCCAATCACAGCCATGCCATTAGTAGGCATGGCTGTGATGGCTTCTAAGGGCAAACGAGTGAAACGCTTGTTGATTGGCTGCCCTGCAGCTATTCAAAAGGCGCGAAAAAATACCCGAACCCAGACTTTTTCTCAAATGTCCGGGTACTAGACACGGACACCCTAATGTCCGGTACGAACCCGAACTTTACAGTTCGGGTTCGCTCAACTGTACTTATATTATGCATCAGCTTGTACTTTTCTCAAAAAATACTTTCCTTTCCCTTTTACTTGCCCATAGTACTGCAAGAGTTGTTCTTGATAATTCTTAACTTTTGTAAACCATAAACACCTATTAGAGTTGATTTGTCTTTCAGACCAGTACAGGATTCTGATTTGTTGTTATGGGTTAGTTCAGCATTTCAGAATTTGGCCTGGTTCACATGGGCATACCTAAGCATACACCTGTGTGAAGATCCTCATTTACCTTCACAGGATCTACAGTTGTTTCATGCATCCACATTCAGGCAGTTCTAATAATGTCCATCAGAATGCAGTGGCTGCATAGACACAGCCACTTCTCCCAAATTGTCATCAGTGTGGGTGCGGGTGCGGGTGCAGGTCTGTATTCATGGATCCACACCCACACAGATGTCAATTTGGAAGCCGCAGCTGTGTCCATGCATGCCAATTGGCATGAATAGGACTGCCTGAATTTGGATCCATGGGATACCTGTGCATCCCATACAGGCAACCACAGGCGCCTTTGCATGGGTGTACACTAAAATATGTCTATGTACTCTGTTTAACAAAGCTGATTGTGCTAGACTTTATTCAGTGACAAGTAGATAAGTTTCTCATAAGTACAGTGAGGCTTCATGTATACTACAGATCCTAAACTTGAGTTTTGGAGCTTTGGCTTTTTTTTGCTAAAGCTCCATAGCCTCCTTGACGGTATTCCCGAGTGTGGCTCGGGGCATGTTATCACTGCAAATAGTTGTAAACCCGAGCCACACTCGGGATTGCATCGCTGGATCCAAGGCTGGGTTACTTACCTTGTCCCCTGGATCCAGTGATATCCCCCCCCCCGCTGTGTCCGGGGGCTGTGTCTTCCACCCGATGCCTGTGTGATGCCAGGCTCCGTTCCCTGTGAGTGTCACGTCGCACGGGGGAGGACCCTGGGGGGAAGTTCAAAAAGTGAAACACACAGTAAACATACAATACACTGTAATCTGTAAGGTTACATTACTGTATGAAATTATTTCACACCCATTTTGTCCCTAGTGCTTTGTCCAGTGCCCTGCATGCACTTTTATATTATATATGTCATTCTTTCTGCCTGGAAACTTGAGAACATCCATGGCATAAAAAGGCATCCCTTTACGTCAAAAGCCTTTTTTTATGAGCTAGAAAACATCAATAGTAAATAAGAATAATTTGCAAAATTGAGTGATACTGACTTTTGGGGAAATTTATCATCATTGAATATTTTTTTTTATTATTGTATTATTATTTTTGATAATTATTTATAGTTGTTTATTATGTCATTTTTTTTTCATATATATATTATAATGATTTAATTATTTCAAACTTTATCATATCCAGGATGTCTACTAGACTCTTGTCTTAAGTGAGTTATTCCTAAGAATTACAGGCCTACAGTATAAAATGCCAAATTTCTAAAATTGTACTGCTTTGAGACGCTAAAATCTGACATAATCATACCACCAGGGAGGTTAATCCAACTCCATAAAAGCCTATGGGGTTGATTTACTATAACTGGAGAGTGCAAAATCTGGTGCAGCAGTGTATGCTAGCCAATCAGCTTTTAACTTCATCTTATTCAATTAAGCTTTGACAAAAAAGTTTTGACTTGGTTTCTATGCAGAGCTGCACCAGATTTTGAATGCCCCAGTTTTGGTAAATCAGCCCCTATGTGTTCATGTACACATAGGCTTTTAGCAGAGTTAAGGAGCTGCTGTGGTTAAGGGAGCTTCAATCTCCCTAAACCTCCTTCTCCTGAACACAGAAGAATCACGTTCAGGATAGGAACATTTTGACCACCAGCTTCGTTTTGCATTTGCCAGCGGTCAAAGTAGGCTGTGTGTACATGAAGCACCTTTTCAAATTAATTTGGTATCAGTGTTGCATGCATTCCTAGTGAAAGAATATTTATGGAATGGAAAAAATTACAATATATACTATTGCTAGTCTCTGTCTAGTAGTGTACTGACCTAGATATGAGGTTAGTTAAAATACATTTCCAAGTTGAAGCTACTGTATGTTATAGAGTAGTGGATTATCCATAAAGAGGGTAGGGTCCATTACTAGCACTACAGCATGACAAAATATATATATAGTGTAGGGTAACAAACTCAAATGATTTTGTTACATAATGTATATTAGAACAACACCTCTACAGTATCTCACAAAAGTGAGTACACCCCTCACATTTTTGTTAATATTTTATTATATCTTTTCATGTGACAACAATGAAGAAATTACACTTTGCTACAATGTAAAATAGTGAGTGTACATCTGGTATAACAATGTAAATTTGCTGTCCCCTCAAAATACTCAACACACAGCCATTAATGTGTAAGCTGCTGGCAACAAAAGTGAGTACACCCCTAAGTGAAAATGTCCAAATTAGTCCCAAAGTGTCAATATTTTGTGTGGCCACCATTATTTTCCAGCACTGCCTTAACCCTCTTGGCCATGGAATTCCCCAGAGCTTCACAGGTTGCCACTGGAGTCCTCTTCCACTCCTCCATGACGACATCACAAAGCTGATGGATGTTAGAGACCTTGCGCTCCTTCACCTTCCGTTTGAGGATGTCTCACAAATGCGCAATAGCGTTTAGGTCTGGAGACATGCTTGGCCAGTCCACCACCTTTACCCTCAGCTTCTTTAGCAAGGTGGTGGTCATCTTGGAGGTGTGTTTGGGATCTTTATCATGTTGGAATACTACCCTGCGGTCCAGTCTCCAAATGGGAAGGGATCATGCTCTGCTTCAGTATGTCACAGTACATATTGGCATTCATGGTTCCCTCAATGAAATGTAGCTCCCCAGTGCCGGCAGCACTCATGCAGCCCCAGACCATGACACTCCCACCACCATGCTTGACTGTAGGCAAGACACACTTGTCTTTGTACTCCTCACCTGGTTTACGCCCCACTCGCTTGATGCCATCTGAACCAAATACATTTATCTTTGTCTCATCAGACCACAGGACATGGTTACAGTAACCCATGTCCTTAGTCTGCTTGTCTTCAGAAAACTGTTTGTGGGCTTTCTTGTGCATCATCTTTAGAAGAGGCTTCCTTCTGGGATGACAGCCATGCAAACCAATTTGATGCAGTGTGTGGTGTATGGTCTGAGCACTGACAGGCTGACCCCCACCCCTTCCAGCTCTGCAGCAATGCTGGCAGAACTCATATGTATATTTCCCAAAGACAACCTTTTGATATGATGCTGAGTAAGTGTACTCAACTTTTTTGGTCAACCATGGCAAGGCCTGTTCTGACTGGAACCTATCCTATTAAACCGCTGTATGGCCTCTGCAGCTCAGTTTCAGGGTCTTGGCAATCTTCTTATAGCCTAGGCCATCTTTATGTACAGCAACAATTATTTTTTTCAGATCCTCAGAGAGTTCTTTGCCATGAGGTGCCACGTTGAACTTCCAGTGACCAGTATGAGAGACCTGCTCCCCATTCACACCTGAGACCTTGTAACACTAACGAGTCACATGACATTGAGGAGGGAAAATGGCTAATTGGGCCCACTTTAGACATTTCACTTAGGGATGTACTCACTTTTGTTGTCAGCGGTTTAAACATTAATGGCTGTGTGTTGAGTTATTTTGAGGGGACAGCAAATTTACACTGTTATACAAGCTGTACATTCACTACTTTACATTGTAGCAAAATGTAATTTCTTCAGTGTTGCCACATGAAAAGATATAATAAAATATTTACAAAAGCGTGAGATACTGTATTTGTGCATGTCATTTATTTTTTAATGCCTTCCTGACTGTTTTTGAAAATGGTGCTATAGTTTTTTTTGTATAAACATGAAAGATGTTAACATCACGTAAATCTTATTAATGCATGCTAATATCTTAGAAATGTCATTTCTGTATTTAGTTTATGACGATATATGTACACAGGAGTAATTGCAAAATTATCTGTGATTGTGCCTTGCTGATCCTATTATCTCAACACAAGTTTATCAGACTGAGTATGTTTGACTGAAAACAGACACTCTGGGGTTGATTTAATAAAGCTGGAGAGTGTAAAATCTGGTGCAGCTCTGAGTAGAAACCAATCAGCTTCCAGGTTTTTTGGCCAAAGCTTATTTGAACAAGCTGAAGTTAGAAGCTGATTGGCTACCATTCACAGCTGCACCAGATTTTGCACTCTCCAGTTTTAAAAAAAATGCCTCTTCTCTTGGCAGTAAAAAGCTCATATAGGGCATTTTTTGTACAAAGTTTAGATGAGTTTAGAAGAGTTGTACATTTTATTCTGCCAGTAAGCTCCAATAAGAAACGCAAACCAGGAAGGTTTTTTCCTGTCTCTATACGTTAAGCTCAAAATATGCCTCTAATCGATCGAATGTGCATGGACCATTGAAAGGCTTCTATAGGCAGAACACAAAACTCCTGTAGAAGCAACATTTTTTTAAGCCAGTGTGCATGGAGCCTAAGAATGTAAAACTACCACAAAGCTCCTGGTGGAGACCATGTGTTTTTTGCCTGGCATTTAGGTCACATGAGGAATCATTTTTTTTATTCATGCCATGAAATCGTTTATTTTTTTTTATGCTCAGAATTATAATAAAATGTGTAAATGCTGGCATGCGCCCTACTGATTTGAGGAAAATTTGACTTTTACTGATAGATCCACTTTACAGAAAACAAAGGATAAATGTGTAAATCTTTTTAGGTCTGAAAATCCAGTTGTAAAGTTTGACTGTTCAATATGAATCTTACTAAGATTTGTAATAAATGTAAGACACTTCACATAAATTCTTGCATGTAAAAAAGAGAAAATTATATACATTCAATTTCATAAATATACATCCAAAGCCACTATTACTATAATGTCCAATGTATTTGTTTTGAAAGGTATTTATTTTTAATTTTCCAACATGAAATTGATATACATTCAATTTCATAAATATACATCCAAAGCCACTATTACTATAATGTCCAAATGTATTTGTTTTGAAAGGTATTTATTTTTAATTTTCCAACATGAAACATGAAATTACAAATATCAATAACTGAGCATGTAGTATTCAGAGTACAAAAGTACGAATAACCAAATAAGGTGAAGAATGGTAAAGAAAGGCTACGCAGATAAGGTCATCATGGTATACAAAAACATGTTGCATAGAGATGAAAAGAAAACAAAGATAAAACAGCAAAAAGCACCACCAACACACAAACATTCACACAACACTCAAACCAGTGCCACACTCTCCCTCCCTTGCTCTGATAAGGAGACATATGCCCACCATGAATTATGGCAATAAACGTTACATAATAGAGGAAGACATTTGTGGCACAGTAACATCCCCCAGAAATAATAAATCAACTTAAATTTTCCCATTTAACGTTTGGTAAAACTGCTGCACTGATGGTGGCAACGCTCCAATTTAACAAAATAATCTTACGGGTATACTGTAAAGTCCAAATTTATAATAGTGTATCCTAAACCCATACAAAGATATAATTTCTTCCTCCTCCTTTCTAAACCACTATAAAAGTGCTCCACCACATGCTTCCTATATGCGCACTCACTGCAACCTATGACATCTTAGAGTAAAAAGGTCATTCAGTGCTTTTCCAGCTTCAGATTTACTCTATAGTTCTCCCATTCTGAGTGTTCCCCAGTGCTGCTGGTCCTTCACAACAAGTGTCCTATAGGCTTCTCTCCCACAGGTAGTATTAAAGTGGTTATAAACCCTCATATATACTCAGTGAAGTGAACAGCCTCAGATGATACGCAGAGATAAAACAAATCCTCCTACATAGGTTTTACTTGTTTACCTGCAGTCTTCTCTTGTTTACGCCCCTTCAAAAGGGCAGAAAAGTGTTAAAATTTTTCTTAATCTGTCAGGAGCACAGAGGAGGGGGTGAAGAGCTGCAGTAACAGTGCGTGAGAGAAGATTGGAGGAAAGGCACACACCCCCCTCCACACAGCAGAAGAACTGTGTTGTGAATAGACAAGCTGTGTGCTGAGTTCCCTCCCCGACACAAATGTATCTCATGTGTCAGAAAAACTTCTCAGAAGTGACTCATGCTGATAACAGAGGAATGCAGCACCAGAGAGAAATGACACTTAGAGCTTTGGAGAGAGATGAGTAAATACTAAAGATATATGTGCTTTGCTAAGATTCTATGACTGAGGTTTACAACCACTTTAAGTAAACATCCAAAAAATATATATCCTCACAATTCAGTATTTATTATTAAAAATTGCATAAGTAAATACAAGCAATCATGCCACTCCCGTTAAAAAGTGCCCAAAATTTTGAGCAAGTTGGCCCTAAAGGGCAGTGATTTCAAAGTACAGAGTGGAAGTACTGTGGGACTTTCTTGCATGTGGACCCTCCCCTGGGCACAGCATTGGTCCCATAGGGGTGCCCAGCAGAGGGAAACAAACAAACACATAGCTGTAGGTAAACTCGAGGGTACTTCCGCTAGCTCTCTGAATTATATATGAGTTATGGCTTTTAAGGTTTATTATATAGAAATGACTGCTCATTGTAAGTTTCTGTACTATGAGAAATGTATTTGTGTTGACTGTATTGGATCTCTGTATTTCTTGATAATACTAATAATAAAAAACATTGAACTGAAAAAAAAAATAAGTGCCCAAAATTTCGACACCAATACATGCAGCCTTGTGGAAAAAAAAAAAAGCTATGCCGCTCTGATCCCAGAAGTTGGCCCTGGAAGTGACATCACCGCGTAACCAGAAATGACGGACGTAGTCCCACGTCAAAATGTTTTGCTGTAGCGGTGCTTTCAGGAAGCTTTTAAATGTGGGCACTTTTAAATATGAGTGGCATTAATGCTTGTATTTACTTATTCAATTTTTTAATAAAAAATACTGCACTATGAAGATATATATTTTTGTTGGTGCTTACTTATGCTACCTGTTAACACTGGCTTCGGATGTATATTTAAGAAATTTAACGTATATAATTTTCTCTTTTTTTACATGAATTAATTTATGTGAAGCGCCTTACTTTTATTATTGATTTATTTTGTGCACAAGTATTACTTACACTTCAATTACAGATATCTATTATGGTAGTTATTCAGTACAACTGAAAAATAAAAATGAATAATGATGGTGGGGATAATAATAATACTAATAATACTAACATTACTACTAATAATAATAATTTAATGTTAAAATATAAAATAATTGCAAATTTAAAATACCATCTTCAAAGTTTTAGTTTTATTCTACAACTTCATGAACCTGTTCCTAAAGAAAGAGTATTCGCAAAGGAATACTAACTTTGTTGATAAAATAATGTCTTTTTCACTCTAAAGCATGTAAGAATGCATGCATTGAATTGAAAAAGTTTTCCTAAGAGCACGGCATGCTTCTTTAGTCCATACCTATTGGGAAAAGAATAGTGAGGTCAGTTTTAGGTCATGTAGCAATAGGGGTTCCAACAGTATCCATGTTTGCCTCACTGCTGTTCACCTCACAGAATAAAACTAATCTGCATGTGAAAAAAACATAGCTTTGCAAACAGATGTGAGAATACTGTACTATGCTTTCAGCATATTTACTTGCAAACTCTGATGCTATAAAAGATGTGAAGAGAACACCAAATAGTGTCCTTTGGTAGGTAAGAGAAAGAATATTTGAATGCGCTTCCAAAGTAAAATCTTGGCACATGGAATATGGTCATATTTAGTAAAAAGCTTTCTTCATGCTTTTTTTATTGACTTAACCATAAACTTTCATTACCATATTTCTAAATTAATTAAACATTAAAGGCAAAGCAAAATAGAGATCAAGACCATTTGTAAATGCTACTGCAGAGCTGCCCTTTACGTCTATTATGACTGACTCGTCTGTAAAATAGAATCATTTACATTTTCATGTATAGCGACAGGAAATGATCAACAGTTGTGACAAAAAATGTTCAGTAATTGAATTATATATATAGCTGAAATTTTTCTTCTTAGTTTAAAATTGAGTCAGGAATGGCTAAAATCCTGGAAAAGTTTTTTTTTTTTTTTTTTTGCTGTCTGTGTCAACCTGGGAAGATTTTCCTTCACTTATTGTCTTGAGACACAGCAGAAAGAGGAGCTCTCCAAAGTAAGGTAAATCCTTTCTTTGGGTGACCATACACTAAACAATTTGATTGATGACAATGGTTCTAACCCTTCTCTAATACATCCTAAACAAAATAATAAATGGCTTTTTAACTATTTATTTTGAGCTACTAAGATGAGGTTTTATTTTAATGCATATTAATTAAAAGATATTGCTATAAAATAAACAAAAGGCAATTCAATGCTATGCCTGTGAAGATGGGGACTGTCATTGTCATGATTGTGGATGTCTTACACAAAAAACATGGATGCCAGTGATTTATCTGGTGTACAGTAGCCCTTTCTTTTTACACTGAGTCTACGAGTGGGGATGGTTCGACTTGGCCCTTGGCACCCAGAGTTTGAGTGATTGCGAGGGGAAGTAGGTACTTGATGCAACTCTGCTCAGAGTAGAGTGCTGCTTAGTCAGTATCCTCCAATCATGCCTGTGAAGGTTCTCATTTTTCATGGTTATGGTATAGCTAGTAGTAGCTAGTCACATTCACCTGGATGTGTTCTGTAAATGCTACTGCAGAGCTGCCCCTTATGTCTATTATGACTGGCTCGTCTGTAAAATAAAATCATTTACATTTTCATGTATAGCGTCAGGAAATGATCAACAGTTGTGACAAAAAACGTTCAATAATTGAATTATATATAAAGCTGAAATAGTTTTTTCTTAGTTTAGAATTAAGTCAGGAATGGCTAAAATCCTGGAAAAGTTTTTTTTTTTTTGCTGTCTGTGTCCACTTGGGAAGATTTTCCTTCACTTATTGTCTTGAGAATTAGCAGAAAGAGGAGCTCTCCAAAGTAAGGTAAATCCTTTCTTTGGGTGACCATACACCTGGCACCCAGGGTTTGAGTGATGGCAAAGGGAAGGAGGTACGGAGGGCGTGGCTTGGACGCTGAAGGCTAAGGACGCATCTCTGCAGAGCTCCGGGTTCCAGGACAAAATCCTCGGGCATCCTCACACATCAGGCACTGGTGAGTGGCTATATCCACCCAGGGAGTGATGGAGGAAGGGAAACGGTAGTGAGTTTGGGACCCACGGTCCACATACCAGTGGGTTTCTTTCCTAAATGGAATGAAACCTCTCGAGGAGAAAGACGATTAAGAGTTCTGTTATTCACTTCCTTTTAGAAGGGTTCACCTGTGTCTGTCGTTTTTTTTTTTTTGAAAAGGTCCTAAAATCGGTAAGGACTGAATTAAGATTTGATTCTTTTTTGATAAAGTCGAAATATATATTAAGTTAATAACTTGCAAAAAACAGTGTTGACAACTAGTAAAGGACTGCGATATGTACTTTTACATTTACTAAAATAAAATGTCTGCTCGGTCAGTATTATCTGTATTCCCCGT
>BLSH010147448.1:293880-305640 GCA_018402905.1 Glandirana rugosa
CTATTCAGCTAATGAAATTCAGAGGAGGAGCGGCTTCAGCCTGTGTGCTGCTTGTAGCATCGCCGCTCCGCCTCTGAATTTCATTAGCTGAATAGAGCGGCTCTTCTCATCTCACAGCCACCGCCCTCCGGGAAGCTGCTCGGCAGGGATCAGCACTGCGAACATGGAGAGGAGAGAACTCTTACAATTTGGCGCCCCACAACCCGCGGCGCCTGGGTGCAGTGCACCCCAGGCACCCGCCCAGAATCGGCCCTGGCTGCGAGCACGCACAAACTAAAACTTCTTGCAATTGCTGCAAAGCACGTATTTAAATAAACTCTTTGCAATCACTGTGAGTACACCTCTTCACACTTGCTACAAGCACGCATAAATGAAACTTCTTGCAATCACTGCAAGCATGTATGTACATGCACTTGTACACTTTGCCAATCTATGTCCCCTGTTTTGGGCTACTTGCCAATCCTCCACCATACGGCGAACTGGTGCTCTCATACAGTTACTAAACGCCCCTCAACTTTCGCTCCACCTTCGGTACCAATCAGAGCTTGCTGGCCCCCTCATAACCACTCCAAGGGGACCAGTTGGGACAGCCTATCCTGTTGGTGGGGGGGCGTATCAATCTGCATCCCGCAGTAACCTTAAATAGTGGTATTTGGCAAATCTACGTGCCCATAGCAGAGCCCTACCTCCCAACCAATTGTCCCGAATCAAATCAGTCATTCACGCCTTTACCCTTTCGCAGGGCGTACTATCCCCTATCAGGGATGTTTAACTTTGCCGTAAGGATTATCCCTCAGGGGAGGTCCTTCATTTCACGCCTCTTAGTCTTCCTCATTTAGGTACAAACCCTGATCAAGTTCTCAGGCTGGACCCAGCAGCAATAAGGAATATGACAATGTGGGGCGAAATCCTTGCAAACTGGAACAGCATATCTGTTTATTCTGTTAGCATCAGCTTTATCACCTCAGGTAGTCATGGATACCGCAGCCACTTTTTCACAAACGTTGCAAACACAACTAAGCACAACTTCTCGCAATCGCTGCGAGCACTCATAAACGTCAGCTGCAAATTGCAGCAAGCACGCATACAAGCACAACGTCTTGCAAGTGCGGATACAAGAATTACATCACGCGTTATGGTAAGCATGCACGTGCAAACGTCTTGCAATTGCTGCAAAGCACGTATTTAAATAAACTCTTTGCAATCACTGTGAGTACACATCAACATAGACCTCTTCACAGTTGCTACAAGCGCGCATAAACAAAACTTTTTGCAATCACTGCAAGCATGTATGTACATTAATTATTTGCAATCGTTGCGAGTATGCATCAACCTAAATCCCTCGCAATCACTGCAAGCATGCATAAATAAACGTATTGCAGTCGCTGCAAGCACGTATTTACATTAACTCTTCACAGTCGCTGCGAACGCGCATCAACACAAATCCCTTGCGAGCATGCATACCAAACTTCCTGCAATCGCTGAAAGCACCTACTTACATTAACTCCTCACAATCGCTGCGATAGCACATCTACACAATCACTGCAAACACACATACTTGCAATCGCCGCAAGCAAGTATTTCGATTAACCCCTCGCAATCGCTGCAACCACGCATCAACTCAAATCCTTCCGATCACTCCAAGCATGTATACTAAACTTCTTGCAATCGCTGCAAATACGTATTTACATATACTCTTCGCAATTACTGCAAGCACGCATCTGCACAAATCCCTCGCAATCGCTGTGACCACGCCTACTAAACTTCTTGCAATCGCTGCAAAATATTTATTTTCATATACTCCTCGCAATCCTTGCAATCACTGCGACTATACATACCAAACTTCTTGCAATCGAGCGCACAACTACACAATCCCTCGCAATCGCTGCAAGCACACACACACTTGCGAATGCTGCAAGTACGTATTTACAATAACTGCTCGTAATCGCTGTGAGCACACATCAACACAAATCCCTCACAATCGCTGTGAGCACGCACACTAAACTTCTTGCAATCGCTGCAAATACGTGTTTACATATACTCCTGGTAATCGCTGCGAGCACGCATCTATACAATCCCTCGCAATAGCTGCGAGAACAAACACTTGCAATTGCTGCAAGCGCATAACATCAACCCCTTGCAAGTGCTGTAAGCACACACACTTGCAATCGCTGCAAGCACACATACTTGCAATCGCTGCAAGCACATATTACATCAACCCCTCGCAATCGCTGTGAGCAGGTTCACACAAATCCTTACAACCACATCCTCAGTGGCACACAATCAGCCATACACCATTTTAGTCACACTTAATCGGCCACTCCTCTTTAGTGGCAGTCACTCACGAGCCACTCATCATTTTCTCTGTCATTTCTCCAGGTCAGTTGAGTTCAGGTCCTGCATCAGGTTGGATGTTTGCCTAAAAAAAAACAAAAAAACCAAAAAACAAAAAACAAAAACACCCCAACATGGGGTTCGCTTCTTCATCAGAGCTACCTGCATAATAGTGGTGGGACAGTCTGTTCAGGAAAATAAAAGAGATATACATTTTTCACTCATGTCACCCCTACCACAGGTTTCTGGTTGACCAGGCTTCGATCCTTACCAGGACCTCCCTACTAGAGCGTCAGACAGGTGTAGTTCACGGGTCTCTCTATAACATTATTCTGCACTATCATGCTGCTACGACTCTGCTTGACACATGCTCCCCCTTGTTTTGTCTTATAGTCGCAGCCATGTCATGGGCCAGCAGTGTGGACTTCATACCCACCCCTCTGTCACCCTCTGCGGGCTCAGAGAGCAGCAGCGTGCAGCCCCTAGGGGATGGACCATCCCCAAGCTCACAGCAGAGCTGCGGTGCCTACTCCACTACAGCCAGGAAGCCTAAGCTCTCCAGGCTGCTCTTCAAACTGGAGTGTCATTGACACAGAGCTTTTCTGCCTCCACTTTGCCCATCTATGTCCCCTGTTTTGGGCTACTTGCCAATCCTCCACCATACAGCGAACTGGTGCTCTCATACAGTTACTAAACGCCCCTCAACTTTCGCTCCACCTTCGGTACCAATCAGAGCTTGCTGGCTCCCTCATAACCACTCCAAGGGGACCAGTTGGGACAGCCTATCCTGTTGGTGGGGGGGCATATCAATCTGCATCCCGCAGTAACCTTAAATATGTACTAGGAGTGGTATTTGGCAAATCAATATAAATGCAAATACCGCGCTAAAAGTAACAACCCGTGCTACAGGTGCTAAAACACAATCGTGCAGGAACCCAATTGTGCAAAAAAACATATAATATATAATAAAACATAAATTGTGAATTAAATAATAAATAAATTGTGAATTAAATAAATAAATAAATAATCACACAGCTGCTGCTTTAAATAAAAAATCAAGGATAAAGTCAACACTCGTGTAATAGGTCCAGTGTTAGCAGCGCTTCCAGAGTAATATGGTAGATTACAAAGTAAATAATGATATTAAATGTTCAGTGAAAAAGTGCCAGTGCCAGGAAAAATAACTTGTCCGTGCTGGAACCAAAACTTCTTAAACTTATGTGAATAATCTTCAATCAGTGTCCTCCACCTCTGTTCACCACGTGCAAAAAGGTAAAAATTGGAGGCTCACCAGAAATATGGCAACGCCTTTGAGTATATCTGTGGGGAACTCAGCATAGGGCCATCACACCCAGAATGTATGCTTCCAATCCAACACTGCAGGAGCACTCAAGCCAGCTTGTGCATAATTGCCAATTATTTGCACGTGGTGAACAGAGGTGGAGGACACGGGCAATTTATTTGGCAAATCTACGTGCCCATAGCAGAGCCCTACCTCCCAACCAATTGTCCCGAATCAAATCAGTCATTCACGCCTTTACCCTTTCGCAGGGCGTACTATCCCCTATCAGGGATGTTTAACTTTGCCGTAAGGATTATCCCTCAGGGGAGGTCCTTCATTTCACGCCTCTTAGTCTTCCTCATTTAGGTACAAACCCTGATCAATTTCTCAGGCTGGACCCAGCAGCAATAAGGAATATGACAATGTGGGGCGAAATCCTTCGCAAACTGGAACAGCATATCTGTTTATTCTGTTAGCATCAGCTTTATCACCTCAGGTAGTCATGGATACCGCAGCCTCCACAGGTGTCACTGCAATTTTTGGCCATCACTGGTTCGCAGGGCCATGGCCACCAGAATCCTTCAGGTCCCCGGTTTTAGTCAGTCATCCCCCTTTTGTTAACTCTATCCCATTAGGGCAGCAGCTCACGCTCCGGAGCAACGACAGGTGACACAAGGAATGTCCTGTCCTTTGTATCGTATTGCCACACGCAGCTGGCTCTTTCTCATAACATTATCAAGCTATACCCAGCTGGTCTGCAGCATTTCCTGTCTTTACAAGACCCTGGAAAGCCGTCTGTGTTCATAGCCCACACAATGAGATCCCTCATACGTGGCATCCAGAAACATCAGCCCGTAGCCAATGGCAAACGCTTACCCATCACCAATGCTATCTTTAGGGACATGTCTAAAATCCTGGCCTGTTCCCATTTGGGGTCGTGCCCAATCTAATTATCCAAGCGGCCATCTACCTGGCCTTCTATGCTTTTCTGTGGCATTGGGAATTCACCTTTAGTGGCACTAGCAGCCAGATACTATGCAGACACCACCTGACTAGCTTTCAAGACTATTATGTCCTTCATCTTGCGTTCTCCAGAACTCAACAATTCAGACCCGGGGGTCAACATCAACCTCTTTCAGACTAACAACGCCTGGTGCCCAGTGGTGGTACTCGACCAAATACTGTCTCACCTGCCCAGTCAATCTGACTGTAGCCCGTCATTGCCTTTTCCAACCAGCCCTCTGAGTGGCAGCCAATTTAACAGGCATGTTAAGATCCTATGGGTCAACTTAGGCTTTGACCCCGGTTGGTACTCTGAACATTCCTTCCAGATCTCAGCATGCAGTACCACACCTAGTGATCAAGGAATTTGCTAGATACATTCCAAATCCTCAGCTGGAGATGGCATAAACCTTCACTTGCTCAATGATAACAGTACCAATAAAGGACTACTTCCCTAAAACTGGATATTTTTGCCCCCTTCGCTTGGCATACCGACCAGATGACCAGGGCACACCTCAGGTATATTTATGTTGTAAGTCTTGTCACATGTTTGTGATCCACATCTATCTTCGGTCAGAGGGCTACAACCATAAATAAGAAGGCCAATTTGGTGGCCTGAACTTATGGGAGGAGACTGGAGGTTATTTAAGCAGCTCACTCCCCCATGCTCTTGGTCGGTTCCAGTGTGCGATACCCTCCCTCCCATCCCGCTTTTTAGGGCACTTCTCAGCACATTCTTCTCCACAATCTCCATTACTTATATAGGGTATGCTTCCTTCGCTTGGCATACCGACCAGATGACCAGGGTACACCTCAGGTCTATTTATGTTGTAAGTCTTGTCGCATATTTATGTGATCCACGTCTATCTTTGGTCAGAGGGCTACGACCATAAATATATATATATATATATATATTTATATTAATACACTGACTGTATATGTAGTCTACACTGAATGCAATGTATATATAGTCTACACTGAATGCATAGTATATATATATATTCGACTCAAACATCGGGCCCATCCCTATTTACCATTAATATTTGTGGATAGCAGGATCAGGTTTTCACAGCACAAGAGTCACTATAACAGTATTCAGTATGTATAGTAAATTTGATGGTTTGTGTTTTTAAAGATTTTCTTCTAAAATAATGTATGTAATTCAGTGAAACTTTAAAATAATTGATGTGGTAGTCCATGCTATAAAAATCAGAAAGTATTATGCTTTTAAAATATAAAAATAAACATTAAGCATTTTGATAATGCTGCCTTTATCCGCTGTTACTTTGGTAGGGCTATATTGCCTGTGTCTAAAATAAATCTTTGTTCCACAAAGCAGTTTTAGATAATAGCATTTCTTTTCACTCCAGATTTTTTCTGATGTAGAGTTTAGACTTTACATGTGTACCTTGTAATTAACAGTATTTTCTACTATAATTTTCTTTTCTTCAGAATGCTTACTCATGTGCATAGACAATGTGTTCCTTGCTTTAAGAATTATTTTTAATACAGCTCTGAGATACATAATATTCTGAATGTCGGGATACAAATAATAATAGGAAACAGGTCTGTAAATGCACAATCATATAATATGTACTCTAAATAGCATGTCTAAAAAAACACAGCATTTATAATGTAATACTGTATAATGAAAAATATAAAAGAAATGTACAATGTAAAGGGACACTTTAGTGCATTTTCACACAGTGCATACATATTTTGAGCTATTATTGAAATATCCATCATATATTTGTTACCCAGATTTTAAACTTTAAAGGAAATACATTTGAACATACAGTAAACCAAGAAAAATGTTGGTGCATGTGATATACAGTACATGTTGATATACCTGTTGATGGAAGTCTAAATTTGTACACTAATGGAAGCAACTTATCTAAGATACCAAAGAAAAGTAACTAATAATTGAATCAAAGAAAAGGAAAAACAATAGAATAGGAGGGAAGAGGAAAAAGAGAAAACAAGAATATGGTCACATGCCAGGATGGACCCAAATGGGTAGGAGCAATTGTGTAGTTACAAAGTCACACCATCAGTGCATGGGCATTGGGTGCTAATGGTCATGATAGAGAAATCAGTTTATAAGAGAAGTTAGGCAATACCAATCCTTGTTGGAAAAGTTAAGTTTGTTATGAATCCAGGCCATTAGTGTCTCCATTGAACATACAAGGCACAGCATACATTTTCTCATTGTAGGTCAAGATGTGGTAAGCAGCAGTCTAAAGCAGTTTAACCACTTCAGCCCCGGAAGGTTTTACCCACTTCCTGAACAGGCCATTTTTTGCAATACAGCACTGCGTCGCTTCAACTGACAATTGCGCGTTTGTGCGACGCTGTGCCCAAATAAAATTGATGTCCTTTTTTTCCCACAAATAGAGCTTTCTTTTGGTAGTATTTGATCACCTCTGCGGTTTTTATTTTTTTATTTTTTGCCCTATAAACAAAGAAAGACCATCAATTTTGAATAAAAAACAATATTTTTTACATTCTGCTATAAAACATTCCCAATAAAAAAATTTAAAAAATCTAATTTCTTCATAAATTTAGGCCAATATGTATTCTGCTACATATTTTTGGTAAAAAAAACCCACAATAAGCGTATATTGACTGGTTTGCGCAAAAGTTAAAGCATCTACAAACTATGGGATAGATTTAGGGACTTTTTATTTTTTTCATTGTTTTTACTAGTAATGGCAGCGATCAGCAATTTGTAGCGGGACTGCAACATTGCGGCAGACAAATTAGACACCAAGTGACACTTTTTGGGGACGAGTGACACCAATACAGTGATCAGTGCTAATAAAATGCACTGATCACTGTATAAATGACACTGGAAGGGAAGGGGTTAACACCAGGGGCAATCAAGGGGATAAGTATGTGCCTGGGAGGGGCTGTCTAACTATGGGGGAGTGGATGCACTGGAGGAAAAGAGAGATCATGTTTCAGCTTACCTGAAACACAAGATCTCTCCTTTCACTCCCTGACAGATCAGCGGTTTGCCTTATTTACAAAGGCACACCTCTGCTCGGTCTCTCCACAGAATGATCAACAGGTCACAGCAGCCATCACGGCTGCCAGATCCACTGATTGGCTCCCGCTGTGTCCAGAGCAGGAATGGCACTCCAGTGGCACGCACGCGCCCCCCTATCCGGTGTGCAGAAAATCACATACAAGTATGTGATTTTGCACAACAAGGGTGACTGCTGCGCTAAGCCTATAGCTGAAATAAAGGAGAAAAGCTGCTGACACAAATTGGCTGAATAACCAAGGTACAAATAGACATATGAAGGTGCAGCGCTTATAAAAGCAGCAGCCATCTTGGAAACTGGAATGCTACCCGTTTGCCTTTTAACTACACGTGTGTTTACATCTACCAACTTGTGAGTACAATATCACTTTTTATTCATTAAAGATGATTTGATTTACTGCACCATGAGCATTTTCCTTTGTATTTGCATGATTATTCTCATGGCGAGGAGGATTTTATCTGATATCTGTTGGAGATTATCCCTAATATCTGCCTGTGGTTTATCTGGTCTGGCTTACCTGTGATCCTGTACTGTATGCACAGAGGAAGGATTTGAAAGGCTTGTATGACCCCTGTAATGAGGGTCCTGATGATCTGGTAAGCGGCAGTGTGTGCGGGTTATGGTGGTGGCTCACTATATCTTCACTCTAACAGGCAAGCTGGGGATTGTTGTCACCATGTCACCTTTTAAGGACTTTTAATCAACTGGACTCTTTTATCAGCGCTGCACCTTCATATGTCTACTTGATTTTGCACAGCTGGGCCACCAGTATATATGTGGTGGGTGGTCCGGAAGAGGTTAAAACAGGAGTGCATGTCCAACTCCATTGAGAATTCAGAGTAGTACAACCAGGCAATCTAATCTAATCTTTCCTAATGTTTAATGATCATTGTCAATCGAAAATAAAGTGAGAATGAATCCAACAATGGTGTGCGCAGCCTATTGAATTAGGGTGTGCACCCAAAGCTCAAACACACACGTGTGTGTGTGTGTATGTATATAAACACACACTCTTAAAGGTAAACGTAAACAAACATTTTAATATGTATTAAAAAAATGGACAGTGTCAGTAGTTCAGTGTATGGAGTCAATAGAGTAGTGGACTTTGTCAGTAGAGCAGTGGATGGTGTCAGTAGGGCAGAGGTTGGCATCAGTAGAGTAGAGGTTGGTGTCAGTAGGGCGGTGGACGGTGTTAGTCAGTAGAGCAGTGGATGGGGTCAGTAGGGCAGTGGACAGTATCAGTAGAGCAGTGCGTGTCAGAGGGGTGGTTGGTATCAGTAGAGCAGTGGATAGTGTTAGTCAGTAGGGCAGTGGACCGTGTTAGTAGGGCAGTGAACAGGGCCATTCAAGCAGAGGATAGTGTCAGCAGTTTTTTATTTTTAGTATTTTTTTTACAATTTTTTATTTTTAATTTTTTTTAGGAGCCCCGTTGAGGGGCTTTGGTGAAATATCAGGGGGCTAAACAGACCTCTAAAGTTTCACTTTTGAGACAGAGAAAGAGACTTAGGAAACAATCCCCAGTCCCTTTCTCTGTATCCTCAGTTGCACTTTAGATAAATAAACAGGAGATAGAGGCTCCTGTTCATTCGTGAACTGAAGCATAGTAAAAACGGTTTACTATGCTCAGTTAGGAATGAATAAAGTGAGTGATTGGTAACCAGCTCTTTTTTTGCAGGGTCCTCCCAAGCTGAGAGCCAGGCACTGGTAATACGTGTAAAAGAGGTGACCACACTCAAATCTTCAGAAATATAAATGCTTTAATTGTAAAAATCCTTGCATTGCATCAATAGACCACGATACAACAGAACTATAACAGCAAGGTTAACATGTTTCCCAAACCAAATCGCTTAATCATAAGCAGGTTATGATTAAGCGATTTGGTTTGGGAAACATGTTAATCTTGCCATTATAATCCGGTTGTATCATGGTCCATTGGTATAATGCAAGGATTTTTGCAATTAAAGCATTTATATTTCAGAAATTGGAGTGCGGTCACCTCTCCTCTTTTGCACATACTTTGACAGTTTTTCAGTTCATGGGCTGAACCAGCACC
Source organism: Glandirana rugosa (assembly GCA_018402905.1). Taxonomy (NCBI): domain Eukaryota; kingdom Metazoa; phylum Chordata; class Amphibia; order Anura; family Ranidae; genus Glandirana; species Glandirana rugosa. Next base: position 303,599 of record BLSH010147448.1, read on the forward strand.
AGATTGTCAGTACAGATTTGTATCACCTGGAGCAGTGTTGCATCCTTTCTTTGTCATACAGGCACTGGTAGTGTTCCTTCCACCTGAGAACCAAGTTGTGTAACGAGGTCCATGGCAGAAAAAGGACTATTTAACCACTTACAGGTACAGGCAGAGTGATCTACTGCATTGTGGTTCAGACAAGTAAATTAAAGCCCTGGCCTTCCCGGCAGATTGATATAGAAGAGGCCGGGACTTTAGTTTAATTTAATTCAATTGTCAGAATTGCAGTGCAGTAAATCACTCCCCTGCACCCAAAAGTCCCTTTTAAATAGTCCCTTTTTTGCTCCCAGGTCCTTAGCGGAACAATGGGCCCTGGGAAGTTTTTTAAAAAAAAATATCTGCAGAGCGGAGGGGGGTGCCCAAAATGTGTCAGTTGGACTTCTCTCTCTACCACTGCCCCCCCCCGCTGAATTAGAAGTGCTGGACAGAGCGATGTGCATGGGTGACCCGGCACACCCCCTGCGCACGCCTATGGAATCCAAAATAGTGTTGTAACAACAGGAATACCTTTTAACAGGGCCATGTATTCTGGTGGCAGCTTTCAACAGTTGGACTGCCCTTCCTATTGGAGAGATATCAACTGACTTCCTTTATCTTCGGCAGTAGAAAAAGTTCTAATGCTTCCCAGGTCCATTTGACACTCTAATCCAGTGCTTCTCAACTCCGGTCCTCGGGACCCACTAACAGACCAGGTTTGTAGGATAACTGAAATACATCACAGGTGATATCATTTGCTGCTCAGTGATTGCAGTATTCTAGTCTGCATCTCCCTAAGGTAATACTTAAAATCTGGCCTGTTAGTGGGCCCCGAGGATCGGAGTGGAGAACCACTGCTCTAATCTAAGGGGAGTTGAGTTTAGGCTAGCCTGGCAGTGTAAACAATACATTAGTCATGAATGGTGTTGCTTGTTATTGGGGCATACATATTTTTATTGTACATTTCTCATTGGATTATCAATAATCTCCAATTAGGGTCCACGGATGGAAAAGGTAATAAAAATCAGAAAGTGCTAAAATGCGAATTTACACATCTGATCTTTTGATAATGGCAAAACATATAAATGCTGTTGAATATTCAGGGTTACTAAATTTATATTGTTTTTACTTATATTATATATAGCAACAACAACTTGTGCTGCTTTACAACATGAGGACATATAGTACAATTACAATACAATTCAATACAGGAGAAATGAGAGGGCTCTGCTCGTTAGAGCTTCCTTCTAAGACTAGACAAACTGAACCTATGTCTAGAGTTGAGCGAACCCGGACTGTAAAGTTCGGGTCCGTACCGAACTTTGGGGTGTCCGGGACCCGGACCCGGACTTTTCAAAAAAAGTCCGGGTTCGGGTCCGGTGTTCTGGTAATTTTAATGAAAAATCTTAAAAATGCTGTAAAAAAGCTCAGGAAGGTCCTAGAGGTCTGCAAAAGGAAGGAAAATGTGGGTAAGGGTGGGACAAGTGCCCTACAAAGATATGGGGACAGGGAAATAACTTTAAATATTTAAAAAAAAATAAAAACTTAAAAATTACAAAAATCGAGATCATCTTCAAAATGGATCTGAAAAGTATTAATTAACATTAGAGGCCATAGAACTGTTCTAAAATCATCTTCAAACTGTGTCCAAAAAGTATAAATAAGCCCGGAGTAAAAAATTCTAAAAAGTAATTTTAATGGTCTTGTGGCCTGGGCTTGGGCCTGAAAAAAACTTTTCAGGCCCAGGCCCAGGGCCTGTGGGGTTTCAAGCCATGCCTGGGCTTGAAATGTCAGGCCCAAGCGAGTTGAGATCTGTATCCAAGTCAAACAGATCAGAATCTTCCTTCGAGATTGCTCGTCTCGGGAGAGTAAAGAGGACATAACTTAACATAACATTAACATGATATACAGGAGTACAACATTTCGTCGTGTTCAACAACAACGATATATATTATATTCATTTTTGTTATATTTAAATCATTGGGACTTATAAGTTGTCGTAAATATACAGACAGAGAATATGT
>BLSH010147448.1:307507-322447 GCA_018402905.1 Glandirana rugosa
AGTTTGTAACGTGTAGAGAAGACGTGTTAATAAAGTTCACACACAGAGTGAAATTTAGTTTGGCTGAAATAATTGTGCAGAAGAGATGTGCAATGTTTGACGGTTTCAATTAAAGTGATACACACATTTTAAAAAGAAGTGTGAATAAAAGATGTGGAATGATTTCCGGTTTGCTTTAAAGTGATACACACATTTTGCAGAACAGTGATATGGGTACTCCCGGCTTATTTATACTTTTTTGACACAGTTTGAAGATGATTTTAGAACAGTTCTATGGCCTCTAATGTTAATTAATACTTTTCAGACCCATTTTGAAGATGATCTCCATTTTTGCATTTTTTATGTTTTTATTTTTTTAAAAATATTTAAAGTTATTTCCCTGTCCCCATTTCTTTGTAGGTCACTTGTCCCACCCTTACCCACATTTCCTTCCTTTTGCAGACCTCTAGGACCTTCCAGGACTATTTTACAGCACTTTTTGTACCTAAAAGTCCGCGTCTCCCTTGATTTCAATGGGGTTCGGGGTCCGGGACAAAGTTCGGGTTCTGTCCGGACCCGAACCCGGACTTTGTCCCGAAGTTCTGCCGAACCAGCAGAACCCGGATTTCTAGAAGTTCGCTCAACTCTACCTGTGTCTAAACTCAAGCATTGTCTGGTTCAGTTTCCTGAACCAGGCATGTGCCTCTGGAGCTCATGTCTGGACAAGTGAGGCGAACTTTCTTTAATAGAAAGTGTATATACTGTTGGTTTATTTATTATCCTTGCGATCTGTCACCTTAAAAAGGGGTCCACTGCAGCCCCAAAACATTGATATGTGTTACGGTTTACCCTGCACAGACAGATAGAGACACACAGTCCTACTGTACCCTATACACTGCATTAGCCTCAGTCACCATGGCCTACTCAGGACATGTGTTTTATTACACAAACTCAAAATGTGAGAGGGTTTAAGTCGCTGATTGCCTCCATTACTAGTAAAAAATAAACAAATAAAAATATCCCATAGTTTGTAGACACTATAACAAACCAATCAATATATGCTTATTGGCCTAAATCAATGAAGAAATTAGATTTTTTTTTCTATTGTTTTTATTGGATGTGTTTTATAGCAGAAAGTAAAAAAATATTGTTTTTTTTTTTTTTTTTAATTTGGCCTTTTTTGTTTATATCGCAAAAAAATAAAAACCGCGGAGGTGATCAAATACCACCAAAAGAAAGCTCTAGTTGTGGGAAAAGAAAGGACATCAATTTTTTTTGGGTAAAGTGTCGTACGACTGCGCAATGGTCAGTAAAATTAACGCAGTGCCGTATTGCAAAAAATGGCCTGGTCATGAATCTTCCAGAGGTCAAGTGGTTAAAGAGAACCCCAATGGTACTCTGCAACAAAAAGCTAACAAATCAAAAGAAGTAAGCATACACCACTGGCCGCCGGCTGCTCTGCTATCACTTTTTACAAGGCTCTCGCTATGCTCAAATCCTCAAATCAGATAGTAGCACGTGGGATTCTCCAATGCATTTTGTCCCATGTGGACTTTGTCAAAAGGAAGGGCGTTCCCTTCCCAGGTGGGATGAAAAGGGCTGGATTTTATTCGCGTTTTGGGTTTGGTTGGAAGGGTTTGATATACATTTGTTTATGGAAATGGACACAAGGGCTTTAAAATTCTTATAGGCCCTATACCAACTCTCACAATCTGTTAGGAACCAGATGTGGGGAATAGGCCCTTGTCCCCCAACATTGGTATAAGGTGCCTTGCAAGGAAAAGAGGCTTATCCACCCCCTTTTTAAGGTACCCTTGAAATATTAAGAGGCATGTGGCTTGAACTAGTTCAGAAGGAGGGGGTGCATGCTTATTTTCCTTTTTTTAATGTCACCTTTAAAGCGTTAGTAAACTCATCCATTTAACAGTTTAAAAACCAATTCCATGTCCGGCATGTGCCGGAAATGTAACTCTCCCATTGGCTGTGCTCTAAACCAATCTGTCAAACCATCCAATGGCTGGTGTCATAGCTGATCACATGTGCAACATCATAGCAGTTGTAGATTAAACAGAGGCCAAGATGGCAGCTTATTTGGCTGAAAATGAAAGGAGGGTTTACTACCACTTTAACTTCAAGTACAGCTTTAAGGCTTCCGTTAAACATGTTATGTATTTTAAATATATCCGTTTAAGCCCCACATAAAGATTCTCTTCTCTCTTATTGGTATTTTTTTTTTCATCTTCTATCCATATGTTTTTTAGCAATAGTTCTCAAATTAATAAAAGCTAAAAAAAAGGCCAGAAAATAGCAAGATTCGACTCCTATACTTCAACAGGGTTTGGCCCTTTGTTGGGGGTTCACATACTTCCCACTGGGTTCACCAAACCTCCTGCAATCTGAATGTTGTCCAGTTCACTCATTCCTACCCGTTACCAGTTTACTGCCACATTCATGTAGCATTTTACTTTTAAATTATGCTTAGAAAGTGATACAACAAGGGTATTCTTTATGAGAAAAATATTTTTACATACTGTATATGTTATAACTATTTTAATTAACTAAATCCAGCTTGATATCAGCATCCTAATAACAAGCACAAAATTGTTTAAGGCACCATCCATTACCTGCATTTACAAAATGTTAATAACTAGAAGGCCAGACTTGATACCATCCTCCACACTTACTATTGTTCTTCTTGTTTTTAGAATTAATCAAGAGATTCAATATCAAGGGCAGTCATTCATCCAACAAGTAAAAACACATGCCCATACAGCGTAGTATAAAGCAAAGCGCCCCTATAGTGTAGTATATAATTCATAAAATGTATATTTAAAACAGCAACCAACAAAAGAAACTCACAGTAATGGGTGATTTTAAAGTACAGACCTAAAGCACATGAATACTCTGTTACATCATAATTTACAAAATTGAAAAATGCTTTAACGGCAATGGAAAAAAAAAAGCAAATTTACTAACCTAAGTATGCTTTCTGTCAGGGGTGTCCAGATAACAAGAGTGGTAACAGAATTACAATTTTTTTTGCCAGAGGAGACAGTTCACATTTATGTATTTCACTGTATTTTTGAATGTTTGCCGGGCATTCAGCTTTAATTTCAACAAGCATTGGATTGCAGGATAATACAGAAAATTTTGAAAGCAGAACATTGTTTCAGTGAAGAATAAGAATTATTTATTAAGCACATATAGTGTACTGTTCCAGTGTTTCAACATCACAGTTGGATTTTTTTTCACCAGATTATTGAAGCAACAAACAGCATATTTTTATTTATTTACTATAATATGATTTATTGAGATATTGGTGGAACAACTATTTTGTGATAGCTAGTGCATCTGCAGTTCAGCTTACTTGCCATATTACATCCACTTATCCTGCTTAGGTTGTAAATTTTTGTCCATTCATGACGATGATGGACCAAATCTGTGAGATTACAGTCTCTGAAGCTCAGGCCAAATCTTTGCAAGAGGTTAGTACCAGTGGAATAAATTGTGTTAAATATGCGCTACATATACTGATACATGGTCATTATATGAGGGGATTTTCCATCCTGTCAGTTTAGTTTTAAGTGCCTGCACTGCTGTTATAGGAGTCAAAAAATAATTATGATAATATCCCCATACCAAGAGGAAATACTTATTTTTTTATGCTGACTTAAAGTGTTTGTTACCCCAACATTTCATATTCCTGATATGTGCCTGCTGTACCATGTACTTGGATAAGAAAATATCCTGCTTCCTTTGTGTGAAATCCCTGGTGTTCCTGCCAGTCCCTCTGCTTTCCTATTAAAAACTGACCACACTAAGCAGGAGAGCACACCATGGTCAGTTCTCTAGCTATGGTGGGAACTCTTCTCCAATGATCAGACTTGTCCTGACACCCGAGCTCTTATGCAGCTGAGAACAGAGGGAAGGTGATCACTTATAAAAAAGGAAAAAAATGTATGTATAATTTTTTTTATATCTATACAAAAATGTTTTGCCTTTTATTTCTTTTTTAAACTTAATGGGTTGTTTTACAAAGGTGATTGTTTACAATCAGTTTAAGTTTTTCACACGCTTTTCTCTGCAGTTATAGGGTATAGTTGTGTTCTTTATACATTTGACATTTAAAGTGGAAGTAAATCTTCCTAACATTTTTCAGCCAGGGAAGCTGCCATCTTGGCCTCTGTGATGCTGCACATGTGATCAGTTATGACACCAGCTATTGGATGGTTTGACAGTTTGGCTGAAATCACACCCATTGTGGCAGTCACATTCCCGGCATGTGCCGGAAATGTAACAGTTTTTTGCAATTGTTAAATCTATGGGTTTACTTCTGCTTTAATATACAAAAATGAGTCCATCATGTAAGTTAGAATGAAGTGGACATCCTAGAATAATAACCATAGATGGGCAGGTTTTTGGGAAAAGTTAATGAACTTAAAGTGATCCTATCACTAGAAGGTGTCTTTTTGTAAATTCAGAACTGGCAGAAATGAAATCAGCTTGTCACTGATCCACCCACCTCTAGCATTTCGAGGTGCAATTTGCACTGCACTTGACTGTTTATATACCACTTTTTGTATAGATCTAAACATAACAAGCCCTTAAATATAAGGATTCTTCAAAACTTTCCACTATTTTTTTTATAAGTATTGCAGCCATCTTCACCACAGCATGACAACTCTACCAAACTGCAAGGTCAGTCGGCTTGCCAGACAGACTAGTCACATGACATTCTCAGATATGACCAATTACTACTACTCCTACCCTCACCATTTCCAATGAAAATATAAAAGTGTGGAAACTTTTTGAAGACCCCTCGTAGTTTAAAGAGTGTTGACTATATAAATCCCAACAATTAACTTCACTTATTTGCTGCCTTTTAGTGTTTTAAATATACAATTTAAAGCATGTTGTTATATCTGTTTCATAAGTGCAAAAAAAATAATACCAGTTGATCCTGCCAGAAATATAGTGAGCTTTTTAACTTCCTGTACTCTCAGTCTTTGTTAGCTGTTATCAGTTAACATTATTCCCAGTTCTCTCTGTGAATTACAGAATATCCCCATGAAGAAAACCCCCATGTTATAAAGATAAGGAGAAAGGGGGGGGGGGTATTTTGATACAGTAGAGTACAGTGAAAAAAAGTTTTGTTTTCTAGGACAGAATCACATGTTAAAAATAAAAGGAAAAATACTAAAAATATGTAGCCAGCATATCTAAGAACTGGTAAGCTGCAATATATCAAATTTTCTTTTTTTGTGTTTTATTCGTGTTCAGAAGTCGCTATTTGGTATAAGCTCTCATGCTTAAAGAGGAACTTCTGTCTGCTCACATAATTTGTAAAAAAAACATCTTTGCCATTCTGAAGCTTCCCTCTAACCACTTTGCATATTATTTTATATATACTGTGATTTTGTACTTTCCAAATATTTTGCAGAAATCTCCCTCCACTAAGTCTGGCTGCAATCATTTTAACTGCAGGCTGCTGCCTGTTCACTGCCTGGATTTACACAGACACACAGAGGCACACCTCCAACTCTGCAGCTCTCATTGTCCCTCTTATGACTCCCCCCCTCCCTTCCTGGCAAACTCACACGAGTGAGAGAGCTATGCATGATGTCATACGCCTAGATTTTTTCCAGACAAGAAACAGGAAGGGGGCTGTTTAAGGTATTTACTGTCAGAAAAACATGATTTACTATCCACAGTTAAAACAACAAGGGCAAAGGATTTAATAGGTGGAAAGGCAAAAAAATGACTGAAGTTCCACTTTAATACCAGGAGTAATCCTTCATGGCTCTGTGACATTGTTTTATTTTTCTTGTATAATCTAAACATCTCCCAGAGAACAGGAATAGTGTGTAGAGGCACCTGATTTTAACCAAAGGTACATGAGGACTGGAAGCCCAAGCAAAATCTAGCCTTATGGGTTCAGTACCGCCTGTTCTTTCCATATCACCTGTAGCCCTGTAATTGCACAAACATTATGCAGAACATCTGCAACATCGGTGCGTAGTGCATATACTATGTGATTGCTAAATACACTCTAATAAATAAAATGCATTAGTCCTTTTAAGCAACCTTATTCATATGTTATATAAACTTATATCAGTTTATGATATGAATCTTAATTAGCTTTCACATATATCAATTAATCATAAAACACAATGAGTCTGATCAAGTTTTTCTCTGAGAAAAAAAAGTTAAATCTTTCCTGTAAGCGGCAGCTTAATTTTCATTAGGCCAGCTATTTGATAATTAGTCATGCACCATAAATCAAGTCTTCGAGTCTCCTCCAGGTTTCTTAATTGAAAATTATTGTTTCTTGGCTCTTTTGTTAAGAGTGCAGTAAGTCTGGGAGTGATAGATGCTGAAGCCAGCACAACAGTTTGAAACAGTCACAACTTGATAGATCATTGCCCTAAAGGTTCCTGTAATGGTGGGTAGGCACAGAATTTTAAAGCTAAAGGTTTACTTTTTTAATCAACTTTTTTTTCTGTACAACAAAGCTTATCTTTGCCTTTAAATGCTGTTCTTTTCCATTCTGATCAATATAACAACCTGTAGTCACCAAGTGAGATCAAGCTAGTGACCTTATTTTGAGCATCTTAACAATTTCTGTTTTTATGCCCTTTATGTGGTGGTTTTGATTCTCCTTGTATTTTTTTCTTTCAACATTTTCAAGTCCTTGAATGAAATAAATGCAGATATTTGACAGCCAATATGAACAAAACAGATGGCCCTTATATGGTTGCCCCTAGACGTAAAACAATCTATCTCTGATTCACTGCTTCCATGACAAAGTCCTGGCAAATTATAAAAAGAATATGTTGCTTTTTTACAAATTGTTGTCTGCTTATAATTTTTCTTCTGCTAGACTAACGCACTCTAAAGTGTAGATTGACCATGTTTACTATTCCTTAGTTAGGAATAGCCACGGGGTTATCCACTATTCAAGGCTTGTTTCCTAGTGACCCAGCAGTCAAGATCTGATGAGAAGCTCAGCAGGGAGCATTGTGTAATGCACCATAAATTTCAATGTGAGAATCAATAGATACTAAAAATCAGGGCAAAAGAGTTTACTTGAGAGATTGCCGCTAAAGTCAATACCTTTGTCTAAGTTACTGGCTCTGGAAAAAAAAACAATAAATTAATTCTAAGAGAAAATCATAGCAAGCAGTAACATTTATATGAAGTTTACTAAACAATTATCAGTAGTATTTTCTTAAAGTTACAAAAAAATGAATTAATCTACTATCTACTCTAGTGGAAATAAAGGCAAGCTGCACGGTAGCTTGGAAACCAAATGACAGAATTGTTTTAGCCAATGAACCCGTCATAAGTGATACATATTGTGAAATTGTGTGGCAGGAATTACACAGAGGTAAATGATGCCTCAGTCAAACAGATCTTGGAGATTACAGGGCCATACCATACTTATTGTATTTATAGCCTTTTCAAATGAACTGACTGAAGCAGAGGTGTACTTTATGAGAAATAAAATCTCAGCCATAGGGACAGTTATAAATGTGTGTGTTCATTTCAACAGGCAGAGTAGAGATTAGAGATTTCAAGCTAAATCACTTTGCTTTTTTCTGTGCAATGGAGGGTGCAGATATTGCACTGAAACTTCAAATACTCAAGACATTTTTATCACACATTTGATAACAATCGGACCCAGGAAGGTATGAACATACACTTTTCAGTACAGGACTAGCCTCCCATAAACTGGATATATTTAAGCATAACCAATTATTTTATTCATTTTTTTTTTTAATTATCGCCATTATGGTGCGATGTAAGTCAAACTTCCCACAAGCTGACTATACTATAACTAATTATTTCAATCTGACTGATCAAATTCTCAGAATATCACAATTAAACTGGCAATACTTAGGTCAGTTTCACTTGAGTTTTCTGATCAGGTCTGCCTGTCAGCTTTTCAGGCGAACCTGATTGGAAGCACTATGCAGCTCTATGGACTGGTGGATGTAAATTAACTTATGGGACTGACCCCCCCCCCCAACGGTTAGAACGCAATGGTCAACTCTTTCAATCATTGACTGAGAATGCTATTCAGGTGCCAATTGCTAGACCTTTTTCGGTCATACCCATTTGACAGAAGCTCAGCTGGCTTTTTACAGACCGGCTGCTGTAAACACAGGCCGAATGTCAGCCGTTTTCTATTGAACCAGCTGATACCACCTGGTATTTGGCCTGTGTGCATGGTCCTTAAGTCTGGGTTCACACATATGCGATGCAGGAACCAGCACGATTCCAGCACACATCTTTCACAAAGGTAGTTCACACTGCCCTCAGGTGTCAGTACAATGTTAATGACACCCCAGATTGGTTCACAGATTGCAGTGCAAACTGTGGATTCAGACAGGAATCAGATTGCATGTGTGTGAACACCCATGCGATCCAATTCCAGTGTGGGGAAAAATAAGTCAGTGCACCTGTATGGCTGAACTCGCGTTGCACAGACATAGCCGCAGCAATGCGGGTGCGAATTACATGTGATTTCTGTGTTCACATATGTAGCCAGGCTACTTCCATTATATCTTACTGGAAACTCACAATCATTCATGCCTTATGATAAGACTGTTAGAGAGAAAAGACACTTTCACTGTGCCTGGCAAGTAGTAAGCTACAGTGTGCAATAATACGTAAACTTATAACAGAGAACAATAGGGAATCAGAATGGTTTCAGCTCCTACATTAGTAAAGAGGCAATATTATTAATATGATATTGCAAACAGGTTCATATATGCTAAAGTATTTTATAAAACCTTGTTTTTTCTGTTTTGTAAAGCAGATCTTTTACCCCCATATTAAGTACCAGTTAAATAAAGGAAGCAGCACAACATAATTTGGTGTGCATGATGAACATGTGTAGCATGACTGTTGATTACATGCATGGTGCCTAACCTATGTATTTACATATATATATATATATATATATATATATATATATATATATATATACATGTTCGTGGGGAAAAGGAGGGCTTCATGAGGAGGCATTGGGAGTTTTGCGTGTAATAATGGATCTGTATAACATTGCCTTGCAGTGCAACATTAATAAACGTTCCTCACTAAGCACTATACATATTTCAGGCTTATAGTCTGATACTTATCATGCTTCACCTGCTGCCTTCCATTCCGTGATGCTCCCCTGGTTGTGCTGGATGTCACAACTTCAAAGAACTCCTACCACAGGTTCTGCTTGAGTACCATGTGATTGTAGTCAAAACAGGAGGAGTCACAAAGGCTAGGTTTGGCATGTATGAGGTTGATGAGCTCCTCCTGAGATGCATCCCTTGGATGATGTATGTTTACATTGAGAAAGAGGATGCGACTTCCTGTAAAAATCACTCCCTGCCTACAATGTTGCCCCCCCCCAAAAACAATTCTGAAAAAATTGTGGACCTGAACACAACAAAAGTAAACTGATAATATTAATTTAAATCCATTTACATCTATTTAAAAAGAAAATGATGCAGCCCTGCTCTGTTTACAAAACAGACCAGAATGGATACTCATCCATTTACTTCTACAATCTCATAGATATGCATTGCTGTAAATTTTTTAGCTGTCGATAAACAGGTGAAAAACAGATTGAGGCCCTATTCACGCTTGCGAATGCGGCTGTCTACAATTAGCTGAGAGAGACCCAGTGGGGGATTCCCTGCCATTAGCAATGAAGGTTGACAGTTCCCACAACTATTTAGCATTGATCGCATAGGCATGGGCACGGGGTGTCCCGGTTGTGCCTACACACACTCTAGTCACCCTGCGCACATACCTCCCAACTGCCAGGTCCCAGTGGTGGGAAATGGTCTGGCACTTGGCTCCAGAGAAACACTGTTCTGTCTCCAGCTGTGCGTCTCATAGGCAGCTACAGAGGAAACATTGTTTGTTTATGTTGGGAAAGTGGCGGGTACTGTGACAAGCGCTACCTAACAAGACCAGTAAATAGGAAAAAGGGGAGAAGAGTTCAGGGGTCAGTAGTAAGTGAGGCAGAGTTCAGAGGTCAGTAGTAGTTGAACCAGAATTCAGGGGGTAGTAGTAATTGAACCAAAGTTCAGGGGTCAGTAGTAAGTAAACCAGAGTTCAGGGGTCAGTAGTAAGTGAACCAGAGTTCAGGGGTAAGTAGCAAGTGATGCAGAGCTCAGAGGTCAGTAGTAAGTGAGGTGACATTCAGGGGTCAGTAGTAAGTGATGCAGAGTTCAGAGGTCAGTAGTAAGTGAGGCAGAGCTCAGGGGTCAGTAGTAAGTGAGGCAGAGTTCAGGGGTCAGTAGTAAGTGAACCAGAGTTCAGGGGTCAGTAGTAAGTGAGGCAGAGTTCAGGGGTCAGTAGTAAGAGGGGTGGAGTTCAGGGGTAAGTAGTAATTAACAGAGAGTTCAAAGGTCAGTAATAACAAATGATCAACTTGGCTTTTGGACTAATGCGGTGCAATTTTCCCACACCAAGGGTGCAGCGCAGTGTACCCGCGGTTTTCATGTGGGATAGCTGCACTTTGCCATAGACTTCTATTATGTCCCATGGTTTTTATGCCCTTTCAGAAAGCGCACCAAAACCCCCCTTTCCATTTTTATTTTGAGAAAGCGCACCAAAATCATGGGATATAATAGAAGTCTATGCCAAAGTCCAACTAACCCACACGGAAACTGCAGGTATACTGCACTGCAACCATGAAAACCATATGGCATCAGTGTGAATGCACCCTACTGGGGGGAGGGAAGACCAAAATAATATTTTATGGGTATAGGAAGGCTTTTGTTTTATTCAACCATTGCCCTTTTAGTCTCTCCCACTGTAAACACAATATGGCCACACCCACTATTCACCGCTGCAAAAGGCTGTGCACACCTATGGTCGATTGCATGTAATCACTTGCAGCCAGTCTGCATTCAGGACTGATAATTTGAAGATAATCTCAGTGTAAGTGATTACATGTAATCAATCAGCCACAAAAAAACTGTGGAGCTGTTAGCCACCCATTGCCTTCAGTGGGATTTCCTGCCTGCAGCTAATCACATAGAACCTCCTCTTGATCTCCCACAGCTAACCACAAATGGCCCCATTCGCAAGGGAGAATGGGGCCTAATAGAATGCCAGTGTGAAAGGGCCCTATGACAATAACTAAAAAAAAATTGAAATGTGAAAAACAGATGTGTAGTGATAAATTAAACTGAACTGAACTGAAGATGGATGTAGTAACTGGGGTAAACTGAAGTAATAGGATTCAGTTTTCATGCATTCTTTTTTTCTTTTCTTTTTTTAGTTTTCAAGACGGGACTGAGCTAAAATAGCTGCCTAAATAAGTAACATAATCACTCTGTTGCTACAGCCGTTGAAATTGAACTGGTAAAGATCTTATGCGTGTAATAGTTTAACATACTTTGGAAAGCGATATAAATTCACAGGAAAACACCACATGCTGTAATTGATCAGATTAGCTATGTTAGACTGTAAGCAATTGCTGTGTAAAAGGTGTTCTAGGCAACTTTACCGAAGATTCATAGTGGTTCAGAAGTGAAAAATCCACATAAACTCCTATTAAAACACATCCAATAACAATGAAAACCCACCACTGCTACTGGCTAGTCTGTGTAACAAAATGTGGATATTCCATTTTTTATCTTTCGGCTGTTTTTGGCCCAGGAGCCTTATTTCTAAATCACAACCTCATTGACACCTGCTGGCGAAACAAAGTCTTCTATTATCCAAATGGTTGCTAAATAATGCCTTTCTGTATGCACTTGTGTATGTAAAAGACTGTTTTATTATTATTATTATTATTATTATTATACAGGATTTATATAGCGCCAGCAGTTTGCTCAGCGCTTTACAATAAAGGGACACGGTACAATTACAATACAGTTCAATACAGAAGGAATAGGAGGGCCCTGCTTGTGGAGCTTACAATCTAAAGATTTAGATATTTATTCAAGAATTGTCTTTTTAAGATGAGAGTATAGAAAAGCAATCTAAATTTTCCTGGAAAATTATTTCCTCTCTAAAAAAAACAATTAAATCGATGAATATCAATATATTAAATGTTTATGAAAGTAGTTGTGAACATATAAGGGGGTCAATTCACAAAGCTTTACCGCATGTGATGGGGTATCATATTACTCATTTGCATACATTATAGCATGCGGTAAATTAAGTTCAATTCACAAAAAAATAAGTAACGTTTATGCGGTATTTACCAAAAAAAAAATGTGTTGGTAAATACCGCATAAAAAGCTCTTAAGTCCAATTCACAAACAGACCAGATAATTTAAAAAGCATGCAATAATTACCACCAGGGCTTAGCTGGTGGTATCACATGCGGTATTTGTCAAGAAACAGACTGGGGTTCGGGGGGACCCCCAGGCTGTTTCTTGACAAATAGCTGGCTGCTAAGGAGTGGGCCGGGAAGTCGGCTGCTGCATCCTTGACTCATCCTCTGTCAGCGGGCTTCTCCGTTCACAGCTGATGATAAAAAAAAGTTGGCAATTAAAAATTATGAAAAAAAATGATGTGGGGTCCCCCACTCCATTCCAGGCCCTTCGGGTCTGGTATGGTTTTTAAGGGGAACCCCATGTCAAATTTTTAAAAAATGGCGTGGGTCCACCCCACAATTTATACCAGACCCTTATCTGAGCATGCAGCTCATCAGGTCAGGAAAGGGGGGATGAGCGAGCACCCCCCTCCTGAACCATACCAGGCCACATGCCCTTAACATGGGGGTTGGGTGATTTGGGGCAGGGGGCTCTGCCCCCCCCACCCCAAAGAACCTTGTCCCCATGCTGATGGGGACAAGAGCCTCTTCCCGACAACACTGGGCAGTGGTTGTCGGGGTCTGTGGGCAGGGGGTTTATCAGAATCTGGAAGCCCCCTTTAACAAGAGGACCCCCAGATCCTGCCCCCCTTGTGAATGAGTATGGGGTGTTTCTTCTCCCTCCAATGGTTTCTTCTCTCTCCGCTGTCTTCTCCCTCCACTGTCTTCTCCCTCTGTTGTTTTTTCTCCCTCTTTTCTCTCCAGTAACACCGGAGGGAGAAGACAGCGAAGGAAGAAGAAACCACCGGAGGAAGAAGACACACCGGAGGGAGAAGAAACACCTGAGGAAGAAGACATGATTTTTAATAAAGGACTTGCCAAAACTGTCTCTTGTGTTTTGTAACACAGCACTACACTTTTTGGTGAATGGGTAGAGGTACAATGTACCCCATACTCATTCCCATGTGGGGGGCCCAGGATCTGGGGGTCTCCTTGTTAAAGGGGACTTCCAGATTCTGATAAGCCCCCTGCCCGCAGACCCCAACAACCACAGCCGAGGGTTGTTGGGAAGAGGCCCTTGTCCCCATCAGCATGGGCAGAGCCCCACCTGCCCCAAAGCACCCACCCCCCATGTTGAGGGCATGGGGCCTGGTACGGTTCTGGAGTCCCTTATGGAGTTTGGGGGGACCCCACACTGTTTTCTTTATTTTGGCATGGGGTTCCCCTTAAAATACATACCAGACCCGAAGGGCCTGGTATGGACTGGGGGGGGGGGCTCAAGCCATTTTTTATCAGAATTTTTAATTGCCGGCCTTTTTTTTACAATCAGCACTCAGCGGGGAAGCCTGCTTACAGCTCATGAGTCATCGGTTGTTAAGGACACGATGGCCAGCTTCCCAGCCTGCTGGTTAGCAACCAATTCAATGCAGTAAATTACCACATTAACCACTTCAGCCCCGGAAGGATTTACCCCCTTCCTGACCAGTGCACTGCGTCGATTTAACGGACAATTCCGCAGTCATGTGACATTGTACCCAAACAAAATTGGCGTCCTTTTTTCCCACAAATAGAGCTTTCTTTTGGTGGTATTTGATCACCTTTGCGTTTTTTTTTTGTTTCAAGAATTTTATTAAGATTATATAGACATACAATCATGGGAGCTTCATCAATATACATTTGTAGCATCAGGCAGGTAGGAAGGAACTGAAAATGCTTATTCCACAAAATACATAGAATATATAAGATTAAAAGAAGAAAGACAAAGGTAGTCAAATAATTCCAAGATCTGTATACCTTATAAAGTCTAAATAGCATTTCCTTTACAGCTATCTGTCAGATGAGGTATTGCTGAATAATGACCACCCCTCTCGAAGAGTATGAACTATGCGTGGGGGGGTGGGCAGGAGGGAGTCCCGGGCCCCAAGCACCCCCAATGGGGAACTTGCTGTGCCAGAGGACCGGGAGACCCCCCCCCCCCCGATGAGAATGCTTTATCTTATCCTCGAAAGTCTGGATGTATGAGATCTCCGAAATATACCTCAAGGGAATCAACTAACGGAACTTCACACCTTGAAGTCCACTTTATAACCTGCCCGGATCCTGCAGGTGAAGGGGTAGGATAGGGGAGTGAGATTAAAAAGGTAAAGTGAATAAGAAAGAAAAAGGTGCAAGCCAAAGGCGAGGGAAAGAGAAATAAGGGTAGAGAATAAAGGTTAAGATTGTTTCAGAAAGTTTAAGAAAGAAAAGAGAGGGGTAGTGTCGCTCCTTTAGAATTGGAAATAAGAGATGGGAATAAAGAGAAAGGGAGCGGAAACCGAACGTGGAAAAAGAAAGAATAAGTGAAATGGAAAAATTAGAGTGAGGGGATAGGATGGGGAAGTGGACGTCCTAGGCCCGTCCAATATTTCACCTGAAGTTCCACACTTCAAGGCAATCAACTAAGGGAACTCCATATAAAGCCTCTAGAGTATGTAGGTCTGAAAGCTCCTATTCTATTTCGTAAGAGTAGCCCCCCCCCCCCCAGAGGGCCAGGAGACCGTGTCGTTCAAGGGGTAACCCCCACGAACCCCGGGCCCTGAGGGAGGACGGGTGGGGGGGTGCGTATCAAGTATGAGAAGCTCTCCCCACCAGTAATAAGTCGTTATGGAGTAGACTGTCTATCGACATTTCCTTTACGATAAATC
>BLSH010147448.1:332805-411866 GCA_018402905.1 Glandirana rugosa
AAATTTCACAATGATTTGGTTCGTTATATGTTGGTTAAGTGGGGGGGGGGGGGGGGGGTGAATTGGTTGTATATTGCTTGGTTTAGTAACACTTTAAAAATGCCTCTCCATGTTATTCAATAGCCTCATCCACACACAGACTTTTTGAGCTGTAAGTGGCATAGGCTCCAAAAAAACCCCAGGACCACCGCTCTCTGAGGCTCCAGCGCTAGAGCAGTAAAGACGCAGATGCTGGTAAAAGCTCAAAGACGCAGCTTAACGTTGTATACACAGCGTTAAGCCTTCTCAGGCGTTTCTCTGTCTCTATTCAAAATCAAAGGCTCCCTATGGGAGCCCATTGATTTGAATTGAAGTCGCACCAGAAGTTGGATCATGATGATCCAACTTGGGTGCAACTTGTGTGCTGAGGATCTTGAAGGGGAACCCCTGCAAAAATTTTTAAAAAATTGCATGGGGTTCCCCGCTAAGAAATGCCAGACCCTAAAAAAAGTGTAAAAAAAACCACACTACACTGGTTTTTAAAGTATTTTATTAAGGCAGCTGCGGCGTCTTCCCCCTCTCCGGCTCTTCCCCCTCTCCGTCTTCTTTCTTCTGCTCTTTTGCAGAGTCTTCTATCTTCTGAGGTGTCTTCTTTCTTCTGCTCTTTTGCTGGGTCTTCTGTCTTCTCGCTCTTTTGTTGGGTCTTTTCCGCTGTCTTCTCCCTCTGTTCTTCTTCTGATGTTGACTCGACACAATCTCCCAAACTAATGCTGGCTCCACGCTGTGCATTGACTTATATTGGCATGGGGCGTGGCCACCCGCTGACGTCATCTGGAGGCCCGTCCCCTTATGACATCACCGCCCCATCATGCCTCTGGTGGTGATGTCATTAGGGGGTGGGGCCTCTGGATGACATCAGCGGGTTGCCTCAACCCATGCCAATATAAGTCAATGCACAAAGCGGAGCCAGCATTGGTTTGGAAGATTGTGTCAAGTAAACATCGGAAGAACAGAGGGAGAAGATAGTGGAGAAGACCCAGCCAAACAGCAAGAGGACAGAAGACCCGGCAAAAGAGCAAAAGAAGACACCTCAGAAGAAAGAAGACCCTGCAAAAGAGCAGTATAGTGTGTTTTTTTTTACACTTTTTTTAGGTGAATGGGTAGGGTACAATGTAGCCCATACTAGTTCCCATAGGGTGGGCATTCCAATAAGCCCCCGCCCGCAGACCCCGACAACCACCGGTCATCAATATGGGGACAAGGTGCTTTGGGGTGGGGGGCACCCACCCCCCATGTTGAGGGCATGCGGCCTGGTATGGTCCAGGGGGTGCTCGCTCATCCCCCCTTTCCTGACCTGTATAGTGTGTTTTTACACTTTTTTTAGGTGAATGGGTAGGGGTACAATGTACCCCATACTCATTCACATAGGGTGGGGGGCCAGGACCTGGGGGCCCCCTTGTTAAAGGGGGCTTTCAGATTCTGATAAGTCCCCACCCACAGACCCCAACAACCATCGGGCAGGGTTTTCGGTAAGAGACCCTTGTCCTCATCAACATGGGGACAAGGTGCTTTGGGGTGGGGGGGCAGGCCTCCCCCCACATTGAGGGCATGTGGCCTGGTATGGTCCAGAAGGGGGGCGCTTGCTCGTCCCCCTCTTTCCTGATCTGCTGGGCTGCATGCTCGGATAAGGGTCTGGTATGGGGTTTGGGGGGGACCCCACACCATTTTTTTGGCGTGGGGGTTCCCCTTAAAATCCATACCAGGCCGAAGGGTCTGGTATCTCTTGGGGGGAACCCCATGCAATTTTGTTTTTCATTTTTGTGGGTGTTCCCCTTTAAGATCCTCAGCACACAAGTCGCACCGCAAGTCAGATCATCTTGATCAGTCTTCTGGTGCAACTCCTATTCAAATCAATGGGCTCCCATAGGAAACCATTAATTTTGAATAGAGACAGAGAAACGTGGCTAAAAGCTAGCGGGGAAAAATACACATTGACACCAATACAAAAATGCTGATAAAATTGTGGTTTTAACTTTAGCTTTTTTCCTGACGTCGGTACTAGCTTTACAGCTCGTTTTTAATAATGCCTGTGTGTATGTAGCCTAGCCCACAGATACATAGAGCCACACAAGCTGAATGAGAGAATTCACTCAATTCCCCCATCCACACTAAGGGCTCATGCACACTCGTTTAGACGCGTTTTTACATTAGCGCTTCGTCACGGTCTCCCGCATTTTTGCACGATTTCCCGCGTTAGCTTTTTTGGCATTTTTTTCATTAAAGACACTCCCTATAATGTAAAAATGCCTAAAAACGTCAAACGCGGCTAAATGCTGCTTGATGCGTTTTTGCCGTTTTTCATTTTTACTGCTCCTGGAAGCACAGGTTGTCATTTTTTTTCTACTTTTTTTCTCACTTTTTAGCTAAGAATATAGAATATGCTATCTAAAGTTGAGCATCCTGAGAATTGTAATATATAATTACCATATTCTGTCTCCACACAAACTTGACAATTTAATTTTATACTCTACAATGAAGTACAGTATAGTGTTATATTTTACATGTATACAATTGTTGCTAACGTATTTAACCACTTCAGCTCCAGAAAGTTTCACCCCCTTCCTGACAAGAGCATTTTTTGCAATTTGGCACTGTGCTGCTTTAAATGGTAATGCAACACTGTACCCAAATAAAATTGATGTCCTTTTTCTCCCACAAATGGAGCTTTCTTTTGGTGGTATTTGATCACCACTGCGGTTTTTATTTTTTGCGATATAAACAAAAAAGACCAACAATTTTGAAAAAAAAAACAATATTTTTTACTTTCTGCTATAAAACACATCCAATAAAAAAATGTAAAAAATCTAATTTCTTCATCAATTCAGGCCAATATGTATTCTGCTACATGTTTTTGGTAAAATAATTCCCAATAAGCGCATATTGATTCGTTTGCACAAAAGTTATCGCGTCTACAAACTATGGGATATTTTTATGGTATTTTTATTTTACTAGTAATGGTGGCGATCAGCGATTTTTAGCAGGAGTGCGACATTGCGGCTGACAATTTGAACACTAAGTGACACTTTTTGGGGACCAGTGACACTAATACAGTGATCGGTGCTAAAAATGCATTCTCACTGTACCAACGACACTGGTAGGGAATGGGTTAACATCAGGGACGATCAAAGGGTTAAGTGTGCTCCTAGGGAGTGCTTTCCAACAGTGTGGGGGATGGCTTAACTAAAGGAAAACAGAGATCCATATCACAGTGGGAGCAGGTCACCAGTGGCACGTGTGTGCGTCCCAGACCCAGAAGTAGCTACAACATACAGGTACACTGTTTCACGCAGCCGGGCAGCCCTGCTGCAGTAAATGTACAGTGGGCGGTCCAGAACTGGTTAATACCATTTTGGCTCACAGATTTTAAAATCTTAGAACATGATGAGTAATTTGTGTGGGCTTCTCAATACTTAATCTATAAACGAATGTATCCATGTAATGGTATCACACTGTGTGGTTAATTTACTAAAACTGAAAATTGCAAAAGCTGGTGCAGCAGTGCATAGAAATCAATCAGCTTCCAGGTTTGTTTGTCAAAGCTGAATTGAACAAACTGAAGTTAGAAGCTGATTGGCTACCATACACCACTGCACCATATTTTGTACTCTCCAGTTTTAATAAATCAACCCCTTTGTGTTATGATGTGAATTTTTGTGTTGCAGCCAACAGGCTCATTCTTGGAGATTCTCTATATAATTTCCGTAATTTCCTAATGCAATAGTTTAATGGTGTCATAGTGTGTACACATGTAAATCATTTGATTACATTAATTTTAACATGGCCAACTTGTAAGATGACGTTGCATATGGACAGAGGGTAGCTAGTGGAACTGGTAAAACTGCTTTGAACTAGGTATGTCAGGCTCATTTTCTTTTTACTCCAGAACGACCGACTCCTTGTCCCTAACGCAAACAATAATGAGACTCCTGACCACCCTTCTATGTACATTGAGTATAAAGTTATGTGCTGACATGTCTTGCATCTGATTGGCCTGGGAAACGTAAAAAAAAATACACAGCGCCCCTCACTTACTAAAGGAGGACAGAAAACTCACTTTCAAAATTAATTTTCATTTACCTTAGTATGAGATTAGGCAAGCGTAAAATTCACAATGCAAAGAATAGCCAAACATGTTAATGGACAATTTAAAAAAAAATTGATTTTTGCTTGAACATTACTATATGATGAAGTCATCACTAAACTAAGTTCAAATTTCCTTTGGGAAAGGGACAGTTCACTTAGCTTAGTGAATGAGGTGAAATTGTGCTGACTCCTATAATCTAATCATGTTCAAGTAAAAATCGTGTTTTTAATTTTTCTTGCCCGGGATTAGGTATTATGTGCTAATGAATGTTCACTATGTTTCATCTTGCAAAATAAAATTGAATTCTAAAAGTGAACATGCTCTACTACTTTAGTAAATCAACCTCAGTGGATAAGCCATTTGTCTGTTTTCATGAATAAGCCAGTGACTGTTCAGCTTAGCAGAACTCCCCATGCCCAGACTCCCCATGACTCGCTCCTCCTACACCCTAAGAACAGAGATGACCTCTTTGCCCCTCCTACTGGGGAGATAAATAGTTAAAGGTGAAGTAACCCCTGTGTAGCGCTAAACCCACAGGAGCCGCGCAAGTATATTCAGTCCCGTACTCTGCCTTTCAACCCCAAGAATAGCCTCAGCCCCTCTGGCACACCTGGCAATAGTGTAAGTTCAAGGACCAATGAGAAACACGCACGTTATGATAAAACACAGAAATTGTCTTTACTGCAATATTTCTGTGGGTAGGCAACAAACAGTAACAATATATATGTTCAAAGAATGCAATAGAAGAGCAATAGCTGAGGTTAAGAGCAATACAGCTCAATACTATATTCAGACTGCTTTCAGGGGATTCCCAACCTGAGAATGACCCCAAGAGCAGAGGCACACTTAAATGACAGATAAATCATAATATGGCACTCTGTACCAGATTAGTTACCTTTACCCAGGTTGGCTCTATGAGTCCAGGCAGAAGGAGAGCAGAAGACCGACCCTCTTTATGTCAGACCTCTCTCTGCTGTCTCCTGACACCACAAGCCTAAATAACAACACTATATTCACATCAATAGTTAATGGCTTTACTTCCCAGGTGAGCTGTCCCGCACACCCACTGCACATACAGAGCCCTGAATATGTGTGTGCAGGCCCGTGTGGTACTAGTGACTTCAGTCCCTTTGAAGAAAGATGAATCTTGGCATCTTCAGCTAGCCACTCTCATTGGTGTACTTAACTCCTGGATAGCAGGCCCAAATAACACAACTGGCCCAGATTATCAAGTGAAGAAACAGGATCTTTCTCAGCAAGGTGAAAGGGGCAATGGTATCTGTATACAGTGTCCCGGGAAATGGGTGGCCTTATCCTTTAGCCCTGTAGCACAAGAGTCAGTGTCATGTACCTGGTGGTGGAGTCTGGCTTATGCAGTGGGCAACCTCTCTTATGACCCAGATTCCTGAACCCCTGGTAGTGTAGACAGGGAGCTCGGGAGTGCAGGGAGGCACTGGGTCACTGGTGGTGGTGTGCTGGTCTGTGTGGTGCTCATGCAAGCTGAAGCGTAGTGATGCAGGCCGGGTCGGTAATGGGCTGGCGGAGCAGTACAGATGGGTCAGGCTGAAGAGTAGTCGGCTACAAGCAGAGTTCGTTAACAGGCGGGCAGCGAAGTACAAGGAGGTAGGCAGAACCTTGAGAAAAAGAGTGCCCATCGTGCCTGACGGGGCTTAAGTCTCTTTGCAGTCCGGAGGTACTCAAGGTTCTTGTGGTCCATGAAGACCAGAACAGGATGTGCGGCTCCCTCCAGCAAATACCGCCATTCTTTCAAGGCAGACTTATTGCCAACAGCTCTCGATCTCCAACATCATAGTTGGTTTCTGGTGGTGAGAGCTTCTGGGAAAAGAATGCGATGGGAAGGGAAGCCTTAGGGCCTCGTCTCTGGGACAGAACCGCCCCCACCGCGGTCTCAGAGGCATCCACCTCCAGGATATAGGGCAAGACTGGATCCGGATGCTTCAGGACAGGAGCAGACGTAAACAGCTTCTTAAGCATTAGGAAGGCCTCATAAACTTGCAATAAAAGTTTGCAAAGCCTACGAACCGTTGCATCCCTTTCTTGTCCACTGGTGCGGGCCAGTCCAGGATGGCGGTGACCTTTTGTGGATCCATAGTGACCCCTGAGACTGAGATGATGAGGTCCAAGAAAGGGATGCTGGAACATTCAAACATGCACTTGTCGGCCTTTGTGTACAGTCCATGTTGTTGTAGGCGCCCCAGGACACACTTGACGTGCCTGTGGTGTTCTTCCAGGGATGAGGAAAAGATAAGGATGTCATGCAAATAGATTATGACAAACTGGTCTAGGTAGTCCCTGAACACATCGTTGACCAGGTGCTGGAAAGTGGCCGGGGCATTGCAGAGCCCGAAGGGCATCACGAGGTATTCATAGTGGCAGAATCTCGTTCTGAAAGCAGTCTTCCATTCGCCACCCTCATGGATGCAAATGAGGTTATATGCCCCACGCAGGTCTAACTTGGAAAAAATAGTAGCAGCGCCCAGTTGCTGGAACAGTTTGGGTACCGGGGTAAGGGATAGCGGTTTTTGATAGTTATCTTGTTGAAGTCCCGGTAGTCGATGCATGGTCCCAGAGACCGGTCCTTTTTCTCAACAAAGAATATTCCCGCTCCAGCAGGGGACGTGGATGGCCGGATAAAACCCTTCATTAGATTTTCATCTAGGTAGGCCTTGAGGGCCTTGAGCTCCGCCTCAGAGAGCGGGTAAATCCGGCCAAAAGGCACTTCTGCACCTGGCAACAGTTCAATGGGGTAATCGTAGGCCCGGTGCGGAGGCAACTTGTCTACTCCCTTCTTGCTGAACACGTCCAGGAAATCGTGATAAGCTGAGGGAACTGCATCTCAGGTCTCCTGGTCAGGGTCGGGATCCAGACATAAAACAGAGGGAGAAGGCTCCCGGGGTTGCTGTAGACAGTGATTCCGGCAGTAGAAGGACGGGAACTGGACGTCACCTGTGATCCAATTCATGTCGGGGCAGTGTGCCCGCAGCCATAGGAGGCCAAGAATGACTGGGTAGAGCGGGGATGCAATAGCATCTAGGAGCAGGTACTCGGAATGACCAGTGACAGTCTTAGCAAGGAGGGGAATGGTTTCGTGGGTAACTGTACCCGATTTGAGGGGTGATCCTTCGGCCAGGTGTGCTTTGGGTTTAAGGGGAATCTGATGCTGTGCAGCAAAGGATAGGTCCACAAAGCAGCTACAGGCGCCTGAGTCCAGAATGGCTAAAACTTGGATGCTCCTGTTGGGGAGCTGGAAAGACAGAGGAAGCACCAGATGGGTTGCCTGGTTGGGTGGAGACAGGACCACTCCCTCAGGGGAGATTGGACCCTTTGCTGGGCATGACCTGAGACGATGCCCAGAACCTCTGCAGTACAGGCATAGGTTGAGGCTGTCGGATGCTGTCCCGTACCTGGTGGTGGAGTCTGGCTTATGCAGTGGGCAACCTCTCTTACAAGCCTGATTCCTGAACCGCTGGTAGTGTAGACAGGGAGCTTGGGACTGCAGGGAGGCACGAGGGTCAGACTGGGTCACTGGTGGTTGTGTGCTGGTCCGTGTGGTGCTCGTGCAAGCTGAAGCATAGTGATGCAGGCCGGGTCGGTAACAGGCTGGCGGAGCAGTACAGATGTGTCAGGCTGAAGAGTAGTCGGCTACAAGCAGAGTTCGTTAACAGGCGGGCAGCGAGGTACAAGGGGGTAGGCAGAAGAGTGGTCATGGATGCCGGGGTCGGTGCAGGTGGAGATCAATAGCAGGGTCAAGGCAAGCCGGGTCACAGGAACAAACAATCAAGATCACAGGTTGCTTCAAGAACACACAAATGCTGTAGAACGGACAGCACTTGCTTCCTGGTGCTGTCCTGCTTAAATGGCCGCTATTGGCGCCATTAGCGCGCACGAGTGTTGACGCGTACGGAGGGCCAGAAACAGCCAGAGTCCATTTTCCTAGCAGTCAGTAAGATGACTACCAGCAATGATGTCTATATACAGTGTCCATACAATTATATCTGTGCATTCTCTTTGTTTCTTGCAAATAGGCAAAAGCCCTCTCACCCAATCCTGCAATCAAGGCCCAAATGAATGTCCTAGAACAGGCAGGCTTTCCTGGCGCCCCAACTGGTCACCTCACAATGGAACGCTTCACCGTCGGTGTAGGTGCACCTGGATATGCACCTGGGGCCCCCTCTTAGGCTGGATAACCAGACTGGAAGCAGAGGAATAAAACCACGTGGTGAAATGACCTTGGAGGACAGTACCTCTCTCCTAGGTCTGCTCTCTTCCTCTGCCTCATACTTATTGAATCTCCTCTGGAAACAAGATGGAGTCTAGTTGCTTTCCTGCTCTCAAAGCATGCTGGGCTTAGTAGTTCCATGCCCCATACAAAGAAATGGGACCATCTGTTCAGGGGGCTACATATTCCAGAATCCATTTCAGCTGCTTCCTGTGGCTTGTTAAAGTCCCTCCGATTGGCTGCTGTAATTGGCTCCTTTTGATTGGCTCCTTTAATTGCTTCTGTCATTGGCTCCTTCTCTAGCTAATAGGAGCATATGGCTGGACGTTAAGGCGATCAGATGTGCCTGGAGGAGCTCTCTGCTCACGTTTACCATCTGGCGGCATCTGGCATCCAGGGACCCGGGTAAGAGGCATCACACACCGCATCAGCCTCCCCGTCCCTGCTACTACATTTAGAGACGCTCATTCTGCGGATCGGAAGCCCCGGTCCGCGGCGCTTAAAAATTGAGGAGCTGGCTTTTTCGGCCTACCCGCGGCGGCGCAGGATGAGCCATCTGAAGCCTCCACGGGGCCCCATCTACTCTCTTGGGCCCTATAACTAGTTGGGACTTGGCTCAGGGCTTTCAGAAATCCGTTTATTGTGCAACTGGGTCTTATAAATAACTCAGGATTGTGTTTACAGAGGTCCGGCGGCCATCTTGGTACACCCAGGCCTGCTCTATTTCTAGCTGGTAGCATTAGCAAACCTCAGCTACATCAGTATTGTTAAACCTGACCTTAACAACCTACTTCAGGAGACTCATCCTACTAGTAAAGGGCCCAACAATAACAATAAGAGGCATCTGTCAAGCTATTTAAGCACACCCAGGGAGCACAGTCTCCGCATGGCACTGTAAGGACCTATGCAGTGAGAGCTCCGTCCGATAACAGGCCTACTTTCCTCTGACAATGCCATCTAAAGGATCTAACGCTCGCGCCAACTCCAGTAAGAAGTTGGGGAAGGGCTCTGCAGCAAAACTGGCCACGTCAGGCTCAATTCAATGCTTCCTCGCCACAGAACAGCTTGAATCTGCAACACCGCGCAATAAGGCTAAAGCCTCGCGTCTGAGTCGCTCCCCCTCTGCTCACACAACCTCCTCCCGTAGCTGCTCACCAGCCTCTTCTCGGGGCTCGGAACTGATGGAGGACCCGGGCTCTCCGACAGGGTCTGACATGGTCTCCCTGGTAAGTGGGCTCAAGGGAGAAATAGCAGGCATGTTCCGTAGCTTTGAAAAAGCCATGAAAAAAGAATATACGGCTGTACTAACGGACATGGCGCACCTGCTCACATGTGTGGAGGAGACAGAGAAGTGGCAAGATATACAAGATGAGGCGATCAGGGAGCTGCAGAGCATGGTAACCAGACTCGCAATTGCCCACCATGCCACCTTATATAAACTGGAAGATATCGAAAACAGAAATCGCAGGGGCTCCCTGAAGCAACTAAGGATGATGACCTGGAACCCACAATCCGTGGCATCCTAAATACCTTTGATAGGGTACACAGGGCCCTGCGCCCCTGCAACCTCAACACAGACTTGCCAAGGGACGTGATATGCCGTCTTCATTACTACGAGGAGAAAAATGCCATCATGGTCAAGCTATGGGGCTCCTCCGACATAGACTTTGATGGCGCTAAATTAACCATTTATCCTGATCTCTCAAAGGAAACCCTGGAAAGACAACATGCGCTTCGGCCCTTATTAGACCAGCTACGATCAGACGGCGCGACGTACAGATGGGGCTTTCCAGCATGTCTGATTGCCACTAAAAATGGACGTTCCTCTACTTTACGGTTTCCTGAAGATCTTCCAACATTTCTAAAAGACCTCAACATGGCTCATGTGGAGTTGCCAGGATCAAATCCCCTCCTTTCAACCTATACCTTAATCCTATGGTCGCTGGACCCCCTCTAAAAGGAAGCGCAATGCAACTCCAGGATCATCTTTAAAGAAAATTGGGTGAGGTCTCCCCTGTTTTTCAAACTTCACGTTAATGTTCCTTTATTTTTCAAACTGACTGGGCCCTCTTACATTTCAATACATGACTGGGTCGCTTACTTTTTTGGTTTTTACTCCTCCCTCCCCCCTGGGGCTTCTGCCCGCTAGGGAGGGTGGAATATGACTGTGGCTACATAACCACCCAGCTTTAGCGATCCTCAACAATCACATATGTGGCTCATCATACTCTAGTTAATTACACATATGTTATTCAGTTTTTACTTTACTGATATGGTTCTCTCCTTTTTCTTACTTAAGCATCTATACAAAATGTCTTCCTCGATGTCAGAGGTAATTTGTTAAATATAGTGTTATGCATATGGCTTAGAAAATAAGCCGTTAAAGGCCTTATTAAAAGGACGTCTCGCACTAGATGCTTTACATGCAACTGCTCTTAGTGACAGATCCCTTCCCCTTGGGGTCAGTGGGGCGGGAGGCTGGGGTCCGCCGGTGGTGTACGTGCCGCCTGGTGGTCTCCTGCTGGCCCTGCCTCGTCGCCCCTTATGGGATCACCGCAGTAAAATGCGTGACTTTTCAACAACCCAAGAATTTGTTTTGTTTTACTTACATGTTTTACTATGTTTTGTTCCTGAAGCATATTGTTTCTCTTGTCTCTTTCCTTTTCTTCTCTATCCTACTTCTTCCACTAATTTCTTTTCCTCCCGGTATGTTTGGCTGAATGACCCGTCTGGAGACACGCGGCTATCCCCATGGCTAATTTAAATGTGCTTACATATAATGTAAGAGGGCTAAACATGGTTGTGAAAAGACACCAGGTCTTGAGGGAGCTAAAAAGAGCATCCTGCTCGATAGCATTCCTACAGGAAACTCACCTGACTTACCCCACCAACGTTAAACTTCTTTCCCCGTATTTTCCTCAATGGTACTACGTCTTTCGGACACTAATAAGGCCAAGGGAGTTGACATTGGGTTTAGCAGGCATGTTTCTTTCGTCTCACTACAATGGAAGCGGATGATCATGGTAGATACCTTTTCCTACGTGGGTTCATAGGTAATGTTCCTGGTACTCTAGCTAATATCTATTCCCCAAACATAAACCAACCTGCCTTTTTATCCCAGGTATTGTCCAGGTTAACTGAATTTGCAGAGGGACTGACCATACTAGCTGGAGACATTAATATGCCCCTCGATCCCATTATGGATACTTCGTCGGGCAAGTACTCGATACCCTTTAAACGTATATCCCATATTAAAAAGAGACTCCATGACTCCCAACTTATAGATGTCTGGCGAATACTTCACCCTAAAGAGAGGGATTATTCATATTTTTCTAAAACACATAACACATACTCCCGCATAGACAATATCTTCATAGATCATTTTCATCTTCCACTACTACGCTCGGCCTCTATAGGCACAACAACTTTATCTGACCATGCTCCTGTGACAGCTCGGCTGTCTCTCCCCTCCCTACCCATACACACAAACAACTGGAAACGAAACAATTCACTGTTATCTAATCCAGTGGATGCAACCCTCATTGCCAAAAAGATAGAGCTATTTTTTTAAAGAAAACGTCAAACAAAGATCCCCCCAATCATTGGTTTGGGAAGCTCATAAAGCCACCATCAGGGGAGTACTCATAGAACTGGGGGCTAGGAAAAAAAGGGAACATAACATGGAGCTCAGGGACAAGCTGAAGCAGGTCACGGACCTGGAGCGACAACACAAATTGTCCCTTCATGCTTCACACCTAGCGGAGCTCACTCTGCAACAGGAAGAACTTAGAAACCTCCTACAAGCGGACATGAACAGGAACTACTACTCGGTGGCCCAAAAAATACATGAATGGGGTAATAAACCTGGTAAACAACTCGCACGCTCTCTTCATGCCAAGAAATCGGCCAATTTCATATCTAAAATTAAACTTCCGGGCGGGGGGTGGCCCACAATTCCCAACAAATTGCTGAAGCTTTTAGAAACTTTTATTCTGATCTGTATAACATGAAGGATGACCTGGACCATCCCCCCCTCCCCGGAAATAGGCACAAAAAAATCCTTGGTTTCCTTGGCAACTCACAAACGCCAACACTTCCTTCTGAGGCCCTTAAGGCTCTGGAATCAGATTTTAAATTAGAAGAATTCCAGCTAGCCTTAACATCAATGCCACCAGGGAAAGCCCCTGGTCCAGATGGGTGTACCGCTTACTACTATAAAAAAATCAGTGAGGTTCTATTGCCTAGATTAACTAAATACGTTAACTCTATAACTGCTTCTTCAGCCCTCCGCCCTCACTTACAGCACACATCACAGCTCTGCCCAAACCTAATAAAGATCCCACGAACTGCGGAAGCTATCGCCCCATCTCACTATTAAATGTGGATATGAAGCTCCTAGCCAAGGTATTGGCGAATAGACTGCTCCCCCTTTTACCTAAATGGGTCTCGGCGGATCAATCAGGATTCATACCAGGTAGGGAAGCCAGGGACAATGCATTATGCACTCTCTCCTTGATTCACTTTGCTCGTAGAAACGCCCAGCCCACCCTTCTCTTGTCTACTGATGCCGAAAAGGCGTTTGATAGGATAGACTGGACCTACCTTCGCTTGACCCTGCAGCACTTTGGACTTGGCCCCCGGATGTTGGATAGGATATTCGCAATGTACTCCTGTCCGACGGCGCGGGTCAGAGTGAACGGGGTACTGAGTGAGTCCTTTACACTAGGGAACGGCACTAGACAGGGGTGCCCATTGTCACCCTTGTTGTTTGCCATATCCCTGGAACCCTTCCTAGCCTCCATCAGAAGCAACCCCAACATTCACGGGATAATTGTTGGCCAAGAATCACATAAATATGCGGCGTATGCGGATGATATCCTCTTCTATATTCAACAACCCCGCATTTCTTTACCCAACCTCATGTCAGCTTTACAAGAATTTCAAGTTTTGTCTAATTTTAAAATGAATATGACTAAATCCGAAATTCTAAACATTAATGTCCCCAGCTCAATGGTCTTTTCGCTAAAATCTATCCTACCGTTCCGCTGGCAGTCGACAACCCTAAAATACCTGGGCATCCATTTGACTCCCCACCCTCATTCCCTGTTCAGATGCAATTATATTCCCCTACTGAATAACATTAAAAAAGATCTCAGATCCTGGTCATACCTCTCCCATTCCTGGCTGGGGAAAATAGCAGTGATTAAGATGAATATCCTCCCTCGTATTCTTTTTCTATTCCAGATGATATCAATGGGGATTCCACCTGGTTTCTTTACAACACTTCAAACCATGATCTCCCACTTCATCTGGGGGAACAGACGCCCCAGAATCTCCAGAGCTACTCTCTACCGCTCTAAGGGGTCTGGGGGTCTGGCCCTACCAGACTTGAAAATGTATTACTATGCTATTGTCCTAGGCAGAGTTTCAGATTGGAAATACCAGAGAGATAGCGAAATATGGGTCAGACTAGAATATGAACTAAGTGGTACAGAGTTGGATGGCATTCCTTGGATCCCCCCCAGGTACAGATTTCTTTCATCTTCCGCCTCCCCCTTAACAATCTCTTCATTATCCTCCTGGGATACTCTGCACAAGAAACTTTCCTGGTCCTATAACTCCCCCTTATGCCTTTAACGAATTATTTCCTTCCGAGCAAACTGGATAAGGGATTCAATTCATGGTCCTCAGATCGCTGTCCTTGCCTACACCACGTCCTCCAAACCAACTCGCTTAAACCTTTACAATCCATTGTCGGCTCAAGATCGAATAACTTCATAGAACAATGGAGGTATTCACAGCTTAAGCAGTTTGTTCAATCTCTACCACAACCACTTAGATCTGCTCGTGAGCTTACAGCCATCGAGGCCATCTTTCTCCCAAAGGAACCTCCGTTACATGTAATATCACAATTTTACAAGGCTCTCATCTCCCTACAATATCATGGCTACCTGGAATATTTGAACCGCTGGGAAACTGAGCTAAGCACTTCCCTAACAGATATCCAAAAGGATAAAATACTTGCTCTCACACACACTTCCTCAATTTCCTCAAAAACGGCGGAGACAAACTACAAATTGCTTGCAAGGTGGTATTATACACCAACCAAAATGCACCATATTGCTCCTACCTACTCTGTTGTTTGCTGGAGGAACTGTGATTAAGTGGCCTCACACACGCCTATTTGGTGGCACTGCCCACTCATCAAGCCCTATTGTTCTGTCGTCATCAGACTCATCAACCCAATCACGGGATCCGCCCTCCCACTGGAGCTTTGGTCAGTACTCTTACACATGACCGCAGATACTATTGGTCAATATAAACGTTCCATGACACCACACCTTCTTAACGCGGCCAAGTCCCTCATTCCCCTCATGTGGAACAAACCACAAATACTCTCCAGTAAACTATGGTTGCAAAAGGTGAATGACTTGTGTTATATGGAAGAACTTACATACCTGTCGAGAGGGGTATCTGGCAAACATACCAAAATCTGGGCCTCATGGTTTGAATTCAAGACCACAAGCACCTACAAAGATACTATCTCTTCCCCTGACCCGGTGTTGATGGGGGGCTCCTTCGCATCTTTGCCGACCACTCATTCTATACCCTAGGCCTTCAGCATTAGTTTTAGTAATAGCAGCGTGTTACATTGTATATCCTACCATAAACATTGTTTTGGATGGTTATCTCAATGTCTTTCACCACATGCCAGCTGGGAACTCTTTGACCTATTCCTTAACTCCTCTATCTATATTTCTTCTCCTTCTCACTATTCTATTCTCTCTTCTTTATTTCTTTAACTCTCTTTTTTTTCGCCTCCCAACTATTCTGATCTCTTCTTTTTTGTAATATGCAAAGGTGGTTATAACAGGCTACAGACCGACTATGTGTGATCTGACCGCTATATAGCCGCTATTAATATTCTTTGCTGTCTAACGTGACATCACTATACAGATGACATGTTGTGGGGGGGGTGGCTTCCCACCCGCCCGGCACAGTGTGCTCCCGGTTGGGGTGCCGACGGGGGGGACCCCTCTGCTCCCAAATAATGAGGACACAGACAGCAGATTTTGGCCGGTTGTGGGTATCCAGGGCAGGCCAATGTCCCAATTTAGGTCAGACACGTTTATATTAAGATTTGTTTATGTACTCCTGTTTCATTGCCTTTGCCTTGTATGGTATGTGCAACTTTGTATATGCAACTTTCTTTTTGTCATGAAAACGAATAAAAAATGTATTATATAAAAAAAAAAATAGGAGCAAATGCAGGAAGCAGAGAGTGGGCGGATGCCTTGTGTGAGCTCCGCTCACATTTCATTAAGTTCAGTCAGTGAAGACAAGAAGGAGGGGGAGAAATTCCCCCGCAGGGTTGACAGGCACACTCTCCCATTGAAAAGCCTGTATACTCGCGACGACCAGCTCGGAGGGGTCGCGAGTGAAAGTAGGCACCCGCTACACCTGTCTACATCTGTTTGATTAAAGATGGCATTTTTAAGGCATTATGTGATGTGCTGGTTTACTCTACTTGTCAGTCTGCACCTTTTAAGAATGATATCAGAAAGTAGATAAGTGATCGGCACTCACCTTCACCTAAATAGTGTGTGCAAAATGCAGTATATCTAACAGTATGGATAGCTCATAAAGTGCATAAAGTGAATCACAAATACAAAAAAAATCATAATACATTGATTTGCATAAATTAAATGGCAATGGACAGTTCATCAAATATGTGAAAAGTCTATTTTCACACACAGTTTTAAGATGATTTTACAAGACTGATATGGCTCCCTCCGGCTGAAATAGACTTTTCACACACAGTTTTAAGATGATTTTACAACACTGATATGGCTCCCTCTGGCTGAAATAGACTTTTCACACACAGTTTTAAGATCATTTTACAACACTGATATGGCTCCCTCCGGCTGAAATAGACTTTTCACACACAGTTTTAAGATCATTTTACAACACTGATATGGCTCCCTCCGGCTGAAATAGACTTTTCACACACAGTTTTAAGATGATTTTACAACACTGATATGGCTCCCTCCGGCTGAAATAGACTTTTCACACACAGTTTTAAGATGATTTTACAACACTGATATGGCTCCCTCCGGCTGAAATAGACTTTTCGCACACAGCTTTAACATGATTTTACAACACTGATATGGCTCCCTCAGGCTGAAATAGGCTTTTCACACACAGTTTTAAGATGATTTTACAACACTGATATGGCTCCCTCCGGTTGAAATAGACTTTTCACACACACTTTGATGATGATTTTAGAACAGTAATCTTTCCCTTAAAGCAAAAGCTGGAACCTTTCCCTGTACAAGTTGGAGATGATTTTAGAAGAATAATCTTTCCCTTAAAGCAACAGACTCTACCTGGTCCAGTCAGATCGTTCTGTGCAGCAGGATGAGGTGTGAAATCTGTCCCTCAAAGCACCAGTACTAGTATCTCTCCCTAGTCCACAATCAGATCATTCAGTAATGCAGGATGAGATGTTCTGCAATCTGTCCCTCACAGAGCCAGCAGCATCCTCTCCCTAAACTACCCTGAGAGCATATGACATGCAGCACGTTGACTCCAGCCCCATATAGAGGCTGGGTCACATGGTGCACTGGCCAAACACAGCCATGCCATTAGTAGGCATGGCTGTGATGGCTTCTAGGGAAAACCAGTGAAACACTTGTTGATTGGCTGCCCTTGGCAGCTTTTCAACACGTGTAATAAAATACCATAACCCCAGACCCGAACCCGGACTTTTTTTGAAAAGTCCGGGTTCGGGTCCGGGTCCTGGACACCCAAAAGTTCGGTACAGACCCGAACTTTACAGTTCGGGTTCGCTCAACTTTACTCACCAGTAATCTGAAAACAGTGTGTGTTAATGGTAAAAAAGCCTCCTGACTACCAGACAGCACCAGTTCAATAAAATACAGCTCCAGCAGTATAAAAATCCACCCCCTACTGTCATTCACTCCTCTCTTGTGTACAGTATGTCAGCCCCATCTTGTCTCTGATCTAACCTGTATATTAACCCCTCACCTACCTTCTCCTGCACATTAACCCTTCCATCTGCATCCTTTTGTTGCATGTGACCTGTACATGAATCCATTTACCTCCTGCTCCATCTGTGTATGACCTGAACATTCATTGTTCATAGTGCACCATTATCAAGATCCATGATTTAACCCCCTCAAGGCAGGTTTTTTAATTTTCAGAAAATTGTAGCAAAATATCAAATCACCTTGGGGTTTCTACTTTCTAAAATTGTTAATTTTGGGGTTTTCCTATTGACCTGGCATTTTTTATTTTTTATAATCTAAAACATTAAGTACGATAATTTTTTGTGCCCAATATACAGCAAAAATGAAAAACACAATGGTTGTTAAATACCATAAGATAGCTTTATCTGTCTCAAAAAATGATGAACAATTCATTTGGGTACATTGTTGCATGACTGAATAATTGTAGGTCAAAGTATCACAGCCTGACGATAACCTGGTAATGAAGGAAGTGAAACATACCATTACTGAAGTGGTTACAGGTGATTTCCCCAGTGATTTAAAGTGCCTATGTGTGAACAGAGCCTTAGTGCTGGACGTAAACAAACCCCAGAGGCTGTTGCCACAAAAGAGGGAGGCTCTGTCACTGTAAGGATATAGGAAAATGTGACACAGGATTAGCATTTAGGATTAATGCAAAGTTCATAACTATTATCTCTGAGTGGAGAAAGTTGTGTTTTTGTCTTTCTCCAGATTCTGTAGTTCTGGAACGGAACAGTCTGGCTGACTACACAGGTGTGCAGGGTCATTATATACTCAGGGCTGAGGATAGCTCAGAGCTCCCAGCTTGGAGACAGTTTCCAGTTTGGAGACCACTCCCAGTGTGGGAGATGGAAGGTCGCAATTCTAGGAGTCAAGTTGGCTCTTATCGGGGTGTCAAGAAAATCCCAATCCATAGGTCAGAGGTGGGCTGTGTAGCGGGGCACTGTGACTGTGACTAAAGGCTAGAGGGCCAAGCGTTCCAGGGGAACTGAACAACAGTCAAAAGGACTGAAAAAAGGAGCAGCAGTGCTGCCAACAAGTGAGCCAGGTGGCTTGGTATTTTTGTTTGTGTACATTGTGTAGAAAAACCCCTGTGTGGGCAACTAATGTACACGTGAACTCTCCATTTATTGAATAAAAGTGGGCTGCCATGCCCTAAAATACAGTTTTGGACTGGCGCATCTCATTGCAAATGCACCTACTGCTTGAGTTTAATCACCCCAATCTCACTAGCTATATATATATATATATATATATATATATATATATATATATATATAGCCAGAAGCTGGGTATACACACTCCCGGAAACGGAAAGATGTTTCTGCTATTAAGTTTAATGCAGCTGTTTTCCCTAGTATTTCAGTTTGCTGATCTGTGATTCTGGTAATGACAAGAGAGAAATGCACTTTGGGAGTTGTAGTTTACTTGTGAGGATTTGCCCTCTGGCTGTAGCTGGAGAGAACTACATCTCCCAACAGGCTGTGGGGAAGAGGAGGTTTTCTGGGAGAAGAGGTGCCTCGTTGGAGAGACAATTTAAGCAGAGGCTTTGGGCCTAACGCATTCTCTCTGGACCAACACGGATTTGTATGCTGAGGAATCTGTTGCTGAAAGTGGCGGAGTCGCTGCCTGCTTTCACAGACTCATCAACTCAGATACCCTGCAGGACTTCAGCAAGCAGCCTGAGTGACCTACCCTGCAGCAAGTGGGGCCTGATCCCTACATCCCGCATGGGCGATAGATCTGGGTGATCTGCGATGAGAGGCGGTCGAGGCCGATCCTAGGAGCCAGAGACCGGAGTGATCATCATCTCCATCATCATTATCCTCATTAGCAGGGGACATAGCATCTGCATCCTCTGTTCTTGTGTGGTGAGCGGGTGAAAGCCCATCCTGACAGACACTCTGCAGAGATAGTCTGATTCTTCATATCTGTTAGCATATCTACTATTAGGAAAGGCCTATTCATTGACTTTGGGAGCAGAAGCTAAACACAAGCATTCATACTTCACATTGTGTTGTTGCTACTTGAAGTTACACGGATTTAAGTCAGTGATGACTGTGAAGATTTCATTGTTCTGCTGCAGAAAGGGTGCTTTATACAATCACATTACATTTCCTTGGAATTTGTTTTGTTATTTGGTATATACCATTTAATCTACAAAAGCTAGCTGAAAATCAACTGAACTATCAAGCAAGGAACATTGAACTACAACTACTCCTCATTCTCTCCCCCACTTAGTGAGCTTATACTATTTTGCCAATGTTTGTTATACAAGTGCATTTACCAAGGAACTCTCTCCCTCAGAGCAGGTTGAATATTGCTGCATTTATTATTCTGGTGTTATACTTGTTTATATACTGTTTACTGGTGTTATACCTGTTTATCTGCTGTTTGCTGGTATTATGTGAGTGAGCAGTAGAGCGTGGTCTGATACTTTCAGGAGTCATTCCCCTTGCTAGCTGAAGATCAACTGAACTATCAAGCAAGGAACATTGAACTACAACTACTCCTCATTCTCTCCCCCACTTAGTGAGCTTATACTATTTTGCCAAGTTTGTTATACAGCTGCGTTTAAAAATGAACTCTCTGCCTCAGAGCAGGTTGAATATTGCTGCATTTATTATTCTCGTGTTATACTTGTTTATATACTGTTTGCTGGTGTTATACCTGTTTATCTGCTGTTTGCTGGTATCATGTGAGTGAGCAGTAGAGAGTGGTCTGATACTTTCAGGAGTCATTCCCCTGCTCTCCTGTATCCCACTCCCATGCACAGCATATAGATATACATACATTGGTTGAATCTACAGAGTCATAATTAACATACTTTATCATCTACTGGTGCGTGACACTTGTTTAGTTGTGAGAATTATTTGATGTGCCTAACTTTACCCTGTTGAGTCAAAGTTCTATATATAACATATTCTTTGAGTAAACATTTCTGATTTACCTCAATCTTGCTGCATCATGAATGCCGCTGCCAGACTCATCCACCTTACAAACTGTTCAACATCTGCCACCACTCTCTGCCAATCCATCCACTGGCTGCCATTCGCCCAACGAATTAAATTCAAAATACTAACAATCAGCTACAAAGCCATCCACAACTCTGCTCCCAGCTACATCACCAACCTAGTCTCAAAATACCAACCTAACCGTCCTCTTCGCTCCTCCCAAGACCTCCTGCTCTCCAGCTCCCTTATCACGTCCTCTCATACTCGCCTCCAAGACTTCTCCCGAGCCTCTCCCATCCTCTGGAACTCCCTACCCCAATCGGTCAGACTGTCCCCAAATCTATCCACTTTCAGGCGATCCCTGAAAACTTTTCTCTTCAGGGAAGCCTATCCTGCCACCACCTAACAACTACACTCCTTATTTATCAGCTCATCCCCCGCACTTATTGCCCTTTCGTATCATTTAATGCTCCCTCCTAGATTGTAAGCTCTAACGAGCAGGGCCCTCTGATTCCCCCTGTATTGAATTGTATTGTAATTGTACTGTCTGCCCTAATATTGTAAATCGCTGCGCAAACTGTTGGCACTATATAAATCCTGTATAATAATAATTATAATAATCTTGTGTACTCTATTACTGTGTCTTTACTTAAAGGGGAACTAACACTATGAGTAAACCCAGTGTGTCAGAGGTGGCAGAGGACTCACAGAGTCAGGGAAACCAGAGGGGGATTGAATTATCTTACGACCCTCAAGAGGGCAGCGCTACATATATATATATATATATATATATATATACTGATGTGAATGAGAAGGCCTGGCTGGCAGTCTCCGCTCTATTTCATCCCAAAGGTGTTCTATTGGGTTGCAGGTCAGTCAAGTTCCTCCACCTCAAACTCGCTCATCCATGTCTTTGTGGACCTTGCTTTGTGCAATGGTCCAAATCATTTGGTGGAGGGGGATTATAATGTGGGGTTGTTTTTCAGGGGTTGGGTTTGGTCCCTTAGTTCCAGTGAAGGAAACTCTTAAGGTGTCAGCATACCAAGACATTTTGAACAATTTCGTGCTCCTAACTTTGTGGGAACAGATTGGGAATGGCTCCTTCTTGTTCCAACATGAATGAGCGAGTTTGGGGTGGAGAAACATGACTACCCTGCACAGAGTCCTGACCTCAACCTGATAGAATACCTTTGGGATGAATTAGAGTGGAGACTGCGAACCAGTGCCTGACCTCACAAATGCGCTTCTGGAAGAATGATCACACATTAACATAGACACACTCTTAAACCTTGAGGACAGCCTTCCCAGAAGAGTTGAAGCTGTTATAGCTGTAAAGGGTGGGCCAACTTAATATCGAACCCTATGAACTAAGACTGGGATGCCATTAAAGTTCATTTGGGTGTACAGGCAGGTGTCCCAATTACTTCTGGTAACAAACGGTGTGTGTATATATATATATATATATATATATATATATATATATACATACAGTATCTCACAAAGGTGAGTACACTCCTCACATTTTTGTAAATATTAGTGAGTGTACAGCTTGTATAACAGTGTAAATTTGATGTCCCCTCAAAATAACTCAACACTCAACCGTTAATGTCTAAACTGCTGGCAACAAAAGTGAGTACACTCCTAAGTGAAAATGTCCAAATTGGGCCCAAAGTGTTTATATTTTGTGTGGCCACCATTATTTTCCGGCACTGCCTTAACCCTCTGGGCATGGAGTTCACCGGAGCTTCACAGGTTGCCATTGGAGTCCTTTTCTACTCCTCCATGATGACATCACGGAGCTGGTGGATGTTAGAGACCTTGCACTCCTCCACCTACCGTTTGAGGATGCCCCACAGATGCTCAATAGGGTTTAGGTCTGAAGGCATGCTTTGCCAGCCCATCACCTTTACCTTCAGCTTCTTTAGCAAGGGAGTGGTCGTCTTGGAGGTGTGTTCTCACAGACTTTCCGCCGGAAGTCTGTGAGAGAGACGCTACCCGTGGCTACGCGGCAGGAGCGACAGGAGCGGTGATATTTTATTTATCAACTGTGTGGATATTTTATATACTCTGTAAGTGTAATTTTAGCGGGGGTAAATAAAAAGGGCTTGTTTTACTGGTACACACTATGTGGAGCCTCTTTTGTTTTCGGTATTGATGTCGGTGAGGAGACCGTGTTGCAGACCTGTCTGTTGGAGTGTCCTAATTACAAGCTGACTTTACATTATTGTCCGGTAAGTGGGCATTGCAAAGGGAGCGGCACGTTTGGCGGTGGTGTCCACATACTCTTGGTGAAAGGCTGCACATTGGACTGTCATCTACCCCCCTCCTATCACTTTGTGATAGCACTTATGGACTATCTCTATTTCCTATTGAAATTATTAAGAACTATTTAGCGCTGTTACACATAGTGTTTAGGCCATTCCTTATATGTGTTTTGTTATCATTTTTGTTATCGATTTAAAACGGCAGCTTTACTATTTGAAAGATGGAATTCTAAGTGCTGCTTTGCGCTGATTAAGTGTTGAAATTTGTGGGCGTGTTTACACTTAAGATTTGTTATGTCACAGTACATGTTGGCATTCATGGTTCCCTCAATGAACAGTATCTTCCCAGTGCCGGCAGCACTTATACAGCTCCAAACCATGACACTCCCACCACCATGCTTGACTGTAGGCAAGACACACTTGTCTTTGTACTCCTCACCTGGTTGCTGCCACATACACTTGACACCATCTGAACCAAATAAGTTTATCTTGATCTCACCAGACCACAGGACATGGTTCCAGTAATCCATGTCCTTAGTCTGTTTATCTTCAGCAAACTGTTTGTGGGCTTTCTTGTGCGTCATCTTTAGAAGAGATTTCATTCTGGGATGACAGCCATGCAGACCAATTTGATGCAGTGTACGGTGTATGGTATGAGCACTGACAGGCTGACCTCCTACCCCTTCAACCTCTGCAGCAATGCTGACAGCACTCATATGTCTATTTCCCAAACACAACCTGTGGATATGACGCTGAGCACGTGCACTCAACTTCTTTAGTCGACCATAGCGAGGCCTGTTCTGAGTGGATCCTGTCCTGTTAAACTGTTGTATGGTCTTGGCCACCGTGATGCAGCTCAGTTTCAGGGTCTTGACAATCTTCTCATAGCCTAGGCCATCTTTATGTAGAGCAACAATTCTTTTTTTCAGATCCTCAGAGAGTTCTTTGCCATGAGGTGCCATGTTGAACTTCCAGTGACCCGTATGAGAGAGTGAGAGTGATAAAACCAAATTTAACACACCTGCTCCCCATTCACACCAGAGACTTTGTAACACTAATGAGTCACATGACACCGGGGAGAGAAAATGGCTAATTGGGCCCAATTTGGACATTTTCATTTAGGAGTGTACTTTCTTTTGTTGCCAGCGATTTAGACATTAATGGCTGTGTGTTGAGTTATTTTGAGGGAACAGCAAATTTACACTGTTATACAAGCTGTACACTCACTATTTTACATTGTAGCAAAGTGTAATTTCTTCAGTGTTGCCACATGAAAAGATATAATAAAATATTTACAAAAATGGGAGGGGTATACTCACTTTTGTGAGATACTATATATTTATATATCATTATAGATCATTATAGATCATTTCACAACCAATAAAAGAAATCATACATTTTTATTCTACTATATGCTGTGCTATCAAAAATGATTAAGTAGGAAAAGGAACACTAAACAACTACGACAGCAGACTGTAGAGAGATTGCGCGACTTAGAGGCCAGACTCACCTCCCCATCGTCGCTCCGCTTACTAAGGGAAATAATTAGACTCTGAGCAGTATTTAAAAGCATTGATATTGGTAAGGTCGAAAAAGCCCTCCAGAGACAAACGTGTTATGAAAAAGGAAATAAAGCACACACTTTATTAGCGCGTAAGCTCCGAGAGCATACTCACGCCACATCCCCCCAAGCCATACAGGACCACGATGGAAAATTGCACTCTCACCCCGACACTGTAGCCTGCTTATTCCTAGAATACTTCTCTGACCTCTACAACGACTCGACTATTCCACACTTCCCCACCCAGGATCAATTCTCCGACCGCATTCAAACCTATCTCGCGGATAGTGGAGTGGCCAC
The DNA here is from genome assembly GCA_018402905.1 of Glandirana rugosa. Lineage (NCBI taxonomy): Eukaryota > Metazoa > Chordata > Amphibia > Anura > Ranidae > Glandirana > Glandirana rugosa. Next base: position 357,298 of record BLSH010147448.1, read on the forward strand.
CCTGCCGGCAGATGCTCTTCCATCTCTAAATACGCAGATCACGGAGGAGGAAATAATGGAAACCCTAAAACACATGCCGAATAGCCAAGCTCCAGAACCCCACGGTATTCCCTATGAATACTACAAAACTTTCCTGACGACGTTACTCCCCACATTTAATGGGTTATTTAATGGGTTCATGAAGAAGGACACTATCCCTAGAGACATGCAAGCTTCTTACCTGACATTAATACCCAAACCGGACAAAGATCACACCCTCTGTGGCAATTACAGACCCACAGCATTATTAAACTCCGATCTAAAAAAATTCACGAAAATACTATCTCAACACCTGAATGCCGTCCTCCTCTCGCTGATCCATACGGATCAAGTGGTATTTGTCCCTGGACGCCAAGCAGGGAACAATACCAGACGGGTCATCAACTTAGTAGACATCATTAATAAATGAAAAACGGAAGCACTGCTGCTTAGCCTCAATGCTGAAAAGGCTTTTGATAGGCTTAGCTGGCCTTTTATGTTTGAGACCCTAGACTACCTGGGTTTCCAGGGACTGTTCCTCAGAGCAATTAGACATTTGTATCTCTCACCCTCTGCCTTTATCAAAAGGCCCTTTGCAGCGTCCCCCCTTCAACATATCAAATGGGACAAGCCAGGGTTGTCCGCTCTCCCCCCTTCTCTTTGCCCTGTGTATAGAGCCCCTGGCAGCCCAGATACAATGTAATCCCGACATCAGAGGGGTACAGCTGAGAGGGAGAGAATTTAAGATCTGCCTCTTCGCAGATGACGTGCTTCTTACCCTAACATGCCCATGAGTGACTCTACCCAACCTGCACAAAGTGTTAGATGAATTTGGCTCCTTATCAGGTTACAAGGTAAATGCCACCAAGTCGGAAGCTCTTTCGCTCAATATCCCCCCTATGGATGTCAGCTATCTATCAAATCAGTTCCCACACACCTGGAAATCTCAGGCCATTAAATATCTGTGGGTGCATCTCACCCCACACTACAAGTCCCTGTATAAGGCAAACTTTACACCTCTATTTGCAACTATAAGAGCCCTCCTGACCAAATGGAAGCAGTACCCGATCTCCTGGCTGGGACGGGTGGCTACTAATAAAATGACAATTCTCCCCAAACTACTGTATTGTTTCCAGACCCTGTCTATACCTATCCCCTCAATGCAGTTAAAAAAGATTCAGGGGCATTGGAACGCGTATGATGTGCTACATCATGGCACTATACACAAATCCCACAGCTAGAGTGAGGGTCAACGGCCACCTATCGGACGCCTTCGCTATCGCAAACGGAACCAGACAGGGTTGCCCCTTGTCTCCCCTCATTTTCATTCTAACCCTTGAACCCCTCCTCCGGAGCATAAGAAACAACCCAAACATTAAAGGCATTCAGATCAGGAATGAGGAATATAAGTTGACTGCCTATGCCGATGGCATACTGCTATTCTTAACCGACCCCCATATCACACTACCCAACCTTCTTAGTGAATTGGCCAACTTCGAGAAAGTGGCAGGGCTAAAAATCAATCTGGATAAATCGAGGGCATTAAACATATCTCTGCCTACCCCGACCTTACAGCAATGCAGTCAGAACTACCCTTTCAAATGGAACTCCGATGCCATCACATATTTAGGTATTCAACTCCAAGTGAACATGTACGACCTTTTCACCAAAAATTACTTGCCTATCCTATGAACCATCCACCAAGATCTAACAACCTGGTCCAATAGCCTATTCTCATGGTTTGGCCGAGCGGCCACAATTAAAATGAGCATCCTCCGCAGAATATTATATAATATGCAAACGGTTCCTATCATGCTTCCTAAGTCATACTTTGCGTCCCTGAGAAAAGCATGCTCGGACTTTATATGGGCAAACAAATCCCCCCGAATAAGTATGGACAGGTTAACACTCCCCAAAACAAAAGGTGGCATCGGACTTCCAGACTTTTCAAAATACCAAGCAGCATGCCAGCTTACAAGAATAGTGGACTGGCACGTACATGCTGGCTCAAAAGCGTGGGTATCAATTGAACAAGCCTTTTTGCCAACCCCTTTGCGCTGCCTACCCTGGATTCTCCATAATCACCCCCTTCAAAGGTCCAAGCAACACCCACTGATACACCCCTCTCTCATAACATTCGGTCGGTGCTGTAAACAATTTGACATCTCCTCCACTGCGGGCCCACTCACCCCCATTTCGTTTAACCCTGATTTCACCCCAGGCCTTAACACTCACCTTATTCCAGAGGTCAACCCTAACCATGACTTGAGGGCAGAGTTCTTCTTCCAGAACAGCACATTTATGACATATGACAAGTTCCTTGAAGCAAACTCAAACAACCCCTCTCATTTTTGGACTTACCGTCAGCTACAACATTATCTGAATAGTCCTAGATACAGAACAAGATTCTCCAGGCCACGCACAACCTTTGAAGAACTCTGTTCGCGGTCCTCACCACAGAGACACTTGATATCTGAGCTATATACAATCCTATTCTCAAACCTAGACATAAAACATAATATCCACATCAAATCTTGGGAAAGGGACCTAAACATAGACTTAGCCTCTGAAGACTGGGAAACCATCTGCGCGCACATACACAAAGGCTCAATCAATGTCTCGGCAGAAGAAAACGTCTACACAAAATGTATCCCTCCATCCCCCCGACGTGCTGGCGATGTTCCAAAGATACAGGATCATTCCTGCACATATGGTGGTCTTGCCCTAATATTGTTCCCTTTTGGACAGAAGTACACCGTCTGACAACTCTAATTTCCTCATACAAAATCGATTTCTCCCCGGTGCAATTACTCCTCCATCATGCATCAATTCCCCAAAAATACTACCGGAAATCTCTTACGCTCCACCTGCTTAATGCAGTAAAAATGACTCTCCCCACCTTTTGTCAATCACCTAATCCCCCTACTGTGCAAGACTGGTTCAAAAGAATCAACAAAATAGAGGAAATGGAAGACCTAGTTCACCAAGCTAATGAGACCCCTCATAAATTCCGTACAATATGGGCCTGCTGGCAACACTTCAAAACATCAGCGGAATATTCCTCACTCCCAACAATTTCCCAAGCAGGTACTCAGCCTCACTAATCACATAGATTTGAGCCCCCCAAAGCCCACAGACACTCATTCTAGTGCAAGTTAGGTCCCGCAGAACTCTCTTGAAAGTGTGCCAACGACACCAACTCGGTGCCTACACGATAAACAAGGACAGGGGAGAAATCTTCTCACCCTGTTCGCCCAGAGTTGATTTGGGAAACATCCATTCCCTTCACTTATTTAATAGATCCACAAATACTACCCTCAGATTACAAGATAGTCAATGGAAATACTTGGGAGGAGCTTCGGGGCCCTTTTCTGGAGCCCCTGCCTGACCTCTAGCTCCCGTTTGGGGTGGTCGGGTGGTCTGGAGGCTCCGGGGGAGGACCTAGGGAGGCAGCTCCACTACAAACTTCGAGAAAGGTTTTCATCCTGGTATTCTCGCCAAGTGTGTTATAAATGATTGTTTACCTCCTTAGACATTTGTTATCTTGCAACGCAAACAGAGGCTGTGTAATGTCTCTATTGTCGCTTTGGACTTTTATACATACATTTGATAAACAACTCCCTTACGACAATGTAAATCTTATGATGTACTTTTCAACAGCTTTTGTATGTTTTCTTTACATTGCCCTAATAAAAGCTATTTTGAAAAAAAAAAAAAGATTCAGATGGACCTCTTAAATTTCACTTGGAACTACAAACAACATTGAGTGGCCCAAACCGTACTATACGCATCTCGTAATGAAGGGGGCCTGGCGTTCCCGAACCTTCTCCTCTACAATCCGGCCACTCAAGAGAGAGCCGTTGCCTCCTGGGTCACCCTATCGGCGTACAACCGGTGGATACAAATTGACAAACTTTGGCTAGCTCCCACACACCCCAACAACCTACTTTTGAACGCACCTGCGGACATACCCTCAACATCTTTACTACACACAATGAGCTTACTGTGTAATATCTGGAGGCAAGTGAATCGGAAACACTCGCTACAGTCTGCACATTCCCTATTGACAGCTTTTCTTTACAAACCCAACCTACCGGCTAGCTTAACCCACCAGATGGTGGCTCCTTGGCAACAGAGGACCCTCTTCCACTATGGCCATTTGGTAAACCCAGTATCTAGAGCTTTACTGTCCTTTGATGACCTTCGTGCCAAAGATGATTTGCCCTCCACCGCCCTATACAGCTACCTCCAAATTCTGCATTTTGCCCTGTCTATAACTCCCGACCTCAAGTTCTCTGCACCCTCTCCATTCGAATGCTTGGTACTCTCTGGTCAGACGCAGAGGGGGCTGATCTCAGACATTTATAAAATCATAAACCAATATGACACTGACTCTATGGGGAAACACAACTACAGGACTAAATGGGAGGATGATTTAGGACAGGCAATCTCACCAGCACAGTGGAAAATCATTTGGGCCAATGCAGCCAAAACCTCCATCTGTACTTTGTGCAAAGAAAATGCCTACAAGGTGCAGCTTTTTTGGTACATGACGCCCTCCCGGTTGTATGCCATCTATCTCTCCCCGTCAGACGGTTGCTGGAGATATCTGAGGGAGACGGGCATGCTATACCACATTTTTTGGCAATGTCTGGCTCTGCAACCCTTCTGGCACACAGTACGGGACCTTCTCCACCAGCTGCTAGAGATTGACCTCTCCCTCTCTCCAAAGCTTTACCTATTAGGCCTGCTAACTCAGAACCTAGCAAAAACAGCCAAAAAACTGACGATTCATATTCTAACGGCAGCCCACTGCCTGATAGTCCTATATTGGAAGAAGAAGAATGTCCCATCACTAACAGATCTATATTCGAGAATTAAAGACATTGAGACCCTGGAATCTATGTCTGCTCACTTAACAGATAGATAAGAACATCATAACAAAGTGTGGGAGCCGTGGCACCTCAAGATGGACTCCCATTAGAATCTCAGGCGCCCCCTCTATCCCCTTCCCCCCATTCCTGTCTTCCGGCTGGTCGACCCGGGGGTGGGGACCCCAGAGGACTACATATTCCTTCGTCGTGGGTACCTGTGCTACCCTCATCCTTTTTCTCTTATTTCTGGCTAATTTTCCACCCTCCCTCTATCATTCTGATTAATCTTTGAAGTTTTCTTGAGTAATATTACTTGCATTATAAAGTATTATTAAGCGACTGAAACATGGACCCGAATATGGAGTATTTGGTTGAAATCCGATCTGGAAATCAGCAACTGTTATCCCGAGTGATTTCCTCCTGGCTCTTGGCTTACAAAATATAATCATATCTAAGTCTAGAAGGACTGTGCTACTTTTCTAAATGCATTTCTTAGTAATAACATCCACTGGTTTATGACTAGACATGTCTTTTGCATCTCTTATTCATCCTCTATCTGTACTGTGTTCTTTTATATAGTGTAAAATGTGAAAATTCAATAAAAATTGTCAATTATAAAAAAAAATGATGAAGTATATACGCTGAGCAAAATTATAAATGAAACAATTTTGTGTTTGTCCCTATTTATCATGAGCTGAACTCAAAGATCTCCAAGTTTTTCTATGTACACAAAAGGCCTATTTCTCTCAAATATTTTCCCAAATCTGTCTAAATCTGTGTTAGTGAGCACTTCTCGTTTGCCGTCCGGGGGGGTCCGAAAAATAGTCAGTATCTGGTGTGACCATCATTTGCCTCATGCAGTGCATCACATCTCCTTCACATGTTGATCAGGCTGTTGATTGTGGCCTGTGGAATGTTGGTCCATTCCTCTTCAATAGCTGTGCAAAGTTACTGGATATGGGCAAGAACTGGAACACGCTGTCGTATAAGCCGATCCAGAGCATGGCAAACATGCTCAATGGGTGACATATCCAGTGAGTACGCTGGCCATGCAAGAACTGGGATGTTTTCAGCTTCCAGGAATTGTGTAAAGATCCTTGCAACATGGGGCCGTGCATTATCATGCTGCAACATGGGGTGATTGTCATGGATGAATGGCACAACAATGGGCCTCAGAATCTCGACATGGTATCTCTGTGCATTCAAAATGTCATCAATAAAATGCACTTGTGTTCATTATCCATAGCATACGCCTAACCATACCATAACCCCACCGCCACCATGGGCCACTCGATTCACAAAGTTGACATCAGTAAACTGCTCACCCACATGACGCCATACACGCTGTCTGCCATCTGCCCTGTACAGTGAAAGCCGGGATTCATCCATGAAGAGACCACCTCTCCAAAGTGCCAGACGCCAATCGAATGCGAACATTTGCCCACTCAAGACGGTTCTGACGACGAACTGCAGTCAGGTTGAGACCCCATTGAGGATGATGAGTATGCAGATGAGCTTCCCTAAGATGGTTTCTGACAGTTTATGCAGACATTCTTTGGTTATGTAAACCGATTGTTGCAGCAGCTGACCGGGTGGCTGGTGTCAGAAGATCTTGGAGGTGAAGATGCTGGATGTGGAGGTCCTGGGCTGGTGTGGTTACACACGGTCTGCGGTTGTGAGGCCGGTTTAATGTACTGCCAAATTCTCTGAAACGCCTTTGGAGACAGCTTATGGTAGAGAAATGAACATTCAATTCAAGGGCAACAGTTTTGGTGGACATTCCTCCAGTCAGCATGCCAATTGCACACTCCCTCAAAACGTACAACATCTGTGGCATTGTGCTGTGTGATAAAGCTGCACATTTTAGAGTGGCCTTTTATTGTGGCCAGCCTAAGGTACACTTGTGCAATAATCATGCTGTCTATTCAGCATCTTGATATGCCACACCTGTTAGGTGGATGGATTGTCTCGGCAAAGGAGAATTGCTCACTAACACAGGTTTAGACAGATTTGTTAACAATATTTGAGAGAGATAGGCCTTTTGTGTACATAGAAAAAGTGGTAGATCTTTGTGTTCAGCTCATGATAAATAGAGTCAAACACAAACGTGTTGCATTTATAATTTTGCTCAGTGTAAGTAATAAGCTTTGGGGAACCTAATTTGTTTAGTACATATTCACTCGTGGAAAGGATTAAGGTTGTTCTGAGGTTATGTGTCAAGTGGTCGTACTGAGAATAAAATTGAGTATAGAGTTCCTCTTTAATAAAGCAAAGGCCAAGGTGCTGAACAATCAAATTTTACCTAGCATTGTTCTCTTGCAGTAAAACATTTTCCTGATTGGTGGCTAGGATTTACTTTAGCTGGCACATTTTTCATGCCATTTAATAGTATAAGTGTTTGAGAAATCTAGTTATACAGTGCATATTATTGCTAAAACTTCTTAAATGATACCTGAAAATATATGTAAAGATTAGATATTTTCACTTCTGACAAATGCTGCTAGCTTGCATTCTTACAGTGTAATGTCTCAAATAAAACATGTTTAAATGGAACCTGTCAAGTTAGGCTGAAATGAAAAGGTTGACCTTCAAGAGGCAAGTTTACACCCTAGAGGCACATATTATTCAATATACTCCAATCAATATCTGATGGCGATAGTTATTGAATGATTTATCACCTATAAAAAGATATTGTTTTTCTTTCCCTTTCACGTCTAATCACATTGAAGGATGTTGAATGAATGAGCTTGTTTCATTTATCACCACAGCAAGTTCAAATTCAGTGAATGTGACAATAAAATATCAGAGCATTGTGAATCATAGTTGCCATGACTCTGTGAGTTCCGTGGATTATAAAAAAAAGCTATTGCTGTAATAGGTAAGTATTTGGAACTGAAATATGTAGCAAAAACATGGGGCAGTATGGTAATTTTTGTAATGACTCCTCACAAACATGTTATCGAGAAGAAATGTTCTTCCTTTTCCTTAAAGAGTAACTCCACTTTTCTTGAGACAAAAACATTCCCCTCTGGGAGATCTTTGTACATTGCAAGGATTCTAACAAACTTTGTTGCAGATTCTTACCTTTTTTGAAGAAATCCCTGTTTATTTGTCCAAGTGGTAAGAATCTAATAGGAGTGGTTTCTTGATTATCAACCAGCTGCTGTACCTGCAGGCATCTAATGAGGAAAATTGAAGGGTCTGCATCCCTTTAGACGTGATTTCCTATTGGGAGTATCTCACCAAAAATTATGTTTTTGTTGGAGGGGATGCCTGACATCTGACTTGCATCTTAGTGCATATTTCTGGGAAAATCAATAAGCCAGTCACACCAGCAGGAAATTATGTTTCTTGGGAGTGGTCAGTACACATCCTGTGTAGAGAAAACCTCCAGGTAGCCATATTGCATTGCATTTACAGAGAATTACAGAGCTGCAGATTGAAAAAGAAAGGTCAATTAACATTCAATTACAATATCGCAATTGTATATGCTATATTATTTTTTTTGTATTTGCTATATTTTTTCCCACAAAAGTGGAGTTACTCTTTAAGCTTATTGGTTGTTTGTATATTGTTGTCATTATTTTTGTACTTTTTTCTATACCTAGTCTGCTATTGGCATATGTCTGCAAAATATTGTACTAGGCAGGTCTGTACAATAGCTGCACATATAGTGACCCGCTTACAAATCACATCATTGGTCTCCAAACCATATAAGTACCCTATTTTTCCCTCTCTTTTCCAATTCTAAGATCTCATGCACACGTGGCCATTGAAATAAAGTAATGCTCATTAGCTTTTTGGCGCGATTACCAGCTTTTAGCAGCTTTTAGTAGTGTCAAGCTTTTTTTTCTGCCCAAACTCTGCTGCTCCTCAATGCACTGACAGCTTTTTTTTTTCCTACCTCTAAAAGCCTCTAAAACAGTGGTCTCATACTGGCAACCCTCCATCTGTTGCAAAACTGCACATCCCATAATGCCTCTGCCTGTTTGAGTCATGTTTGTAGCTCTCAACCTTGCAATGCCTCATGGGACTTGTAGTTTCGCAACAGCTGGAGGGTGGCCAGTTTGAGACACCTGCTCTAAAAGCTCCTGCCACTAAATGCTGCTAAAATCCTATGTGTACATAGGCTAACACGGAGGGGCATGTAGAGGCAGAAAAAAAAAAGGCCCGATGTCCCTAGGAGCAGCTGCAAAAATGTGCAGTGTGCAATGGGCCTAATACTGCAAGCTACTGTTACTGGTTAAAACCACATCTGAGGTTTAAGAAATGTTACTTACGTTGAACAGAAGGTACAGGCTGCATAAGCCTATGATGGAACATATAAAAAATGGTAGGCTCACCTTGGAAATTGCCACATGCAGTTGTAACTGACTGAATATTATAGGGTTTGTGAAATATTATTGCACCCCCTCTACAGATGTAGTTAACTCTTTTTTAACATATATAAGAATAGTGAATATCTGTTAAACACGCGCCATTTAGGATATATTCACAACGGCGGCAGCCAGTGACCACCATACATGCACAGAGAGCTCTGCATTCAGGGCACCATGAAAATGCAGAAAGCTGTGTTGGGATCATGACTGTGTATGCACGAGAAAGGTGTCATATTAGCACATTATGGCATTAACCTGCAGGGGGCATTTTTATGCATGGGAGTTTACTAAGCTTTAAAGAAAGCCTGCACTAAAGTACAAAGGATGCCATTGCTTAACTCACCTTCTGATAATACAATCCCCCTATGCATATGCACATCTATTTATACAATTATGGGACAACAAGGAGCAGCATGTCAAATATTTCAACATATTAAAGATTAATCACTGGGAAAACTTGGAGTATTATAAAACATAAATGCATAGAGGGAGTTAGGTTGAGGAAAAGGCTCGGGCAGCTTTGAAATGCATAGCTCCACTCCCCAGACATTCAGATGACATCAACATGTGAGTTACTAATTTACAAGTATTTCACAGTACTAATAATGCTGCACTTAGTTTAGTGCTCACCGGCGTGTTCTCTTGGTCCTGCAGGTGTATCCATCTACCAAATACTCCTACCTTGGTCCGAGGTTCCCTGTTGTTGTAAGACTGTCCATTGGAAGGCCTTACTATGTGATGAGCCTGATTTTAACAATATTAGTTGTCATTTGTCTTTTCATCACAATAAACCTGTTAATATACTACACTCAGATTTAGCACTGCTGTTCTTCTTATTTGTTCTCCTCACCCTTATACTTATCTGAGAGCGATCTCAATCCAGCGATGTGTCTCAATGCTGCTATCAATCAGAGGGGCTTAGGAGTGAGCATGCACAATTGCCCCCATAGCAAATGGCTTGCTATGGAGGCACTGAGCAATAGGGGTTGGGGGGAGGACCAAAAGCGCTGCTAGGAGAACTGAGAAGAGGAGTATCGGGGCAGCTCTATGCAAAACTATTACACAGAGCAGGTATGTATGACATTTTTGTTATTTAAAATCAAATCATTTTAAGGTTTACAATCATTTTAAGTGTATGTATTTTTTAGTTTTTGAATGGAGTAGGAAATGAATAAAACTAATGTGAAGTTTTTATTGCTGTCCTCCATCAAAGCAGAACCACCTCTATTTGTCTTGGTGACCATTATCACCAATATAAAAATTGTTGGCAAGCAAAGCATCTTAGTGTTTTACAAGAACAAGAGGTGAGGGCCAACAGGGTGTTCTACATAGTTTCCTTCAAGCATTACAGCACCCTCTCTCAGTACTCCTTTCAAGATGCCCTCAGCCCCGATGCAAGCAATGGACTGGATCTTGTGAGTAGTTATGCTAATAGCTCAATAGGTGTCAGTAATGAGGAGTAGACATTCCTAGGCAGGGTGAATTTGCATGCAGATTGCGTTAAATGCCCACATGTGATTCTCAGTCTCTATGATTGAAAGAACTGGAAAGACTAATGGGGCAGGATGTTCTCCAGCCAGGAAATTAGGCTGGCTCTTTCTGACTTGTTTCAATTTCTAATGTATAGTGTGAGAAGCAGTATGATCAGAGTAAGCAATTTATGTACAGGATAGGAACTTGTATTTTTCATCCCAGTGGCTGAATGAATAAAAATGAACCAGGTATGGCCAGCTCTATTTTTGAAGGCTTTAAAGTGGTTCTAAAAACCTTCTGTGCAACAAAATCCTCCCAGTTCCCTTCATACTTAACTGAGCCTGATCAGATCCAGCAATGTGCACGGGAGCAGTGGCTCAACACTTTCTCCTCCTCACTGGGTCATTGGCTCCCACTGCTGTCAATCACATGCTGTTCTGGGCAAGCGGGGGCAGGGCAGAGCCTCCCTCTCTGTGTCAAAATGCGTAGACAGAGTGTCTTGGGGGCAATCACGCATGGGTGCCTGCACTGGGTGGGGGGTAAGAGGATGTGGCTCAATGGAAATGAATTGGGTGGGGTTGGGGAGGAGGAGCCTGGAGCACCGACGGGGGACCCCAGAAGAAGAGGATTGGGGCTGCTGTGTGCAAAACCATTGCACAGAGCAGGTAAGAATAACATGTTTGTTCTTTTAATTAAAAAATAAAAATAAAGCTTTAAAGTGGTTGTAAACCTCAAGTGCAAGCAACATAAAAGACATGCACCATATTAATGTTCCCACAGTTTAAAAGCAAATGGCAGGACCTATACCTGAAATTTTTGATCTCCTGCACCTGTCTCAGCCATCATAAAATCACTGATCAGTGGACATTTCTGCATGGACTTTCTTCCCATCTCTACACTCCTCCCAGCTGACATTGAGATGGTGCAAACCCCCAGCAGCTTGCCACGTCCCCTCATAAGTACTTACCAATCGGAGATCCAGGGAGGCAGCACCTGACTTCTTCTTGTCCAAAAATACTCAGTCAAGGAGCAACCAATCCTGGGTGAGCCAGAGGGGGTTGGGAATGCCATATGTGAGGTAATGCTGTACACACGCCCCCTTTCTCTCATGATTGTTCATGAGAGAACGACATGATCTGTCAGTCACAGGAGCAGGGGTGTGACAATGTTTGTAATTTGTCACTTTTTTGTCACTGCCGGAAAGCATAAAGGATTTTAGAGTGCTGGATGATCCTTTCTTGACACTGACTGGGGACAGATGGCTTCTGATGTTTTACTGTAATAGGTAAACTGCTTATTTTACTTTTGATTGTACAACCATTTTAATGTCACTTTAATGTTTATTTAACTGGTACTAGAGCTCTTTTGAAAACATTGAGCTACAAAGAAGATGGCTACCATCTGTATGTAAGCATGGTCTCTTTGAAGCAGTCAGATTCCACCTCCAAGTCAGAGCTGAAACTCTCCAATCAGCAGGAAGTGTTAGTTTTATTGACTGCCAAGATTTTGGCATGACTTGGCCTGGAGAATGTCGGACCACTGCAGGGAGATTGCTGTTTACACATAACGGGTATCCCCTCTGCAGCAACAATGCTGAGGACCAGCAGTAAGATCATCACATGTTACTATTTATTTACTTTTAGCATAAACTTCATTTGGGCTTTAAAGTGATGGCTTCATCTACAGATTATGACAGTATTATATTTTTATGAAAGATCCTAAAGTAGTAGCAAAAAATGGAAAATATGCCATGGAGATCTAATTTACAAGGCAAGTTACCGTTCACAAAGCCATATCTTTCTTAGTCTAGTATCTAATTGTTTTCAAATTAACTTTTAATATAGAGGGGCATTTAAAATTATGTTTGTAAATATTTCCAAGGTAATACAATCAGATACTCAATCCATCAGATCTGACCAGTTGGGTTTTAGTACTGAAAAATAAATTTGATCTGTGCTTTCTAAATTTGGCAGAAATTTCTCATACTATTTTTATTTATTATTCAGATTGCTAGATGGGTTGCCATTGGCTGTGATCCTAAATAGAGTTGAGCAAACCCAAACTGTAATGTACCGGAAATTAGGGTTTCCGTGTCCCGAACCCGAACCCGGACATTTGAGAAAAAGTCCGGGTTTGGATATTTTATCACTCCTGTTGAATAGCTGCAGGGCAGCCAATCAACAAGCGTTTCATTTGTTTGCCCTTAGAAGCCATCACAGCCATGCCTACTAATGCCATGGCTGTGATTGGCCAGTGCATCCTGTGACCCAGCCTTTATATAAGCTGGAGTCACGTAGTGCTGAATGTCACATCATCTCATACTAGTATAGGGAGAGGATGCTGCTGCTGCTGTGAGGGACAGATTAGCTTTAGAAAATCATCTCATACTAGTGTAGGGAGAGGATGCTGCTACTGCTGTGAGGGACAGATTAGCTTTAGAAAATCTGTTAAAAACAGCGATTTATTGGTGGGTGGGTGCTAGGGGAGATTTTTGTTTGCTAGAGTACATTTTGTTTGCTAAGCAAAGTGCCTCATATAAAACCTAAGCAATTTTTCTGTTTGTTAGGTGGGTGTTTGCAGCCATTTGTGCAAGTGCAGTGCACTTGCAACTGCTTGTGTGTCAGGGACACTACTTTAATCGTGTTCTGTTAGTTCAGTTGGCAACATTTTGGAGTATTTAAATACTGCTTTTACATTGCAGTTAGACAAATTAAAACATTTTTTTTTTTTGTGCAAAATATTACATTTGCGGCCAGCGGGGCATTTCTTGCACAAAATTAAAAAGTGCAGCTACATTGCTGGTTTTAAAAAAAAATATATACTAAATACTACATTTGCGGCCAGCGGTGCATTTCTTGCACAAAAATAAAAAGTGTGTCTACATTGCTGATTTAATAAAAAAAAATATTTGAAATACTACATTTGCAGCCAGCGGTGCATTTCTTGCACAAAAATAAAAAGTGCGTCTACATTGCTGGTTTAAAAAAAAAAAAAATCTAAATACTACATTTGCGGCCAGCGGTGCATTTCTTGCACAAAAATAAAAAGTGCGTCTACATTGCTGGTTTAAAAAACAAAAACTATTCTAAATACTACATTTGTGGCCAGCGGTGCATTTCTTGCACAAAATTAAAAAGTGTGTCTACATTGCTGGTTTAAAAAAAAATAAAAAATAGTGCTACATAGTACATTTGAACATTGCTGTGCATTTCTTGCACAAAATTAAAAAGTGTGTCGACATTGCTGGTTTAAGCCAAGCAGTCTGAGCCCCAAGTCATGCAGCAGTCTCTTCTGCTTTTTGATGACTCTGCTGGTGTGCTTTCCGTGGGCCATCCACATAGCCCTGCACCAGAAGCGGAAGACATTGAGTGCACCGATGCCCAACCACTTCTGTTTCAGGAGGAGGACATGGAAACACCACCGCAGCACGCCTCCTCAAGCTTCTACTCCACATCCACCTTCTCTTCCATTTTTTTTATGTGATTTTAACCACTTAAGGACCGGAAGGATTTCCCCCTTTAGGACCAGAGCCCTTTTTGCGATTCGGCGCTGCGTCGCTTTAACTGACAATTGCGCGGTCGTGCGACGTTGTACCCAAACAAAATTTGCGTCCTTTTTTTCCCACAAATAGAGCTTTCTTTTGGTGGTATTTGATCACCTCTGCGTTATTTCTGATCGCCGCTATAAACAAAAGAAGAGCGACAATTTTGCACAAAAACCCAAATTTCTTACTTTTTGCTAAAATACAAATCCAAAAAGAAAATATAAAAAAACATTTTTTTTCATCGGTTTTGGCCGATTTATATTCTTCCTCATATTTGTGATAAAAAAAATCGCAATCGGCGTTTATTGATTGGTTTGCGCAAAAGTGGTCGCGTTTACGGATGATGAGAATTAATTTCTGGGGTTTTTATTTTTTTTATTTTTTACTAGTAATGGCGGCGATCTGCGATTTTTAGCGGTACTGCGATATTTCAGCGGACATGTCGGACCATTTTGACACTTTTTTGGGACCATTGGCATTTATACAGCGATCAGTGCTATAAAAATGCACTGATTACTGTGTAAATGCCATTGGCAGTGAAGGGGTTAACCTGCAGGGGGCGCTCTAAGGGTTAACAGTGTTCCCTGGGCTTGTTCTAACTGTGGGGGGACTGCCCTAGCTGGGGAAGGGAAGTGATCACAGCCTCCATGTAGAGGAAGGCTGTGATCACAGCCCTTCCCCCCTTACACGGACCTCCGTTCTTTCACTCCGGGGGGGCATTGTGGGTGGCCGGCGGAGATCGAATCCGCTGCACCCGCTCCCTGGCCCTCCCCGGACACAGTAAGCGCGCGGGCACGCCTCCGGCGGCGCGCGCTCACTGGGCGCGATCTCACGGCCGCCGTCATATGACGGCGATTCGCGCAATAGAGCCACCTTGTCGCCGTCAAATGCCGATCAGCGGTTGGCAAGTGGTTAAGTTATTTCCCTATCCACATTTGTTTGCAGGGCACTTGTCCTACTCTTACCCCCATTTTGCTTCCTATTGCAGCCCTCTAGCCCTTTCCAGGACTTTTTCAGAGCCATTTTAGTGCCCAAAAGTTCGGGTCACCATTGACTTCATTGGAGTTCAGGGTTCGGGGTGAAGTTCGGGTCAAGTTTGGGGCCGAACTCAAACTTTTTCGCGAAGTTCGGCCGAACCCACCGAACCTGAACATCCAGGTGTCCGCTCAGCTCTAATCTGAAATCACTTTGATTTAATTTTGAATCATTTTGATTTCTGAATAAACTAGACCATCAGCATCACCATCAAAAATATGTGAAATGATGTCATAGTTTCTAACATTAAATTTGTTCATTTTAAGAGAATGTTGTTTGCATCCCTACAACTTTATAGTCCTGACTGACTAATGAATAAACTATCTGTGAAATGCATTGACCAGCCAACAGACAAGAGTATTTGTATTTATGTATTCACCATGTATATTAATACTATATTTTTCTTGTCTGTGGTTCAAATGTAAGGTGCAAACAACAAATAGCTTAGGGAGGGCATTCCTCCTGTTTCTTTTTTTCATTTTTGTATTGGGTTAGACTTTGGTCACAGGGCCTACCCCTTTTAATATTTCATGTTTTTGTCAGGAATCATGAATCAGACTCAGAGTCATGATAAAATTCACACTTTTTAATAAAATGGTAAAATAGTACCCACAGAATAAACGTGGTCAAAACATAGCCAGGGTTCGGTAACCAGAGCAGGTAGTCAGAACAAGCCAGCAAAACAGAAATCCAGAGATCAGTGTAGTCAGAAGCAGAAAACAGGATCAGGAACCAGAAGGAAAGTCAGCCAGGCAAAAGTCTTTAACAGAAAAATTCAACAGAGAGTATCCGAATATGTTGACCAAGGCAAAGGCACAGGAGATCTGATCTTGGCAGTTTAAATAGCCAACAGAGCTGGCTATTGAGCAGGTGATGAGCAGGCTGATCAGGCATCAGGCGAGTCACTGTGGAATGATGAGTACTGGCAATAAACCAGCAGCTGAGCAGCCTGGGCTCTGAGAAGGTAGGGCTGAGCCCAGCCCTGACAGTACTCCCACCTCAATGACCCCTCCCCCTCAGAGGGCCACCATGTTTGAGGGGAAAATGTCTATGGAAAGCACAGAGGAGGACAGGAGCATGTACATCCGAGGATGAAACCAAAGAGAACTCCTCTGGACCATACCCTTTCCAAAGAACCAGGTACTGTATGTGCCCATGGAATCTACAGGAGTCAATGATAGATTGCATTTCATACTCCTCTTGGTTCTCAACCAGAACTGGGTGAGGACGTGGCACCGAGGTGGTGAAGCGGTTGTATACCAAAGGTTTTAATAAGGAGCCATGGAATACATTTGAAATATGCATAATAGAAGGAAGTTCTAAAACAAAAGCCACTGGGTTGATCTCACTGAGAATACGGAAAGGCCCAATAAACCATAGTGCCAGCTTCAGTGAGGGAACGTGGAGTCGGAGATTTCGAGATGACATCTAGACCCTCTCCCCAACTTGGTAGGAAGGCGCAGGTAGGCGCCTGCAGTCAGCATGCAGTGTTAATGGCACTATTGTGAGCAAACTCCACTCCAAGGTAAGAGGTCTGACCAGTTGTTATGGTGGTTAGAAATATAGCAACATAAAAACTGTTCCAAGGACTGGTTGGCTCGTTCTGCTTCCCCATTAGATTGCAGGTGATACGTAGAAGAGAAGGAAAGCTGAATTCCCAACTGTGCAAAAAAGGCTTGCTAAAACCTGGACACAAACTGGCTACCCCTGTCCGAGATGGTAACCTTGGGTAGCCCATGTAAGCAAAAGATTTCCCGAGCAAAAAATGAATGTCAGTTCTTTGGATGTGAGCAACTTCTTAAGTGGAATACAATGTGACATTTTCGAAAACCGGTCAACCACCATAAGGAAGCACACGGCAGACATCTATGTGGTGGCTTTCTAAGGACTTGGAATATATGAGGTTATCATCGAGATAAACCACCACACATAGCTGCAACAAACCTCAAAGGGCATTGTTTATGAATTCCTGAAAAACTGCTGGAGCATTGCAAAGACCAAACTGCATTACCAGGTATTCATGCCTGTCCTGGTATTAAACACAGTTTTTCATTCATCACCCTCCTTGATCCCATTGTATGTCCCTCTCAGATCGAGCTTTGTGAAAACCCTTGTTCCCTTGAGGCGGTCAAATAACTCCGTAATCAATGGAATCGGTTAAGCATTCAAAATCGTGAAGCGATTGAGACCCCTATAATCGATAAAAGGTCTCAGTTCACCACTCTTCTTTTTCACAAAACAGAAACCAGCACCAGCAGGAGATGAGGATTTGCAGATGAATCCTCAAGAAAGTGCGTTGGCAACATACTCCTCCATGGCTTTATCCTCTGAGACAGACAAAGGGTAAACCCAGCCACGAAGTGGTATGGCACCAGGTTGAAAGTCAATTGCGCTATCATACCACCGGTGTGGAGGCAAACTACCGGCATGACCTTTGTCAAAGAAATTGCTAAATTTGCGGTACTCCTCTGGCAAGGAGGGAGTGAAGAGGTGCACAGGACCTTAGCCACTTTCTGAAAACATGTCTTACTTCATTGTGGCAACCAGGAAAGAACTTCAGCATGAAGACAATCAAAAAAGGGGCTGTGCCTCTGTAACAAAGGATAGCCAATAACCAACGGGAAATGAGGTGAGGAAATTGGATGATCTCATGGTGAAGCGTCCCTATGGCCATGGTCAATAAAGCATGAGTCACATGAGCAGGCTGTAGAGGTCTCCTATCAATAGCATCAATGGCAAGTGGAGTGGCACAAAGCTGCAGTGAAATCGAGTTTTTAGACACAAAGGCACCATCTATGAACAAGCCTGCAGCCCCAGAGTCAATTAGAGCCTGTATCTCAATGGACGACTCAGACCAAGAAAGGGTAATCAGAACCAGGGGTTTATCCTTCAGGATAACTGAGGATGTAACAATGCCACCTAGGGTCTATTCTCTATAGGACCCCAGGGGTAAGCGTTTCCAGAATGGGTAGGACAAGACTTCAGAAAGTGACCTGCCTGGCCACAATACAGGCGCAATCTCTCCCTCCTCCTAAAGGCCCTCTCATCTGCAGAGAGATGTGCAAAGCCCAACTGCATGGGTTCTACTTCACTGGCAGACTTGGCACAAGGAGTTATGAGAGGCGAGGGAGGCAACGGTGGAACTGCAAAGCTCAGAGCCAAACATACAGGAGGCTTCTGCAAGTGCTCCTTAAAGGAAGGTCTCTCTCGGAGTCTGGAGTCAATGAGAATGGCAAACGTGATCAGCTTCTCCAGCTCAGTGGGTATGTCTCGGACTGCTATCTCATCTTTGATGTTATCAAAGAGACCATAGGAAAAAGCAGCCATGAGGGCCTCATTGTTCCAAGCAACCTCTGCTGCCAGAGTATGGAATTCAATGGTGTAATCGGCAACAGTTCTTGTACTCTGATGGACACGAGGCTCTTGGCAGCAGAAGTGGAGCATGTAGGAATGTCAAATACCCTTTTAAAGGAGGAAGCCACAAACTCTGCCATAGAGGGTTTGCCAGGCCAAGGCTCTTTCAGAAACCAAAGAAATCACAAAGACTACTTTGCTTCTGTCCATAGGAAACGCCTGGGGCAGCATCTCAAAATATATCCCAACCTGGTTGAGAAACCCTTTGCATTGAACTGGATTGCCCCCAAATTGCTGGGGAAGTGGAGGGGAACCAGACATACCTCCTATGAAGGTAATATTCGATGCGGGTGCCTGAACAGAGACTGGAGCAGCAGCAGGGATGGCCTGAAACACAGGTTGTACTGGAACAGCCATAGTGGAAGGATCCAGGTGAGCAGTGCAAATAAGGAGCGTCTGTAATGCTATGACAAACTGATCCATGCGGTAATTCTGGTAATCCAATCTGTAAAAAATATTACCAGCAAGTTGATTACCTGAATCTTCTGAATTCATGGCCTTCGCCTACTGTTAGGAACCATGAATCAGACAGTGCAGTAAAAATCACACTTTTTAATAAAATGGTAAAATAGTACAAACAGAATAAACATGGTCAAAACATAGCCAGGGTTCAGTAACCAGAGTGGGTAGTCTGAACAAGCCAGTAAAACAGGAATCCAGAGATAAGCATAGTCAGAAGCAGTAAACAGGATCAGGAACCAGAAGGGAAGTCAGCCAAGCAAAAGTCTTTAACAGGAAAACACAGCAGAGAGTATCTGGATATGTTAACCAAGGCGAAGGCACAGGAGATCTGCTCTGGGCAGTTTAAAAAGCCAGCAGAGCTGGCTGATGAGTAGTATATGATCATCAGGTGAGTTACTGTGGAATGATAAGTACTGGCAATTAACCAACAGCTGAGCAGCCTGAGTTCTGAGAAGGGAGGGCTGAGCCCAGCCCTGACAGTTTTAGATTATTGTTCCAATAAATGTACATTTTATTGTTTGGATGTGTGTCTCATGTTGTGCTCTTAAAGTTCACTTCATACACAGGTGCCCCTGTATGAGAACACCTGTCATCTATTTTTCTTGGTTTGTTTAGGATGTTGGCACGCTGAGGAAAGCCTCTTTTTCCCTAAAGACCATCAGCATCATCTTTCTGGAATGCCTTGGAATATCCAGGATTGACATTTTAATAAGGTTTATGGGGTGACTCTAAATGACCATTAACCTGGGCCAAGGAAATATAGGCCCAGCTCTCTCTAAGATCACTGCAGATTTTTCACATACATTGGATCTAGGAAAGGACATACAACAGAACCATATATGAGGCTGTAGATGAATTCTGACAAGCCTGATGCGTCTGGATGCAAAGAAAATGAATAAACATGACTCATATTATGATACATTTTATAACTGGCAAATTGAAAACACAACTGGGTACCATGTAAATGACTGTAGTATGCTGTCACTTTAAAATATCTAAATGTTTGGGGCTTTATAATATATATTTACACGGCATAGTGTGTTGAAGAAAATAGCAAAGTAGAGCAAACTGAATGAGACCATATATTATCCAGTTGCCATGATGTGAATTATTCAATGCTGGTTGGCCACTCCAGAGTAGTACACATCATGACTAATAGCTGGCAGAATATTCACCACATAGCACCATTCTTAAAATGGAGTGAATCAAATTCCCTGTATTTCCTGTAAGTTCTGCACAAACCGCAGGTAACCTGGACACCAGCTTCCTACATGTATATGAATTGAATGTACCCTTAAGCAAGTTTCACATTACCAAATTCCACATATTTTCTGTCATTTTTGGCATTAGACATCTTCTTTTTCATGTAATCATTGCTGTACTCTCTGCTCGTCAGCCTTCATACTGGAGCTAGAGCACTATGCGCACCACTTGCATTATTCATAATTGCAGGATCTTCTGTGCATATGCTGATGTGATATGCATATCTCTATAAACACATAAACCCATTACTTTTCCTTCCAAAGAAAATAATTTAATGACTGTTGATGATGACAGAATCAATGTAACTCTCTTTCCATCAGAATATCAGATGTGAATTTTTGCTTTAGATACATGTAAAAAAATCTATTGTATATATCAAGAAATAGAAATATAAAGGAATAAGTCACTGTTTAATAGTTAATGACAATGAAGCTATTTTAACCTCCAGTGTATTAAAACAGCAAAATATGTCCTATTAGATTTTTTTCATCTATCTTTACGATTATATATCCACATTACTTCTTGTTTGACTAAAGGATTTTGTTTCAGCTGTGCTAAAAATACCACGACTATCCAGTGATACAGATCTTTAAGAACATTAAGTGTGGATGCTCAGTGGGGTGTTGTCTTCAAAAGCAAGTGGAAAATCCTGGAAGAAACGTGTTACTACAACAACTGTGAATAGTTAGGAATCAGTGGTTAAAAGACATAGTACAACCTTGGGTGCCCTGCAGAGACATCATTGCACTGTAGACACTGACTTACCATGTAATAACATACACATTTATATGCTTCAAAAAATGCCCTGCGAATATTTGACCAAACCCTTAACACCCTTCAAGAGTTCAATATATGGCTATTAACAGCTATCAGCCTAGGTAGCGTATAGCTGATCTGTAAAATGGGTTGTCATGAGTGGATTTTTTGTTTTATTTATATATTTGTTAAGTGGAATAGTGTATGGTTTCTGTAATTAAATTAACCACTTAATCCCCCGAAAGTTTACCCCTCTTCATGACCAGGCCATTTTTTGCGATACAGCACTGCACTACTTTAACTGACAATTGTGCATTCGTATGACGCTGTACCCAAATACAATGTATGTCCTTTTTTCCTACAAATACAGATTTATTTTGGTGGTATTTGATCCCCATTGCGGTTTTTATTTTTTGCGCTATACACAAAAAACGACTGACAATTTTGAAAAAAAAAATATTTTTATACTTTCCGCTATAAAACATACCCAATAAAAAAATGTAAAAAATCAGTTTTATTCATTAATTTATTAATTTAGGCCAATATGTATTCTGCTACATATTTTTGGTAAAAACATTCCCAATAAGGTTATATTGATTGGTTTTAGCATCTACAAAAAATGGAATAGATTTATGGATTCTTTTTTTACTAGTAATGGCAGCAATCAGTGATTTTTAGTGGGACTGTGACATTGTGGCAGACAAATCAGACACTTCACATCAGTGACACTTTTTGGGGACCACTGACACTAATACAGTGATAAGTGCTAAAACAATGCATTGTCACTGTACTAATGATACTGGCAGGGAAGGGGTTAACATCAGGGGCAATCAAAGGGTTAAGTGTGCTACTAGGGAATGCTTTATGACAAAAAATACTCTCATGACTGGATGTGATCTAATAATGGTAGGTATCCTCATAAATTGGGATTTTTGAGGCAATTATGATCTTTAAACACCAAATATTTACATAAAAACAAAAAAATCCATACAGTTAAAACCATATAATAGACAAATAGACAAATACAGTCCTGTATAAGATGGATCAGGTTCATAGGATGGTATACTTCCAACGCATTTCAAATATATGTAATATATTTTCTTCATCAGGGAAAAATGCCATTCCTGCAATAGAAAAATATATACTAGTACCCTATGTATATGGATCAATCTTATACAGGACTGTATTTGTTTATTATATGGTTTTAACTGTATGGAATTTTTTGTTTGAGAAATTTGAATATGCAATAATAAAGCTGTTTTTATGTAAATATTGGGTGTTTAAAGATTATAATTGCCTCAATAATCCAAATTTATGAGGATACCTACTATAGGGAGTGCTTTATAACTGCGCAAAGTCATAGCATCTACAAACTATGGGATACAGTTATGTATTTTTACATTTATTTTTTACTAGTAATGTTGGCAATCAGCAATTTTTAGCGGGACTGCGACAATGCTGCGGACAAATCTGACACTAAGGGGTTAATTTACTAAAGCTTGAAAGTGCAAAATTTGGTGCAGCTCCACACAGAAACCAATCAGCTTCAAGGTTTTATAGTCAAAGCTTGATTGAACAAGCTGAGGTTAGAAGCTGATTGGCCAAGCATGCACAGCTGTACCAGATTTTGCACTCTCCAGCTTTAGTAAATCAAACCCTAAGTGACACATTTTGGGGACCATTGACACCAATACAGTGATCGATGCTAAAAAAAATGCACTGTCACTGTACAAATGACACTGGCAACTAAGGGGTTAACATCAGGGGCAATCAACGGGTTAAATGTGTCCCTAGGGGGTGCTTTCTAACTGTGGGGGATGTGCTTTGGCTAGGGGAAAACAGAGATCCGTGTTTCTGCTTAGCAGAAACACAAGATCTCCATTTTCCCCTCTGACAGAATGGCGGTCTGCCTTGTTTACATAGGCAGGCTGCTGTTCTGCCTCTCCTGAGAAAGTTTGGTGGGTCCCGGCGGACATCACGTTCGCCAAACCCGCTGATTGGCTCCCACTGTGTCCAATCATGAGTGGGTTGCTGGCTGCGTGATCATGCGCCCTAGACCATGTGCACGAAATCATGCACAGGTAATTGATTTCGAGCAGGAGAGACGCCCTGCCGCAGTATTATCTGCGTGGGGCAGTCCAGAAGTGGTTAAAATGATCAGCTTTTATTTATTCATACAAAACCTTTATTTCCAAAAAGAAAATCTGTTTGCTGTAACTGATAATAAAGTGTGAGCTGGAGTTTGGCTTCAGTTTGTTAGTGTATCTAAATCTGCTATTGCATTTAACACTCCCCTCCCCCACAGACCGTCATTCCTCCAGAACTGTGTCACTAATACAGAAGGGGGATACAGAAGGGGGGATGATTTATTTAAACTGGAGAGTGCAAAATCTGGTGCAGCTGTGCATGGTAGCCAATCAGCTTCTAACTTCAGTTTATTCACTTAACCACCTCCCATCCGGCCACTGTACATATACGGTCGGGTGGGCGCCTCACCACTCTGAGTGGACGTTCAGGAATGTCCCTCAGAATGAGTGCTCACAGCGCGGCCACATCCTGTGATCATTATGATCACAGGACCTGGCCGAGCAGAGATCGGGATATGGGCGCTGTGATTGGCCCTCCCGATCACGTGACGGCTGTGTCCAAACAAACGTGTCTCTGTGACAGTTCTCTCCCCCTGCCGAGCTCAGTGAGAGCTCAGTGGGGGGAGAGGGGGAATCTGCAGGTCTGTGACAGCTCTCTGTATGAAGATGATTTTATATAGAGAGCTCTCACAGATTACCCCACACACAGTACACCAAGCACCACTGATACCCCTGCCCCCATACACGTCAGTGTCCCCATAAAACATCTGTACCAGTCCCCAAAACACCTGTCTGTCCCCCATCACATCTATCACAGTCTCCAATACATCTGTCTGTCCCCCATCACATCTGTCACAGTGCACAAAACATCTGTCTGTCCCCATCACATCTGTCACAGTGCATACAACATCTGTATGTCCCCGTCGCATCTGTCACAGTGCACAACACATCTGTATGTCCCTGTTACATCTGTCACAGTGCACAACACATCTGTCTGTCCCCGTCACATCTGTCACAGTGCACAAAACATCTGTCTGTCCCCATCACATCTGTCACAGTGCACAAAACCTCTGTCTGTCCCCGTCACATCTGTCACAGTGCACAAAACATCTGTCTGTCCCCGTCACATCTGTCACAGTGCACAAAACATCTGTCTGTCCCCCATCACCGCCAACACCAAATAAACCCCGATATGGGTTATTTTTACCAAAGAAATGTAGCAGTATCATTTTTAGTCAAAATGTATGAAGAGAAACTACTTATTTGCAAAATTTTATAACAGAAACAAAGGAAAATGCATTTTTTTTAAATGTTCTGTCTTTTTTTATTTGTAGCGTAAAACATAAAAACCCCAGTGCATACAACATCTGTATGTCCCCGTCACATCTGTCACAGTGCACAACACATCTGTATGTCCCTGTTACATCTGTCACAGTGCACACCATATCTGTCTGTCCCCGTCACATCTGTCACAGTGCACAAAACATCTGTCTGTCCCCGTCACATCTGTCACAGTGCACAACACATCTGTATGTCACCGTCACATCTGTCACAGTGCACAACACATCTGCCTGTCCCCATCACATCTGTCACAGTGCACAAAACATCTGTCTGTCCCCGTCACATCTGTCACAGTGCACAAAACATCTGTCTGTCCCCGTCACATCTGTCACAGTGCACAAAACATCTGTATGTCCCCGTCACATCTGTCACAGTGCATCTGTATGTCTCTGTTACATCTGTCACAGTGCACAACACATCTGTCTGTCCCTGTCACATCTGTCACAGTGCACAAAACATCTGTCTGTCCCCGTCACATCTGTCACAGTGCACAAAACATCTGTCTGTCCCCGTCACATCTGTCACAGTGCACAAAACCTCTGTCTGTCCCCGTCACATCTGTCACAGTGCACAAAACATCTGTCTGTCCCCATCACATCTGTCACAGTGCACAAAACATCTGTCTGTCCCCGTCACATCTGTCACAGTGCACAACACATCTGTATGTCACCGTCACATCTGTCACAGTGCACAAAACATCTGTCTGTCCCCATCACATCTGTCACAGTGCATACAACATCTGTATGTCCCCGTCGCATCTGTCACAGTGCACAACACATCTGTATGTCCCCGTCGCATCTGTCACAGTGCACAAAACATCTGTCTGTCCCCGTCACATCTGTCACAGTGCACAAAACATCTGTCTGTCCCTGTCCCATCTGTCACAGTGCACAAAACATCTGTCTGTCCCCGTCACATCTGTCACAGTGCACAAAACCTCTGTCTGTCCCCGTCACATCTGTCACAGTGCACAAAACATCTGTCTGTCTCAGTCACATCTGTCACAGTGCACAAAACATCTGTCTGTCCCCGTTACATCTGTCACAGTGCATACAACATCTGTATGTCCCCGTCACATCTGTCACAGTGCACAACACATCTGTATGTCCCTGTCACATCTGTCACAGTGCACAAAACATCTGTCTGTCCCCGTCACATCTGTCACAGTGCACAAAACATCTGTCTGTCCCCCATCACCGCCAACACCAAATAAACCCTGATTTGGGTTATTTTTACCAAAGAAATGTAGCAGTATAATTTTTAGTCAAAATGTATGAAGAGAAACTACTTATTTGCAAAATTTTATAACAGAAACAAAGGAAAATGAAATTTTTCTTAAATGTTCTGTCTTTTTTTATTTGTAGCGTAAAACATAAAAACCCCAGTGGTGATTAAATATCACCAAAAGAAAGCTCTATTTGTTTGAAAAAAATTATAAAAAATTAATTTGGATACAATGTAGCATGACCGCGCAATTTTCATTCAAAGTGCAACAGAGCTAAAAGCTTAAAATTGGTCCGGGAAGGAGGGGGGTGAAATTGCCCAGTGTTGAAGTGGTTAAGCTTTGACAAAAAAAACTTATAGCTGATGCACCAGATTTTGCATTCTCCAGTTTTGGTAAAATAACCCCTAGGTATATTAGTGGTCAGATCACCAGATGAAAACAGAGGGGAAAAAGCCAAAGGAAAGAAAATGATTGCAGCTACCAAATCTAATGATTGGTAAGCTGCAATATAATACATTTTTGGTTTTGGGATTAACTTTGCTTTACACCTCTGCTTTTAATTTTAAAAGGTTGGTAATTTAATATAACCTGAGTTTTCCTGTCATCCAAAATTCTGCAATTAAGGGATTTCTCTCTGAATTAGAACGGGCCAGTAAGCCCTTGCTCACAACCCATGTTTGTGTTTCTTACCAATACTTCGGTGAAAAATACAAAAAGAGGGAAATGTAATTGTGGTTGCACAATTTTCAAACAGAGCTTCTTGTTACTTATGTTATTCATTAAAATGTATGTATGGTTAAAATATCAAACGATAATATACAGCAGATTTTTACTATATTTACTTACGGTTACTTGTCATTTTTATTTAGGACTGCAACATTCTTGGTGATCCTACCAGGACTACAAGCTGCAGCGTATAACTTCCTGTAATGGGCTCACAACTCTGACTCTGCTGCATTGACATACTAATCAGCATTTCAGTGAAAGTGCTGACACCTCATACATCAACATATCAGTCTCTCCTCATCTCTCGAACTCTTCTCTATGGAAAATGAGGATGAAATGCCTGTTTACATGTCTCTGCTGCTGTCGAAATGCACCACTGCTCATGGGAAATGTACTGTAGTTCTGCATACACAGAGAAGTGACACACAGGCCATCTTCTGGCAGCACTGGAAGAGTTTAGCTAAACTTTTGGCAGAAGCAATGCTTTCAAGTCAAGACAGGCAAATTGGTATTTAAAGTATCATGGTTACATACATACATACATATGCAGTTATTTCATGAAGGTTTACATCCACTTGCTAAGCTAACTCCCCCTCCTTCCCTCTTCCTGGTTACATACTTATCTTCAATCATACCTTCAGCCTGTGTTGTTTACATTCTGCTGCAAATCTTCTGTGCACAATCCATGCCTGTTCCTTAGGGCCCCTAGGGTTCTATGGGGCGGCTTGCCTAGGCAGGAGAAGCTTGGGAGACAGCCACAAAGAACTCTATGGGAAGGATGGGGAAAGACAATAAATTTATTTTATTTACAGCCAATACCCAGGCCCCCCTATATCCCATCCACATCCTCTAACTGAGATCCAGCAAATAAACTCACATCTTCAATCTCTCCCTCTCTTCTGGAATCTTCCCCAATGCTCTAAAACATGCATTGGTCACCCCCATACTTAAAAGGCCATCCTTGGAACCCTACCAATCTTAGCAATCTATGCCCTATCTCCTTGCTCCCCTTTTCCTCTAAACTCCTTCAATGGTCTACAACCAACTGAGCGACCACCTCATTAAGAATAACCTTCTTGATCCCCTTCAATCTGGATTTCACCCTCAACACTTCTAAAACTCACAAATGACCTACTAACCGCAAAAACCAATGGACACTATTCTGTACTCCTACTTCTGGATCTTTTAGCTGCCTTTGATACAGTTGACCACCCATTCCTCCTCAAAAACCTTTACTCCCTCAGTCTCTGTGCTCTTCGGGGGCTCTCATCCTACCTATCCCAACACATCTTCAGTGTCACTTACAATTCTACTTCCTCCTCTCCACTTCCCTTCTCTGTCGGGGTCCCCCAAGGTTCTGTTCTTGGACCTCTCTTATTTTCAATCTACACCTCCTCCCTGGGTCAGCTGATAGCCTCCCACGGCTTTCAATATCATTTCTATGCTGATGACACTAAAATCTACCTCTCCACCCCTCAGCTCACTCTATCAGTCTCCTCACGCATCATTAATAGAGTTGAGCGAACCCAAACTGTAAAGTTTGGGTTCGTACCGAATTTTGCGGTGTTCGGGACCCAAACCCGAACTTTTGAAAAAAGTTTGGGTTCGGGTTCTGGGTTTTGGTATTTTTTTCCCGCTTTTTGAATAGCTGCAGGGCAGCCAATCAACAAGCATTTCACTGGTTTGCCCTTAGAAGCCATCACAGCCATGCCTACTAATGGCATGGCTGTGATTGGCCAGTGCATCATGTGACCCAGCCTCTGTATGAGCTGGAGTCATGTAGTGCTGCATGTCATATGCTCTCAGGCTAGTGTAGGGAGAGGATGCTGCTGGTGTGTGAGGGACAGATTGCAGATCTAATAACCTCTCATTCTGCATTGTAGAACGATCTAATTGTGGACTAGGTAGAGATTACTACTACTACTGCTTTTATGGACAGATTGCAGATCTAATAACATCTTATCCTGCATTACAGAACAATCTGACTGGACTAGTTAGAGTCTACTGCTTAGAGGGACAGATTATTGTTCTAAAATCATCTCCTAGTTCTATAGGGTCAGGTTCCTACTGTTGCTGTAAGGGACAGATTATTGTTCTAAAATCATATCAAACTGCTATAGGGAGAGGTTCCTGCTATTGCTGTAAGGGACAGATTATTGTTCTAAAATCATATCAAACTGCTATAGGGAGAGGTTCCTGCTGGTGCTGTAAGGGGCAGATTATTGTTCTAAAATCATATCAAAATGCTATAGGGAGAGGTTCCTGCTGTTGCTGTAAGGGACAGATTATTGTTCTAAAATCATATCAAACTGCTATAGGGAGAGGTTCCTGCCGTTGCTGTAAGGGACAGATTATTGTTCTAAAATCATCGCCTACTCCTATAGGATCAGGTTCCTGCTGTTGCTGTAAGGGACAGATTATTGTTCTAAAATCATCTCCTAGTTCTATAGGGTCAGGTCCCTGCTGTTGCTGTAAGGGACAGATTATTGTTATTTCCCTATCCCCATTTCTTTGTAGGGCTCTTGTCCTACTCTTACCCCCACTTTTCTTCCTTTTGCAGCCCTCTAGCACTTTCCAGGACTTTGTTACAGCCATTTTTGTGCCCAAAAGTTCGGGTTCCCATTGATTTCAATGGGGTTTGGGGTCCGGGGTCAAGTTCGGACCGAACCTGAACCCGATCTTTTCCACGAAAACCCAAACCCGAACCCGAACATCCAGGTGTCCGCTCAACTCTAATCACTAACTTACTAACAGACATATCTGTCTGGATGTCACACCACTTCCCCCACTCAACTTTTCCAAACCCGAGCTCATAATATTTCCTCCCACACGTGCCTCTTCCCCAGACTTCTCTGTCAAGAGCAATGACACAACCATCCACCCATCCCCACATGTCAGGGTGCTTGGTGTTATCCTGGACTCCAAACTCTCCTTTTGGCCCCACATCAAATCACTTTCTAAAGCTTGCCTCCTCAACCTCTGCAACATCTCTAAGGGCCCATTCACACCTGAGCGTTTTTTAGTTCATATATGCCTGAAGCATGAAGCTACAAAACACTAGAGAGGAAAAAATCAATGATTCTCTATGGAGATGGTTCACATCTCCACTCAAAAATGCCTGAAGCCAAGCGCCCTACCCTCAAACTACTCCCGGAGGTATTTTTGTCGGGCATATTCCGGTGTTTCTGATACTTCTCCATTGCCATAGAATCAATGTAAATGCAAAACGCGCTACAAAAAGCTTCAAAAACGCCTTTCCTAACCAATGAAACCACAAAGCTCCTGATATATATATATACTGCAACTCTCTCCTCATTGGCTTACCTTTAAACAGACTATCCCCCTTCAGTCCTTCATGAATGCTGCTGCCAGACTCATCCATATTACAAACCACTCAGCGCCTGCTACCCCTCTCTGCCAATCCCTCCATTGGCTGCCACTCGCCCAACAAATTAAATTCAAAATACTAACAATAAGTTATAAAGTCAGCAAGTCTTGAAATTCATAAAAGCAGTGGCTAACAATCGTGAAATGGTCATGTGATGCTCCAGTCCTGAATCTTCTGACTTCTTCTTTTATTGGGGGCATGGTCCTCCTTTTAGTGTCCTCTCACTGCCTGTGTGATATAAACACTTCCTATTGGCTGTCCAGTGGAAGAGTCATCTCAGGATAGAGAAGAAGAATCTACAGTGGTGACATCAGTGAAAAAGAACTGTTGGGGACTGGCTGGCACCAAAATATGGGTTTATATTCAGTGCTGGATTAGTGGCCCACTGCACCATGAACCAATAGTGGCCAGGGAAGCCTGTGGTTGTCCTGGATGAGTAAATATATATATACAGTACAGTGTGTAAGCCTTGTTAACCTAGGACAGGAAGTGTGTTACTGTCAGGATCACCAGGTAAAAAGAAAGTTAAAAAAACGGCCAACAGAACACAAATTCAGCTAACACATCCGCAAACTGGTAAACTGCAATATATTCTATTTTTGTTTTTTAGTTTAGATACAATATTAGTTTTTGCCCCTGAGATTAAATTGGACTCAAGATACCATTGCTGCAAGATCAGAGTGCTAGATATGTTGTTTCTTAAAAATGTTAGCATATTATGATTACATATGCCTAGAGAAATGGTTTCTTCAAAAACACGTACTATATTGTCACTGAAAAATCAGAATTTTACAACAATCCTTATGCGTCTGCCTTACCTTTCTAGGTGATTTCATTTATCTCTTGTATGCACCATTATTACATGCAAGAAATACGCCCTGACTTCTGACAACTTTGAGCTTTACAGCTCAATTACATAAACTTATTTATGCAGCAAAGAGCAATAACTAAGTAAGATTTTGCATATTGTATCCCTCTGCCTACATATGCCTTGTGAATTTATAATTACTACCCATAAGGTATTTGTCTTTCTTCCACAGCAGTTCATATTGTTTAAATTCCTGCTGCAATGTCCTGCTGATTGGCTGTTGTGTAATATGCTGACCAATTTTGAACCCTTGAACTCTGAGAACAGCAAGGGCTTCTAGCAGTCTGCCATCTGAACTATGTTAAGAGGCAAGGAATAGCTTTCTTCTAATGACACGCCTTTCTCCTTAACAGTTGGTGGCAGATTAAAATAATCTAGGTGGATAAAACATGTTAAAGTCGGCTTGCTCTGCAGCTAATAGAGAAGAGGCCTGTGCTTTAAGTTTACATTTGCACATAGTCCATTTCAAAAAATCCCCCAAAAAACTTCTTATGCACATCTATTATTTTTTATGAATGCCAACTCAACATGAAACTAGCTCTTGACCCCCTAATGTACTGTCCACCCTGTTTAGTCATCAGGTGCTGACATTCTGAGTTACAGCCATATTAATTGCTTGATAAAAGCTATAATCCCTTCTCTTTGAAGCCCTAGGCTGATTTTAGGCAGCACTTCAAAAGCTGCACACAACTGAAGAGGCAAATTTCCTGCTGCACAGAACATTAGAATGTGTCCTATCTACATGATCCACATTTGGGTGTTCAGCAAACAGTGTAACATTGCTCCCATATAGAAATCTTTGCAGGACTTTTATTGTGCCCTATTTAACACATGATATCCTCTGGACTATGGTTATTCATAATCAGGTAAGATTTTTACTTTAGACAGCACTAATGTTTAACTCAGGCTCAACAATCTAACCATACCATGTTTACCTAACTGGAAAGACCATGAATTACTACAAAGTTGCTGAATCTTGCACCACCCTCTATAATTTTTTCAGTTTTGACAAATACCTGGCAATACATTAAAAATTAATAAAACATAATTCCTGGGAAGTCTAACTAGGCAACTGTTGCAAATGTAAAAAAAAAATCTCCTGTGACAGCACGCTGACAGCTTCATATATCCAGCAGACGTAATTAATTTTTTACTGTCTAGCAGAAAATATTTCACGCCTTAGACACTGTCTGTTTGTAGGTTGTTCTATTCACTTTTGTGCTACAGACTTTCTCATATACTGCCAAATTTCCCTAGCATTAGGTAAGAAGAAAGGTTAAAAGTGTTTGAGATCAAAGGAGATTTTTTTTATTCTGTGTGGACCTGTGAGGCTGTTTTCACTTCCTCTGTCTCATTTGCCCAGGATTTCAATACCATGTCAGGATTTGTTTGGATGCTGTTAATTTACATTAGTCCAGGGCCAATGTGCATCTTGAACAGAGCTGCCAGCTCGGCATGGAGTACTGAAGTAGATGAGCAGACAAAAGGCACTTTAATTTTTAATTTATTTAGAATCATTTTCAGTTGAGGAGCCCATAACACTGCTGCCCAATTTAAATATTAAAATCTGAAGGAATATATAGGTTAATTACAGAATTATTCTAATCTGAAGCATTAAAAAAATCACACATTTTCTTAACTCTTTCTCAGTAACACAAATGTTTAGTTAAAGTAGTGCTCCCAACTGAACACTCAGACTTGTATGTTCTTAATGTAGAGTTCGTAACTTGTAATAGCTGAAATAAATATACACAACCTCCTGTGCTATCGATGTGGTTGTTAACATAGTGTAAAGAACAGAAACACTGCAATATGCACAAACATCTTGAGCAAATCTAATGCCAAGCATTTGTCTTTAGAAAAATAATTTAGCAAACCACATTCAAAGACCATATGAGATGTATTTCAATAGACCCAACAGCAGAAATAAGAACCTAGAATTTATGTGCCAAGAATAGCACTGATAATTTAGTAAGAGCTAATAAAAATATAAACACCAGACTATCCAGCAAAGGTTTTTGTTAGGTGAAGCCCTTTGAATTTATGAGCAACAGCGCCCCCTACATGCAGCATTCTTATTATTAATAAAATCTGAAAAGCCCATACTGTTTGCATGTGTTTCACAGGTAAAACAAACACACATGGCCATTGTAATGTTGCTACTGCACTTTGAACTTATGTTACTCATCATTTATAAACTATGAACAACAAACCCTGCTGAGTCTGGCAATACTTTAAAGACAGACCTGCAAAAAGCACTGTGGCTGTTAAGCAAAATGTGCTGGTGTTAACATAATTTCTATCCCTCCTAGAATATTAAATATCAAAATGGAAAAAAAAATATTTGCTTTTAAAAGTGATATATCTTTATAATACACACTAAGACACATATTTAGTATGTAATTCTAAAGCAACATTACATTGTTAAACATAATATGCTATAGATATATTTTGGATGAAGTCATTATTGGATACAATTATTTTATTTTTATCATAAGACCTATTATGCACCTTGGCATTGCTCACATTTAAACCGTATTTTGTTTTACATCATATTTTACTGTCATTTCTGTTGTAAAGCTCTGTTGTATGAAAGGGTTAATATATTACTTTTGCCTTATTTGTGCCAGCTCTTAATTAAATGCCTAACCACTACTTGTTAATTGCTCCTGACCAATGGTTACTAGCTAAACGTTTACTGATAATTACAGTTTGTCAATGTATGCTACATTTCAAAGTGCATTAACAAAGAAACTTTAATCAATTTTACCCCACTGTGTTATTTCTAAATCCTACTGCAGACCAGATAATGAGATTCTGACAAATTTTATCTTGCACCCTTAACTGAAACGTATATGTACTTTTTATTTTTTATATTATTACCATTTATGTGTTTTGGTTTTGGTTAGTGTTACCCTTTCACTCCATTTTTATACCTCAAAGATGGTAATTATATTGTCTTAAGAAAAAAAAAGAAAACATTTTTATCTATCTATCTATCTATCTATCTATCTATCTATCTATCTATCTATCTATCTATCTATCTATCTATCTATCTGTCTATCTATCTGTCTTATATAAATTATTATTTTGTTTATTAGACTAGAAATAGTATATCGGTCTCCATTCAAGGCAATGGGTTTAGACATTTGTGTTAATAGACAGTAAATATTACATTGAAATGTTTTATGTGTAATCAATGTGTACATTTGGGACATTTACTAATTTACTACATAACAAACAATATTATTCTCACCCTATCTTTTTTAGGCTTCAATTAGTTCAGCTTTGTTTACACAGCATATGAACTCCACTTTCATGAGCATCTGTTATTTTCCCTAGAAATTCTGGATTTCACAGATTCTCTCTATCTCTCTCTCTCTCTCTCTCTCTCTCTCTCTATATATATATATATATATATATATATATATATATATATTATATAAAACAGTATTTAAGTATATAAAACAAATGTTTTAATGTGGTTTTGTTTATATATAAATGTTTAGGTTCGTAGAGATGTACTGGTGTATTTAATTTTATTTGTTTTTTTTTTAAATTCTGAAAACCTAAATAAAAACATTTTATCACCCACAGAGCCTGACAAATATTACTGCCATCCAATCTCCCTCTTAATATCTGACAGTGTGTTCAAATCAATGCAAACTTGTTAATATGTTTCTTGTTTAAAGTGACTCTGTAATGATGCTGATAGGGTTAATCCATACCGTGTAATATAAGAGCAATGTGGCTGAATTTCCATTTATTACTTTGTTCATCTGCAGAATCAAATTAAAGTAGTGAAAGACTAGTGAACATCATTGTTTCCCTGCTCTTTGCTTGTGACTGCTGTAATCATCAAGGCTGATTTACAAATGCAGCCTTGAAGGTTTCTCAGCTTCCTGCAGTGTAGAAGACTGTTACTTTGGCACTCACACTCATGCCTTTGTAATCACCACTCAGGAAAAAAATGTGCCCTGGTACTTCCAATTCCCAGTCTCTTGATTGAACACCTCATTCTGTGCTAACAAGGTGACCAAGGTTTGTGAACGTAGTCTACAGTCAGAAAATTGTTAATGGTTCTGCTCATTAAGAGTAGCTCTACTAGTTTTGGTAATTTGGTTACTTTGCGAATTGTAGTCTGATTTTTTTTTTCTAATTTAAAGACTGATGAGGTATCAGTCCTTATTATATAAGATTACCATACTTTTGTGTATGTCACATATGGAATGTGCTACTATCACAAAATATATAAAAAGTATAACAAGAAAACAAGAAATTATGTAGTCAGGCTACTTGCAACACAACATATTTCTTTACAGATATGTGTCTAATATAGTCAACATTTGGACAATAACGTGCCTTAATATTGCAGGATTTGTAGCTATCCAGTGAAATCACCATTTGTCTTTTTTAATAAAACCATTATTATATCTATTGATTACACTTTACCAGATGCTTCTTTTAAACTTTTAATATATCATTTTAAAAATCTCAATATCTTAAATGTATTTTATATTAATAGTTTTATTATAAAATTCTGTTTAAATATTGATGTTTTGTTGTGGTCAATATTATAATATCTTCTTACCCTGATTACCCTGACCATGTTTATTCCTGCTACATTAAAAAAAAATCATATGAATTAAATGAGCCTCTATAATAATTATATTTTTGCAATGTCCTAAAACCTCAGAAAATTGTATTAAAAGATTTATCCTGGTCAATGATAACATAGTTTTCAGAACTGATAAACTACTAGGATGTAGTAGCTGTTTGATGTATGCCAGTAGTTTTTTTGACTGTTTTTGCAAAAGTTCAACTTTCTCTCTTCCACACACAAAACTATTGGGGATGGCAAAATGGTAAATTCAGTGAAATAAAATTATCAAGGTATTACCAAACTATATTATAAAATGCCCTTGAAATTAAAGAGTAAACTATTACATCACTTGCTACTTCCTAGCAAAAAATACAAGGGCTTTGGTTGTTAATATGATTTTAGGATTAGCTGTAAATTCTGCAAGCAGGAACATAATCTGTGCTCTACTGAATAACATGCTTAATATTCAATTTTAGTTTCATCACTGTGGCTTTATACACTGAAGCTGTTGACTTATAAAAGTGAAATAAAACGTGTGTGTTTTTAAACTGAAATCCAATATATTTATATACACTATATATATATATATATATATATATATATATATATATATATATATGTGCCCCTAACTATTGGTGTTGCATTTAATTTGATATATATCATTGAGAATAAACCACATAATTATTCTCTGCTTAATCATTTTAGAATACATTTATTCCATATAAAAAGAGACCTTCTAATGCTTCAATGCTTAACTACCTGACTTTATAGGAAGTCATTAATGTTAATTCAGGTAGTATGTTTATACAGTGGGTTTTCCAAAGGTGCCTGAGACATGATATCTGTGCATACAGTGGAACAGTTTGATCAATATGAGCATAACTTATGGACAGAGGTAACTTTGTGTACCTTGCCTAAGAATGGCAATAAAGTGAGCATGTGCTTATGTATATGTGAGTGTGTGTGTGTGTGTGAACATGTGTGAACATGTGTGAATCAGGGTATGTGTTTGTGTGTTTTATATTGCATCAAAGGAAAGATGACAAGACATTGTTGATATTTTGATTCCTAAAACCCTATCTATCCATTTATTCAAATTCAATTTTTTTCAAACAGCATTTCAAACTAAAAGTATTACTATTTTCATTTGCAAATGTTTAAATGTAGGAGTCAAAAATATCAGTAAGGGATAATGAAAACACATTCTTAGGACATGTTAACCTGCATGATCTGCATTTCACCTCTTTGTGCCAGAAAGCTATGCAAGTGTGTTACAATCCTTTCAAGCACTGTAGGAAATATATTACAACTTATTATCCAATGATGTTTTTACCAAAGTGTACTTTCGTGCTGCAAATAATAAAGTGCTTCTGGCTAGGTTTTTGTACTGTATACTGATGCAGTAAAATAAGATTTTTTTATTATTTATTCAGGGGGAAGAAGTTGCTGATCTTTGCATCACCACCTGTAGTTAGGCTGGAGTGGATAAATAGTTTGTGATTAGCAGCACAATATGATCTCACTTTGATTTTTACAGTGGAAAATAGTTACAACAACAACAGATCAGCCTCGTATTTGTACATCAAGTATAAACTGCATTTGTTAAAAATAAATTATAGTTTGCATTTTAGCTACTTTGTGAAAAGATTTATACAGTTGAGTTATCTAAAAAGTGACAAGAATCAACACAAATAAGTTCACAGGTAATTAAATATACATCACCCTTTTTTTGACAGTGTAGAGTTTTTAGAAACAATTAACAGATGTGTTGTTTTGAATACCATTAACCATACACATAGCAATAAATGTTTCATATTTTTCTGCTGAATGAAATAAACTTTGCAAAATACCATTTTTTCATATGAATTAAAAGAAAGAAAAAAGATAGAAAGCTATAGTGCCACAGATATTTAGTTTGTAAAATACATCATGCCAAATGTATTTAATTTGAGCTGCAATAATGTATACTATAGATATTATCATTTTAGTACTTGCTATCAAAGTCAGTATTTTTTTGCATTATTGTACATATATTTGATGAGTGAAATATAACATGACTCTATTTGGTAGTAAATGAATCCGTTTGTATTTTTTTCTAATTCTATACCAATAGATGAAAGTAAATAATCATGTTCAAACATGGGAGTGAAATCAGTTGCTGCAGGTGATGACATAAAAGCAAGTTTGCTTATATTATTAGTTCTGTTCCACTCAGGAATGTATAGTTTCAATAGTTGGTTAGCCATACAATCAAAGGTTATTAGAAAAATCTGACCCA
This sequence comes from Glandirana rugosa, assembly GCA_018402905.1. Lineage (NCBI taxonomy): Eukaryota > Metazoa > Chordata > Amphibia > Anura > Ranidae > Glandirana > Glandirana rugosa. Next base: position 395,032 of record BLSH010147448.1, read on the forward strand.
TGAAAATATTAGAAACTTATGCATGGGCCAGTGGCTAGCAAAATTAGCACAAGCCCTAAAAAGAATGTGTGTATTTTACAAGGTAATCTAAGTTTGTTAATTCAGGAATGATTGAATGAATGCATGTGCGTATAAGAGGAGTGTAAGGCTGTCTTTTTGTAACTTTTGCCAATTTTTAATTAAGGAAAGGAAATTAGTTATTTGAGCACATTGCAGTTATAACTTTATTTGTACTCTTACATATAGTATTTAAATAATTTTCCGCATCTGAGGTATCAAAGATATGGTGTACTTGTAATGAAAAGGGCAAGTAAAGGGGTGGGATAAGGAAGAGTTGGTATAGATAAACTTTTCCCTTTAGTTAGGCTTGTCAAACTTGTATTTTTTTAGCCTTTTGTCCTTTTTGTCTTTTTTTTTCCCTTAGTAACATAAACTCTTTTGTGAAACTAAAATTTTCCCCGTAAAAGCTATACCAATAAAGACGTAAGGGATATGTACTTCTCTTGCTGTCAGGACAGCTGAACACTAATCCAATCTATAGAAATTGGCAGAAGTCTTCTGCAAAAATTGACACTTTTTGGCTTATTAATCCCTTGGTCCCATGCAGCATTCAGGGATCCCTCTTACAAGCCCTCATATCAAAACTGTGTTTTTTAACATTTTGAAGGTTGAAAAAAGAGACCCCCTAAACCTTGGGGGAGGCGGGATAACAATATTGACACTTTAACTGCTAATTTAATAATTTAATCTAAACAAAGTCTCAGCTCTGGCGATAAAACCCACACTTCCTAGCATAATTTTGTAATTTTATGTTTCAGAAAACTTTTCATGTCTCCATTCTCTGGGATAAGATGTTATTATTATAATGTTATACTTCTTTATGATTATAACCAGGGTATACCACCACATCCTCTAATGCTTTTTATACTGATTACAAAGTAAAACCCCAAAAAACTCAGAAATGGAACAGGACTTTAAAGATGGTTGGTCTCCTAAAACAATACCTGAAACCACATAAGTAAAATCAACAGCTTTATTTGATAAGCAGATAAAACTGGGGTGCTTACATCCCTGCATTAAAAAGTATAGACAGTTTGGAAAGCTGCGTTCTTATAGTCATAGAACATAACCCCCCAAATTCTTACAAAAAACAATTAAATGCATTACCAACATATGTATGTATTGGCACCAAAAATAACACAGTCAAAGTTGAGTCCAGAAAGTGTTGGAAACCAGTGTACAAAGTAAACTCCAACATGTTTCTCCCAAGTAAGGCTTCCTCAGGGGAAAAGTATGGGTTATGTTCTATAGATTCAGGTCTGTGATTCACCAGCCAACTTGGGAATTGTATATCTATCCAGATGTGGGAGCCTGGTCACAATCATCCACTCAATTATCAACCAGCCCAGAAGAGTCTCAGATGGCATGTAAAATGGGGTTATAAGTCACAGGACATTCTGCTGCATCCTAAAAATCCAAAGCTTAAAGTTCCAAAGGAACCCTCTATTACCTGTAGCTTCTTACTGATGTTCACATGCCAGCATAGTAGCAAGGGATGGAATTAGGTAAGAATGACCCTCAGGAGACATAGGGGTTGATTTACTAAAACTATAAAGTGCAAGCTTCCACATTTTATGTCAAAGCTTAATTGAACAGCTGAGGTTATAAATTGATTGGCTACCATGCACAGCTGCACCAGATTTTGCACTATACAGTTTTAGCAAATCAACCCCATAATGTGGCTCACTAAAGAATAATTCCAATCAAATAGGCCAGCTGTTATATTTGAGTTTTACAAGCCTACTTTCATTGATTAATAATGTTTATATATTTGTGATTTAAAGAGGTTTTAACCCTAAAGAGATCATGTTCCTTTAAAGCAGTTAAACAGCATAGTGCTTATGCTGTCTAATCTGTCTCTTTCTATGCTGTAAAAAAATTGGTTGATCCTTGATCCTGTCTGTTCTTGTGTTGACCTATGTAAACTGATCATATTAATCATGGCTGCTGATCCATGATAATGTGGTCAGTTTACATGCCTCTGTCATCCTAGAGTCTCTCCCCCCTCTCTCCCACCCTCCCTGGATGTCAGCTCCTATGTGTGAGTGATTCAGCCCCGGAAGGATTTACCCACTTCCTGATCAGGCCACTTTGTGCGATATGGTACTGCGTTGATTTAACCAAAAATTGCGCAAACATGAGACGCTGTACCCAAACAAAATTGACATCCTTTTTTTTCCCACAAATAGAGCTTTCTTTTGGTGGTATGTGATCACCTCTGTGGTTTTTATTTTTTGCGCTATAAACAAAAAAAGACTGACAATATTGAAAAAAATATATATTTTTTTACTTTCTGCTATAATACATATCCAATAAAAAGACATAAAAAACAAATTTATTCATCAGTTTATATATTCTTCTACATATTTTTGGTAAAAAAAAAATGCAATAGGCGAATATTGTTTGGTTTGCGCAAAAGTTATCATGTGTACAAACTATGGGATAGATTTATGAACATTTATTTATTTATTTTTTACTGGTAATGGCGGAGATCTGTGATTTTTAGTGGGATTGCAACATTGCGGCGGACAAATCTGACCCCAAATTACACTTTTTGGGACCAGTGACATAATTACATTGATCAGTGCTATTAAAATGCACTGATCAAGGTATAAATGACACTGGCAGGAAATGAGTTAACACTAGGAGGCGATCAAGGGGTTAAGTGTGTTCCCTCAGCGTGTTCCAACTGTAGGGGGATGGGCTGGCAGGGACATGATGACGCGATCACAGGTCGCCGGCAGACATTGAGTCTGCCAGACCCTTGGGCATGCTCCCGAAGTGTGCCCACAATATCTCCTGCATAGACGACCATACAGCTACGGCGTTTAGCGCAGGCGTGCCAAACTGTCACCATATAGCGACGGCGGCTGGTCAGGCAAGTGGTTAAACAAACATTTACACCATGTAGTATACCTTGGTATAACAGAGGGGCTGGCAGTAATCCTACTCTGACTTTACAATCACTTTAATGTTGACTGATGTGATAGAAACTGAATGATTTGCATAATTTGGACATTTTTGTGTCTACTTGGTACAGTGATTTGAATGTGTTGTCCAATTCACATAATTTAACTTTGCACAAATTTTACAAAAAGGTACTGAAACTGTCCACTATATTAGTGGATTCAGGCAATGGATTTGTAAACTTTGGGGTATCCAGAGCATTATAGGACACAATTTTTTTTATAGTTATCATTGATAATGATCTTAAAGTGTGCCGAGTGAACTAGGCAATGTTTGGTTCACAGACGGTGAACTTGGCTTAAAGGACAACATTAAAAATACACAAATCCTTTTTTGATATCATGCTTCTGGTATGCCTTAAAGCTATTGTGACGTTATGCGAGGCGCCACAATGGACGGGCGATACTTGTTGCCTTGCATGCGATCATTCTGAGGCAACTAGCGAGAGTCCGACCGAGGTTTTTCCCAGCCACTGTGGCAGCGCTGGTTCTGACCTGGGCTTTCTGGTCCACTCAAATCCCTCTCTACCTGCATTTAATGACCATGAAGAGAGCAGAGGAGAGCTCTATCTTGTATCTCAGAGGGAGAAAGCTGAGTGAGCTCTGTGTGCTAATTTGGACTCAAAAAACAAGGTTTACACTGTGCTTATGTTTTGTAGGTGTTGGGGACAGCCCCACACCGTATAAAGAGGAACCTGAGTGTTTAGTTTAGTGCTGGATGGTGAGGTTTTGTTTTCTGTTCTTTTATGTGTTTTGAGCTTGCAAACCTGTAATAATAAAACCTGGCAAGCCGCCAGATTTTAAAGAAACTGAATGCTTAAAAGATGCTGAATCTTTTCTTCTGAAGAATCTCCCACACGTGGTGAACTCAGCGGGCATCTTTCTGGAAAATGGAGGATGTAGTAAAAGCCCTGTTACAGGCCACTGCGGCCCAACAAGAGAGGAATTGCCAGCAGCTGGAAACCAACCGCCAAGTCACAGAGGTTGTTGCAGCTCAGTGAGAGGAGAGTCGCCAGGCTATCGCAACACAACAAGTGGCTTAACAGGAGATGAACTGCCAGTTTGCGGAGGCCCTGCTGGAATTAAAAATGGGGTCCACAAGTCCTGTGCCAGTGGAACAAAAGATGGTACATACCGGCTACCACCTGCAAAAAATGACACTGGCAGATGACGCGCAGGCGTACCTCACGACCTTTGAAAGAGTCGCTGATTGCAAAGGATGGCCAAAAGAGCAGTGGGCAGGACTGTTAGCACCTTTCCTGACAGGTGAATCCCTACTTTGATTTGGAACCAGTAAAAGCCCAGGACTATGAGACTCTAAAGATGGAGATACTCGCACACCTGGGGGTCACCATGGCTGTTCGGGCTCAACGGGTGCATCACTTTTGTTGCCAGCGGTATAGACATTAATGGCTATGTGTTGAGTTATTTTGAGGGGGCAGCAAATTTACACTGTTATACAAGCTGTACACTCACTACTTTACATTGTAGCAAAGTGTCATTTTTTCAGTATTGTCACATGAAAAAGTATAATAAAATATTTACAAAAATGTAAGGAGTGTACTTACTTTTGTGAGATACTGTATATATATATATATATATATATATATATATATATATACAGTATCTCACAAAAGAGTACACCCCTCACATTTTTGTAAATATTTTATTCTATCTTTAGGGTTTAGGTCTGGAGACATGCTTGGCCAGTCCATCACCTTTACCCTCAGCTTCTTTAGCAAGGCAGTGGTCATCTTGGAGGTGTCTTTGGGGTCATTATCATGTTGGAATCCTGCCCTGCAGCCCAGTATCTGAAATTAGGGGATCATACTCTGCTTCAGAATGTCACAGTACATGTTGGCATTCATGGTTCCCTCAATGAACTGTAGCCTCCCAGAGCTGGCAGCACTCATGCAGCCCCAGACCAACACACTCCCACCACCATGCTTGACTGTAGATTAGACACAATTGTCTTTGTACTTCTCACCTGGTTGAAACGCACTTGAAACCATCCAAACCAAATAAGTTATCTTGGTCTCATCAGACCACAGGATATGGTTCCAGGAATCCATGTCCTTAGTCTGCTTGTCTTCAGCAAACTGTTTGCAGGCATCCTTGTGCATCATCTTTAGAAGACCAGTATGCGAGAATGAGAGCGATAACGCCAAATTTAACACACCTGCTCCCCATTCCCACCGGAGACCTTGTAGCACTAACGAGTCACATGACACCAAGGAGGGAAAATGGCTAATTGGGCCCAATTCAGACATTTTCACTTAGGGGTGTACTCCCTTTTGTTGCCAGCGGTTTCGACGTTAATACGTGCTTAGACCTGTGCGCTGTGTGTTGAGTTATTTTGAAGGGAAAGCAAATTTACACTGTTATACAAGCTGTACACTCACTACTTTACATTGTAGCAAAGTACCATTTCTTCAGTGTTGTCACGTGAAAAGATATAATAAAATATTTACAAAAGTGAGTATACCTCTCACTTTTTTGTAAAGTGAGGGATATACTCACTTTTGTGAGATACTGTATATATATTTATATTATGTATTTTATATTCTGATCTCTTTAACATTAAAGGATATGTTGGGGCTCACTTGTATTTACATACGATAGGAGCCCAAGCACACATGGCAAACTACACGCTTTATCCAATGCTGGCATTTAGCCAGCACCACACAGACCGTTCCGTTTCTCTGTGCAGGCACGCATCTGCTTGGATGCGGATGTCCGTTAGCACAGACTTAGAGTAGATGGCTATGATTAAGCACCCGTTGGTGTGAAATGCGTCAGTGTCCATTGTGGTTCACCTGTACACTGTATGCTGTATTTTGACCAAGAATAAAGTCATTGCCCAGGAGTGTGGCCGTCCAGTCCATTTTTTTCTGTTTCTGTGCAGGAACGCATGTGGGTTCCCGCACTCCGTTTGTTTGGTTTGACATCTTAACCCAGGTGCCAATAGGTTTTTAACTGATATCATACATAATCAGCACTTCCACTATCACTATGTATATAATTTTTATTAATTTAATTTTTAATAATTTAATTTTATTTTGTTCTCACTGCAATTTTCCCATTTATACATAATTGTTATATAACATCTTTAGGACATTTATTTCCATCCTCACTGCCATCAATAATATAGATTATGGCCATCATCTTTAGTCCATATATCTTAGAAGTTGGTATCTACACCAACCCATTATGGGCCCCTTTGTGTGGGTAGAGGGTATGGTAGATGCAACAGCAAACTCTCCAGGCTGCTCTGTCAGGGAGAGCATAGTCCACTGTGTTGCACAATGGACTGTTCCACTTCTCCAGACCACTGGGGGGAGCTGTGCCATGTTCACACAGGGAGCCCCATATGCTAAAGTGGAGGTGACGTAGTGGAATGAAGAGCTCTGTAAGGTACCGGAAATAGCCACCCACACTTCTGGTTTTTCCGTAGTACAGCACGAGTTCCACAGAAAGATATGTGGTATAGGTGCCACTATCTATACATGTAGGTTGCAATAGAGTGGGGCCATGTTGATGAAGAGATCTATTGGATCTGAGTTATGTATCTGATTAGATTGTATTGTAGTGTATAGTATATTATATTCTGTTGAGTTTGTACTGTAGTGTGATTGGTGTTGATGTTGACAGAATAATACAATTTGGTGTTGATGTTTACAGAACAATATAAGTTGCTGATTCAAGGAATAAAATACCCCACCCCCTCTCCCATTTCCCCGGTTTCTTGGGGAGTGGTCTGTGGAGGAAGGTGTGCCCTTGTTTGGGCGTACACTTGGAAGTAACTTTATTGTCTATGTGCCTATAAATGTATAAATGTTTGAAGAGACTGGTCATATATAGCTTTGGCGCTGAAGAAGAGGGTCCTCCCTGGAAAATGCGTCAGCCATCACACAATACCTCCTAGTCCTCTGGGATCCTGGGCTCCTATTTTGGACTAAAAAGAAACCATTTGGTGTTGCTGTATACTTGATATGCCTATACATTATGGTTATATGTGAGTATAACCATTGCTGTTTTTAATTTATTAAAATATATTTTTTGGTAATGCACAATGTCGGTGCACCTTCCTTTTCTCCTTATATGTTCCAGTTTCAAGAGCACCCATCGTTCTAAGGAAGGCAGCAAGATGAATGGCATTGCATATTTTTATATAAACTAGACTGTACCACATGGATTGTGACTAAGCACCCGAGCTCAGGAGATTGTGTACACCTATCAGTGCCCATCAGTGCTGCTTATCAGTTCTGCCTATCAGTGCCCATCAGTGCTGCATATAAGTGCCTCATCTTCAGTGCCCATCAGTGCCGCCTCATCAGTGCCAATCAGCACTGCCTCATGAGTGCCCATTAGTGCAGCCTCATCAGTGCCCATCAGTGAAGGAGAAAACTTTCTTATTTACAACGTTTTGTAACAGAAACAAAGAAAAACATTTTTTTTTATTTGTAGTGCAAAAAATACAAACCCCAGTAGTGATCAAATACCCCAAAAAGAAAGCTCTATTTGTGGGAAAACATTATTAAGTTTTTGTTTGGGTACAGTGTTGATAAAAATTGTTCTGGGTAGGAAGGGGGGAAAGTACCCGGTATTGAAGTGGTTAAGCACCGAGTATGGTGTGAAACACTTTAGCTGTATTGTATGCTGTATCTACTTCCCTCCTTTGCTGTATGGAGTGTCATATGTTTTTGACTCAATAAAGGTGATTTTATTGAAGTACCGCCATCCAGACATTTCTCCATACCAGATCATCTGTTACGTGCAAGGCCAGCACCCTTTGTTTGTGCAGGGAAGGTGGAACACATAAGGGTGACTTAAAGGGTATGCCTTAAACTTACACATGAAGTTACAAATGTAATATACTCCACTACAAGTGACTAAAAGTAACATTTTATGTTTATAAACAGCAGTCATGGAATTGTCATTTAGCGGCAGTAGCAGCATCACTGCTAAATGACAGATCCCTGCCATCTTTTGTTTGTCAATAAACCATGAGATCTGTCATTTAGCTGTGGTATTACTACTGCATATAAATGAATGGTCCCTGACAGCTTCTGTTCATAAACAAAGGGGCTGGGGATCTCAGGTGATGCCATTGACCAAATATCCCAGATAGCAAGCAATTATGCTGCAAGTTTGAAAATGACTTGCTAACCTAAAGCTAGACGTGCCACGTTTCACAAGTTTGTTATACAATTGCAGACATTCCACAATGCATGACTCCAGATCAACTTTCTTTGCAAACATTCTGCAAGTTCTGGTTCTGTTATGTTGTGCAATAGTCATCCCAGCACAGGGATCACTGTGACTGAATTTTCATGCTGTAGACTTGCAGAGCTCTTGCTGTAGACTCACCGCTGCAACTTTGCTCTTGCTAGAGACCTGCTATGCAAATTTGCTACAAATTGTAAAAGTGTCAACTAGAACTTGTGCTTCAACTGCTCTGAAAGTGTGCAAGTGATAAAAGGTGCTGCAAGTTAACAGACTTACAATTCAACACTGCCACAAATTTGTGGCAAGTTATCCTTGCTATCTGGGATGAATATCATGACTATACTTAGTCAATGATGTCACCCTGGATCCCATTCCATTGCCACTGGGGAACTGTCATTTGTAATCTGAGTAATGGTGGGGTAGCATTGTTGTATCATGTATCATGGTTGTTGTATCACATATTGTGGTTGTTGTGGATCTAGAATGCCAGATGGCATGATTAATGTTTTTTTTTTTTTTTTTTTTCTCCACTCAGATAACCTCACCAAAGGAGTCAATCATAACTTATCAGTCTTAGACATTTCCTTCATTGGTTCCATCATTGTGGTACATGCGTCCCTCTTCCCTTTCACCCCCTGTTTGATTTCTTGCGTTTTGTTACAGATTCTACAAATTTGCTTTGCTTGCATACTAAATAACTAAATTCCATAATAGTAATATTTAAGCAGTAAATGTCTCTCTACTAATGTTCCAAGACCAGAACCTTCACCCAAAGAAAAAAACAACAGAAAGGAGGAAGGAGACAGATTACTACAGCACACCTATTATTTCGTTTCTACCCGCACACCCACCCCCCTCTTGCCCCTACCCCACCTCATTCTCCTGACACATTCATACACCTACTCACACACCGACTCCTGGCCTGGATCCCCTACCTGGGGATTATTAACCCTTGGTTTCCCAGCTGGGCTCCCTCTAAGGCGGGTACCCCCTGCTGGCCAACCAAGGGCCCCATTTTTTCTTAAATTTAGAGAAATTACTTCTCTTTATGTGAATACCCCTTTCCTTCCACAGTGTTTCATCCATCATTCTTTCCCATTCTTCTTGTGTTGGGGGAGTTGTCGCCTGCCATTTTTGTGCAATCAATCTCCTTGCTTGAAATAGGCAATTGAACACTATTGCCTCATTCGATTCTTCCACTACACTTAATATACATTGTTTGGCTTCTAGTTTCACTTTGTTTCCAAACGTTGAATTGATGGTTTGCACTACCCTTTTCCAGTATCTATATAACTTCGGGCATCTCCACAACATGTGCAGGAGATCCCCCGTTTGCTGGCATCTGGGGCACTTATCATCCTGTCTAGTTCCAAATCTATAAAGCTTTTGAGGAATATAGTATACCCTGTGAAGCATGAACAGCTGGGAGGCCCTCTGCGAAGGGGCCATCGAGGCCTGGGGGCATGCTTTCAATACTTCTCCCCACTGTTCATGCGTCAGGGGGCCCACATCTTCCTCCCACCTAGCTTTTAGCTGAAGGGTTCCCTCTTGTCCTCCCGATCCCTTTCCCAGACTTCCGTACAGTCTCGAGATCAGGCCTTTACTACTGCCCGCCCCCGACACTACACTCAGAATGGGCATATCGACATCTTCCACCTGTACATTTGTAAACTGTTTGATCATCCCGTGCCTAATCTGAAGGTATCTATAGAAGGAGTGCTTTGCAATCCCAAATTCCTCTCTTAACTCTGAAAATGGTTTCATATGTCCCCCAGAGTATAGCTGTGCTACATACTTAATGCCCAGGTTTTTCCATTCCACTATCGTTCCAATCTCTCGAAGTTCCTGTAGCTGATTATTGTCCCATAATGGGGTGTTTTCTAAGATTCCACTATAGCCCATCTGCTTCTTAACCTGACTCCATATTTTGGTGACCATTTTCAACGTGGGTGTCTCGGGACTGAAGGACCTTGCCTCTAGTGCCTCTATTATCGTTTCATGCGGGGTACACTCCAACATCAATCGGCTGTTCCCATCTATCCCCTCTCTCTTCCCGCATCCCGACAGATGCTGTAATTGTACTGCCTGATAGTATCTCCCTGGATGGGGAAGATCCAACCCCCCCTCTGTTATTTGAAGTTGAAGGGTTTTCAGCCGGATCCTGGGAGTCCGCCCTTTCCAGATCAACCTTCTAAATAAAGTGTCGATTCTACTGAACCAGTATTTATGGATCCAAATTGGAGCGTTATGTAGAATATATAGCAACTGTGGTAGCCATATCATCCGAATCAGGTTACATCTTCCGCTTAATGATAAGGGAAGATGTTTCCAGATTTCCACTTTGTTTTTCCATTTGTTTAACAGAGGGAGCATGTTATTTTCCATAAAGCCTACCGGGTCCCCTGTGAAAACTATCCCAAGATATTTCAGTTTATCTGCTATCTCCATTCTAGCGGCAAGCTTTGGGAGTGGAACAGTCAGGGGATCAACTGGCATCAACACGGATTTTTCCCAGTTTATCCTCAGTCCAGAGAAGGATCCAAAATCCTCTACAAGACAAATTGCTGAGGCTAGTGAGGTCTGAGAGTCCCCCAAGAACAACAATATATCATCTGCATAGAGAGCTATCCTTTCTTCTCCATAGGATCTCTGAAATCCCGTCAGGTCCCTTGCAGTTCTTACTGCCGAAGCCAGGGGCTCGATCGCAAGGGCGAAAAGCAGGGGAGACAAGGGGCACCCCTGTCTTGTCCCCCTCTCCAACCGAAACCCCTCGGAGCCCACTCCGTTAACTTGGACACTGGCCTTTGGATCTTTATATAGTACTCTGATCCAGTTTCTGAAAATAGGGCCGAACCCAAACTCCTCCAGGACCCGTCCAAGATAACCCCAGTCCAGGCTATCGAACGCTTTAATCGCGTCCAGAGATATAATGGCTCTAGACATTTTTGTCTTAATCTGTAGGTTCAGGAATACCCTTCTAATGTTGATGCTAGTTGATCGATGGGGAATAAATCCTGACTGGTCCGGGTGAACGAGCCTCTGGATGACTTTCTTCACTCTACCAGCCAGCACTTTTGCCAGGATCTTGGTGTCCGAGCATAGGAGTGATATTGGTCTATATGAGGCAGTATCCAGCGGGTCTTTGCCTTCTTTTGGTAAAACTATGATTGTTGCCTCTCTCATTGAGGAGGGAAGACTCCCGTTTCTGATGGCCTCTTGTGCTACCCTCAGGAGTTCTGGGAGCAGAATGCTTCCAAATCGCCTATAAATCTCAATCGGGAGCCCGTCTGGCCCTGGGGATTTTTGACCTGCCATCTCCCCTACTGCTTTCTGTATCTCTTCCAGTGTTAACGGGGCTTCCAACTCCTGCTTTTCCTCATCTGTGAGGCTGGGGAGCCTCACATTTCTAAAAAATTCCTCCATCTTCCCCTCCTGTCTTGAGCTTGATAAAGTTTTTCGTAATATCCTCTGAACTCCCCTGCTATTTCCTTAGGATGTGATGTAATTCCCCCCCCTGGTAGCCTTATTGCCAGCACTGTATTGGAAGATGAATTAGTTCTAATCAGGGAGGCCAATGTTCTTCCAACGCTCTCTCCTTCCACATATGATTTTAATCTCCCCGTGAGCCTCTTATTTTCTTCTTTTTTAAGCAGCGCCGCTCTATAACTCTGTTGCCGAGCTAATAGGCATTTATAATTGTCGTTCGTTGGATTTAAGATATATTGTTCCTCGGCTCTGTCCACTTCTTCCTTAACTGTCGCCTCCCATCTCTTCGATTCACCTTTAATCCTGGCTATCTGCTGTATTAACAATCCCCGCAGGAACGCTTTCAATGCATCCCAGGCTATTTCCCCTGGTGCAGAATCTTTATTAATCGCTATGAATTCCTCTAGTGCTTTAAGAGTTCTTTCAGGCTCCCCCAATAGCTCCAGCCAGTGTGGAGCAAATCTCCAATTCCTTTTGGCCAGCTGGCTCTCCAACTCTATTGAGAACACCAATGCCGAATGGTCCGACAGGCCCCTCGGCATATACAAAATATTATTAATTATGCGTAAAGCCTGTTCATTCCCCAGAACCAAGTCAATCCTGGAGAGGGTGGCGTGTGCCGCCGACTGACAGGAGAATTGTCTAACCTCAGGGTTCCGAAATCTCCAAGCGTCCACCCACCCCACCTCCTCCAGGAACTGAGGGAATTTACCTATTGCCTGCCGCTTGATATTAGGCCTTGCTTGAAGTCTATCCTTGCCCTCATCTGTGACTGCATTAAAATCCCCCACTATCATAGCTGGAACATTAGGGAAGTCCAAAGTGAACTCCAAAACTTCATTTAAGACATTTACATTAAATGGCGGTGGGATATATATATTTGCAAGAATCAATTCTGTACCTCCCATCACACAGTGTAACAAAATATACCTGCCATACCTATCGACTCTACTGCGCCTGCAGGAAAACAATATCCCATCCCTCACCAACACGCTCACCCCCCTAGAGTAGGTGGAATGAGTCGAGTGGTACTGGGTCTGAAATCCCTTGGCCCCACTAAAGGGGATAAATCCCTTGATGAAGTGTGTCTCCTGCAGGCACAGTACGTCCACCTGGCAACCATACAGAAACAAGAGCACGGCAGATCTTTTTAACGGGTTACCTAGCCCCCTGACATTCCACGATGCTATTTTAATACTGTTACCCCTCATCTAGCAGCATAGAGAAATAAAATCGCCACAATCACCAATCCGTGAAAATGAAATCATTGTGTAAACCAATTCTTCTATAATTGTAATCGTCTTGTGCAGTTAATTTTTCCAAATGTTGAAACGTGTTTTGTCCCGTGTGCCGTTGATCGACCATAGTGTGAAAATCGGAAGTGTATGTGTGTTTTTTTTTTTTTTTCCCCCATAAATCTTTTTACCCTAAACAAACCCTTAATAAGTGTGACACAGGCTCCGGATCCAGGCGTCAAACATTCACCCTCATATTCATCAGTCTCACCCCTTACACCAAACCCCCCCTTCCTCCCATCTCTTAACCTAAACAGGTTGCCCTTGGGGGCATTGCTTGTGACCTGCCATCTCCAGTGTGAGCCATCTACAATCTCTCTCACCATCCCTCCTCCCCCCCTCTCACTCTCCCCTCCAAACTGCTCACACTGACACTTCTAATTCCATCCTGGCCCCCCTCCAAAGGATAAAGAAAGAAAAGGATAAAAAAAAAAAACTCCAGTAGCGAGGAGACCCCACAAGACCCAAAAACAAACAAGCGGCTGGGTCGGACCGTGATAACAGTGCAGCGGAGTACCAAAAAACGGTCAAGACCTATATCTAACAATGATCCTTTATCCTTGTTTTTCTAACTTTTGTTATATTCTTTTGTTTCCCTAATCTCCCTAGGTTCCACTAGCCCTCTTGAACCGTCCGTAATTTCTCTCCGTTTTCTTCCACCCATCTCTGGGCGCTCTCCGGTGAGTCAAAAAATTGCTAGCTGTGGTAATCCTTAAACGAGCAGAGTATAATAAGGCATATTTGAACCTCAATTGGAATAGGGTCCGCTTCACTTCCGTGAACCTGGCTCTTTGCCTCTGAAGATCCGGAGAGAAGTCTGGACATATAGAGACTTGCCCCCTTGTGAAAGATGTCCCCCTTTTCTCTGGCTTTTTGGTGAATAATAGACCTGTCCCTGAAGTTGGACACCTTTGCTAAGAATGGTCTTGGATGACTTCCTGGCTGTAGTTGACGCGATGGCACCCTATGTGCTCTCTCTATAAAAAAGTGGGGGGATAGTATATTTTCCCCCAAAGTCTCTTTAAGCCACTCCTCCAAAAATCCCACGGGGTTTGCCCCCTCACTTTGCTCCGGTAGGCCGATTATTCTCACATTGTCTCTCCGGAGCCTGTTCTCCATATCATCCATTTTGGAGGTACATTTTTTCACCTTTTCTTCTAAATCCCGAAGTAGCTCTTTTGAGAGATTGTAATCATCCTCCAGTGCACTGACCCTCTCCTCCACCGCTGCCGCTGCCGTCCTTACATGTATCTGTTGAATGTCGTGGCGAATGTGAGATATTACCTCTCTAATGATTAATGTTTGATTTGCACTGGAGGGCATTGTTTATTTTTTAATTTTTTGTTAGCAAAATACTTTTTTATGGTGTGGATGTTTTATTTACAATTTCTTGTACTCTGTGAATAAGTAGCAAGGGGTTACTGGAGGATATCTGGGAGTGGAGGATATCTGGGAGCCTCCCTATTCTAAAAGGGGCTTCTAGATTCCAAAAGCCTCCACATCAATTTTGGGGTAAAGGATGTGGAGATGAGGCCCTTTTCCCATCAACAACGGGACAAGATGCATTGCAAGGGGGGAGGCTATGTCATCCCCATGTAAGGTACCCTCCCAATGTTAAGGGCATGTGATCCAGTATGTTCAGAAATTAGGCCACATGCTCACTACTCCCCCTTTTATTTCCATCCAGGCTGCATGCCTGAATAAGCATGCATAGATGAGGCTTTTTAAAAATATTTATGGGTAATCCATGACAGGTTTTGTTTATCTTAAAAGGACAGTACACACTGTTAAAGAAAACAAATTCCACTAGCTAAAAAACACTGTGGGGTTCCATTGTTAATTCAAATTAGACCTTTATTTAGGCATGCAGCCTGGATATCTAGGATAGATGGGCCAGTGGGCATGTGGTTCCCCCTCCTAAACCATACTGGTTCACATTCCCTCAACATTGAGAGGGTATTTTGCATGGGGGGGTGACCCAGCCTCCTCATTGCAAGGCACATTTTCCACATGTTGATAAGGACAAGGGCCTCATCCCCACATTTTATCCTCAAAAGGGATGTAGAGGTCTTCAGAGAGTGGCATTATTGGAATCTATAAGCTCTTTTTAGAATATAGGGGCACCAGATTTCCAGACCCATCTTCTACCCCTTGTTGCTCATTAAAAAAGAAACAAAGTAACGCATAAAAACACCCTTGTTGTAGAAAATGTCCTTTATTTAAAATAAATAAATAAATGAAAACTTAACAGTTTAAACTCAACATCAAGCACATTAATCACAAATATGAGTCGTGCAACAAAGTTTTTTTTGTGTTTAATACATTTTTATTTATTTTCAAGATGACAAGAAAATTGATCATACAAGTTGCTTATATCCATATAGAGCAAAGGCAATGAGACAGGAGTACATAGGCAAGTATAATTGTAGGTGTGTCCGACCTAATTTGGGACATTGGCCTGCCGTGGGTACCCACAACCGGCCGAGGTCTGCTGTTTGTTCCATGATTAATTAAGAGAAAGAGGGGTCCCCCCGCTGGCACCCCAACCGGGAGCATACTGTGCCGGACGGATAGGGGACCACCCCCCCCCCACAAAATGTCATCTATTTAGTGACATCGCATCAGACAGCAAAGAATATTAATTGTTGACTATATAATGGTCAGATCACTCATGGTCGATCTGTAGCCTGATATTACACTACACCCTTGATAAGCCAGCTTTGCATAATACAAAAAAAAAACAAAGAAAAGAGGTCACAATAGTTGAGGAGTCAAGAAGTATAGAAGAGAGAAGAAGATAGAAAGGAGGAGAAGAGATAAAGATAGGTGAATTAGAGAATAGATCAAGAGGTTCCCAGCCGGCATGGGGTGAGAGAGTCGTGCAACAATGTTAACCAGCTGCCACGTCATTTTTATCTCCCAATTCTCCCATCAAAAATGAAAGCTCACCAGAACTGCTGGTATGTAAACAACAGTGCCAGGAAATTTGGGTAATCACATTAACCAAATATGACCATATTTAGTCAATGACATCACCCAGCATCACCGCCAGTTTGTTTGCAGTTTCAAAACGAAGCAGGAGGATTTGTCATTTAGAGGTGGCCATAATAACACTGCTAAATGACAGACTTCTGGTTACATGATCCAGAAGTCCAGGTGGGCGGGTGGCTGAACTGGCAAATTATAGGAAATTGTTTGCATGTTTGAAGGGCTGCAAACAGGCTAAGTTTTGGTCTAAATGGATTGAATTTGTTCAGTATGGATCCAAAACTCATTCCTAGTCTACAGTATATGCCCTTTTTTGTAATTCCTCCCTATAAAATGATTGTCTTTCTAATTAAATACTATTATAAAGAAGAATATCTCTCACAAAGAAATAAATTTCTCTATACCCAGCGCTACTGTTTTTTCTTTTTAGAGATGTGCTGTGGTCTAAAAGGTTAGTGGTATCCCTCCTTAATGTTTTTTCCCGTATATGACATCTGATCCTTACTCAAAACCTAGGTATGACTTGTTTAAGTTAGGTAAATCTGGTTTTGAATCGGACAAACGTCGGGAAGTTTGTACGTTTGTTAAAGGATATTAAACGGTCAAGTCGGTGGGCGGGTGGACCTGAAGACCTAGTACATTGGTCTTCAGACAGTAAATCGTCACAATAATACCGGTGGAGATTTACTGTTTAGGAGGACGAAGCAAAACTTTGACGTTTGTTTGACCGCCACTACGACCCACTACAGTAACTGATTTATACCAGTATAAACCAATTACACTAATGGGTTTAAAGGACCGTGACAACAAA